>OX377204.1:5569369-5595144 GCA_947396885.1 Heligmosomoides polygyrus polygyrus
CTTGAACCTCATCCAGCCAGTTGAATGAAATGCAATAACACCACCATGCTTAGGAACCGAACCTCCGACCTCCGAGCCTGAACCCGCCCCTCTACCCACTGCGCCACGACAAGTCTGGCAGCCAGGCCACCGCGGGCACACAAGAGACCAATGCGCATCGATCGAATGCCAACGTCGGCCCTAACGCAGCTCACGTGTGCAGAGGCGCATTTCTAGGGCGGTGTCGTCAAATGTGGTGTTTGTGTGCATTCACACAACACGCGCGGTGCAGCTGGACCGAGCGAGTTTGGAATCTTACACGAATCAGCATTCGGCCAGCGACTCATAGGCGACTTGCCAAAGCGTCTGCGAAAATGTTTCAGAGCCAAAGGAGACAATTTTGAGCACTTGTTGTAAATCTTTCTGATATATTCTGTTATTATTGATTTATTGAAGTTGATGTTATTTTTTGTTTGTAAATGTGTTCCACTTATGTAGTTTTTTCGTACTGCTAAAATAAACCCCTTGAAAAATTGATCGAACTTTTCACCCACACTGTATGCATGAGACCGGAAAAATTAAGAACCTCTAGGATTATCTGACTGACTATTGACGCTCTAATAGATCAACTAACATGCCACCGTATGAAAAATGGCATTATTTTCACTTTAAGCATATGAGTGCTATTGGGTTCAGTGTTATAAATGTCCTCGGTGTTCCGCTAAGGGTAAAAGGCATTCTCTTGCATCTTGTTTTTGCGACTGTTCTCAAGGCTTAACTGTTTTTGTAGAATTTATAACCTAGTCGAAATAATACCCAATTAAAACATCACTGCAACATGTTTCCAGACAAATACGAAAAAATTTTGAGAGCGTTTTGGCTCATCAGTTCTAATTTGATGACTCTGAGAACATTAACTAAGGAACGTTCTCTTTTTAGAGAGCTTTGAACAAAAATAAACTTACCGGCAGAGGTGAAGCATTCAAGAAAGATTGATGGGTCAAGATTGCTGCTGCAACATCAAATCTGTTTGGGCCGGACAGATGGAGCCCTCGACACGTGCAGTCAGGTAGAACAACTTGAGATCCATCTCCCTCTTGTATTGCGGCCATCTGAAAGCTTTTTCGTTGACGTCGTACTACTGTTTCGATGACTGAACAAATATGTTTTTACTACAGAACTAAGAGCTTCCACTTTTCACCACAGCTGTGCACTCTTAAACCATGATCCAGTCGAAGAAGGGAAGAGTGGGAAGGAGGGAACTTGACAGCGTTTGTCATTATGACCGAAGTGGAAGGCAGCGGTGATTCACCACAAGCATGATTTTACCATAAGGGGACAAAATCTACAATGTAACCTTATCGCTTATCTTCCCAGTGAGTGTATTCGCAAAGGCATCAAGACCTCATTCTCCAGGTCGGCATTGCACTTGGCGGTTGTGTTAGCCATCGCCCCGATATCACTCTTTGCCTGGTGCCAAGTGTTCAGAGCACATTTTTGGTGAAATGATACCCGAACAACGAAAAAAATGAATTGTTGTGGCTATTGGGGAGGTGAGCTTCCAGTCAAAGCAGAGATCAACACATAAGAACCTATCAGGGGCAACATCCGCGATGGAGGACCGCACCTACGAAGGAACGGCGTGAAATGAACGCATGCAAGGAAAAGGATAAGGATAAAGTACGACGTTACTCAATCCCTTCTGGGATGCGCCAGCGCATTCTAATTCCACGGGATGTCGTGGAGGCGATATGAATGCGTATTTGGCCATACAATGACTTGCGGTGGCCAGCCGATGAACAAGTCAGCGCTTTGTCTTTCCCAGACACGTCTGGTACCAATTTATCGACCCCGGAGGGATGGAAGGCTTGGTTGGCCTGGGCGGGGAAACCCGAACCACCTGGTATCGGGTGCACGCGACAGTCGTGCCTCCTCCGACTGCGCTACACGCGCCCAAAATGAACGCATGTACTCCTAAAAGTATTACGGTGTAGAAATTGTGCCCGTACGGCAGATTCATTTCTATCTTTTCACCAGAGCCGTGCACTCCTAAACCATGATCCAGTCGAAGAAGAAAAAGTGGGAAGGAGTGAACTTGACAGCGTTTATCATCATTACCGAAGTGGAAGGCAGGGGTAATGCTTGAGCCTTCAAGCAACGTTCTGTTGTTTTTTATTTTCTCTTCTTTATCAACGTATATGCCGTTTGTCGTACAAAATGCGTCCAAAACGGTTGATATCGCTAAGCGCCAACAAATGTACATAATGGTCGGAAGAGATTTCATTCTAAACGAGTTAGTTTCGCATAAGTTATGTGCTTGCTGTAATTTTATACGTTTTGTTTTTAGATTATGCTGACATTCCTTCTCTTGAGCTTGTCGCCAAACTGTATTAAAGCACAGCAAGAGCTGATATGTCACCCCTTCCTCGATTCCTTTCAATCCAAGTCGCCTGAACTCGACCCTTCCAGCCTCAATACCTGTTGCCAGCCTTCGACCGGTCTGGAGGACTATCAAGAGGCCGCTGGACTCAACATCATCGACATGGTGATTCATATTGATACGTCTCGCTAGTCCCTCAATATAAGGAGATTTTACAGATATCCCAGCTTACCGAAACTACCAACTCCACCCAACTCGGACGATGCCGATTCGACCTGCTCCACGACGTCTTGGGACCAAGAAGAGGTCAGCAACGTCTACACATTAATCCGCGGCAGATTTGGGAAATAAACGTAGTATATTTTCAGGTATTCCATCGGCTGGCCATTCAACAAACGACTGTAGAGGGAGCTACCCACAAGCACAGTTGAGCCCTTTAGAATCATCTTAATTCTTCTTAAAGGCTAACTGAAGAAACACTTCTCATATTCTGCTAAATGATCAAGGGTAAAGGACGGTATTATCCAATCTCTTTGCGGGCTGCGCCACACATTATACTCCTACGGGATGTCCAGGAGGCGATCTAAACGCGTACTTGGCCATACCATGACTTGCGGTGGCCAGCCGATGAACAATTCAGTGCTTTATCCTTCCCAGACGACTTTTGCACAAATCCAGTGCTCCCGTAGGGATGGTCTCGGAGCGCGTACGGAGTTTCGACGGACTTTTGACGTCTCTCGCCGCAAGCCGGGCCTCTCACTCTCAGCCACAGCGTCCATCTCGCCGTGCTCTTTTGCACATGACGGGTTCGCTCGCAATGGAGCGCGTTTTTACACCATCAAGAAGTGTATTCGTGGGTCTACTGGAATTCATTCTGCATACAGGTAGTAAGCTATCCATGCAGTCGGTTCTTTGGTTCCAGGCGTGTCTAGGAGTACTGAAACACCAACTTGCCTATGGACAGGAGCGCGCAAGTATATGCAAAACACAATAAACTACAATGATGTCTCTTACTGTTGGGATGAGAGCATTCGTGAGCTCACAGAGAGGAAAGCGATACGAAGATGAACAACATGGTTCATCTCAATTAGGCTTTTTTCGCTTTTCGACCGGCCGTCCTAGAATATTTACGCTGTGTCCGCGAAAGCCAAAGAGAGAGGGAGAGTTTCTGCTCGCTCCTTAGTAGCTCTGGAATGTTGTTCGAGAAGCTGTGGTCTTATCTGCTTGAAGCGTGTGACTCGTGATCAACCCCCCCCCCCCTCCCCACTCACTGTAACCTCTAAAAGTGTCAGTGCAACCGACTTTAGCGTAATGTACCCGGTCTCAGTCCCTGTAGATTTCGCAAGACATCATTGTGCTCGGAGACTTCATTATTGGCGCCGTGAGCTTATGATTCCCACATGAAGAAAGTAGAGAATCATTCACGCTCATCTGCACCGTTCCTTCTGGAATCTGCCCTGCCGCGCTCGCAACGGCGTTCGCGAGGGCGAGTAGCTCCGCAGCCCGGAAGGATATAAGGCTTGGTTGGCCTGGGCGGGAAATCCGAACCAAGACTGCCGGCGCCTCTTCGAGGTAACACCATCCTTACTCAAAATCCTACTCAAATGCTCAAACCTTTAAGGTTTAGAAAAAGAGTTTAATTATGCGATTAATACTTACAGTTTCCTGAAATCCCATTAATAACATGATGAGTAGAAGAAATAATTTTCTTTAAATATGACGTGCTAGATATGCAAAGCAATATCTTATATATACAGTTCGCCTAATCATGGGTCACGTTGTCAGTCACGGGGAGGGGAACTGTAGCCAAGAAATGCCTATGACAGTGCGGCGTATGCGGCCGCTTTCTTTGAGCTTAACTATGGGCGATTGCTGGCGAACTAAATCGTTGTCGGGTCGTCCAAGTTGACGACATATTCAGCGGGCAACGTGTCAGGATATGAATGGGGATCAAGTGCACAGGCGCGGGGATTCAGAAGACGTGCTGAAACGTCTCCAACGTGCGTAGAGTCTCAGAAGGCGTGCCGCAGACGTCGTTCAACGTGCATTGGATTCAGAAGACGTGCCGCAGACGTCCAACTTGCGTAGGGGTGTGGAGTAAGGGGAAGTACTAGGAGGAAGACCAGCGAAGAGGGAAACAGCAAAGAGATACCACTGGGGGGGAGGGGTTTGACCAGTATTTTCCCTCAACATCGTCCAATGAGCGGCGGGTTTTCAAAGAAGTCGTGGCACGTGTGTCAGGGTGCAGAAAGAGTGTCACAGACGTCGTAGCAACGTGGTGATACGTGAGTCAGGACTCAGTGTCACATGTGCGTGCTTGACTCTCACTCCGTTTCTTTACCAGCACCTAGGTGAGGAAGTAATCACGGGGAAGGGGAAGAGGTTGATAGAGTGACTGCGGGATTCGGAGGAGTATTACTGGCGTCGGACAGTGAACGGTGTCGACCTCTTTACCAACAGCGATTAATTTTAATCGTGTTTCTGCAGTGTAATCACTTCGGATTGAGACTCTCATGACCTATTTCTGCCATGTAGAGAACGGACACTTCGGAGAATAAATAACGTACATGCGATGGAGGGGTGGGTGTGGTTTATAGGAGCAGTAAAGACTTAGCCCCTACCATATCCGCTGCACTATTCTATATAGCAAAATAATTCAATCAGTTTTTAATGAAATATAAAGAAGACCTAAAGACCTAAAGAAGAAAAAAAGAAGCTGGGGTTGTTCTATTCTCGGGGTTTGAGGGCTAAGCCCCAAACAGATGTTTGCGACCGCTAGGCGCTGAACGTCTGGTGACCAATAAAACTGCAACAAATATTAAGCGTTTACCATAAACTATGTAGTTTCGCCTTTTTGCATGCATACAGTTATGGCCTATCTCTTGACCAAAACCCAAGAAACCGCGTTTTCCCGGCTCTCGCGTCTTTAAATATAACACTCCATTAACAATTCGTTTCGTTTTAAAAACGATGGGCATATTTGAGATCAGGAGCTCGCGCTCTATCGTTTTGTGTACATTGCTCATATGAAGCCATGAAAATGTTCGAAATTGAAAACTTGCGCTCCATTGCGAAGGGCGGCCGCGGACGAGTTGTCGGTCGCTAACCGTCGAAAGCGGGGGTCGAGCGTTCTATCCCCTCGTCCCCCTGGCCCGCCCACCCCCCAACCCCCTTGGCTTGCTCGAGAGTCTAGTGGCTGCCATACGAGATAGTGGAGACGCAGACATTTGCCACGCCTCTGTTTAAAGGGCGGGGGATAGAACGCCACTCCGCCGTCGAAAGCCGTTGCACAACTCCTCTAATTCGATGTTTTCTGAGAAATGGTTGGTGCCTTCCGATTCGAGATCTGCACAAATATGTAGAGGACTTTACTCACCGCATTTTCGCAGTTGGTGGCCAAAAATAGCTGGAACGAGTTCTTCGCGATGGGTGCGTTACGTTAGGTATCTCCCACTACTGTAGAAGGCGGGGCGACGCGCTCGATTACCGTAGGCTGACCGTGTTCCACGCCAGCCTCGGACGAGATTTCGCTGCGAAATGAGGAGAGTTGAGCAGAAATCGCAAATTCTCATTTCTTTGAGCCGCCAAGACGAAATGATGAAAGAAGCAGTACAGCAAGTTCCTTGATTTGCTACACTTCCTTAGTCTTCGACAGCTTCATAAGTCTCGCTCAGGCCATGTTCACTTTTCAACTTTCCTGTGTGCTTTCCTTTGCTTCTTTTCTAGTTCGTTAGTTGAGTGCAGTTCTCACTAGCCAGTGGAATTGGTAAGTTTGATCTTTATTGCCTTCGTTAAAGTGTATTGTAAGGCGCACACGCACCAGAAGTCATTCAGCATCCCAAGGCATGTGTAACCTAGAAGATGAAAGAGAAAGACGACCAAAAAACACGTAAAGTCTTCACTCTCCACCTACAGGAAGTCTGTTTCAACGGCGCATAATCTGCTCTGTTCATCTGCTATACCTCGTCCGAGGTGGGCTCAACAACCCGCCAAGTTACCGTAATCAGGGGCGGCGGCGGCGCACCACCGTGACTCATGTCAGGAGGACACCTAACGTACGAACCCCTTCGCGATTGAATTAGCTTATTTTCCAGGGCTTGCATGTTCTCGGAGCATCTGAAGCATGGCGTGGCCGGTGCTCTGTCATGCCAGGAATCCTCCGAGAATGCGCCGTGCGCAATGCATATAGGGTCGATCCTATTAATCGAGTGGGCTCGACAGCTCGTAAACTGCAAGCGCGGACACGAGAACCTTTTTGTGATGCGCTAAGCATTTTATGTGGTCACTTTTAGACAAAGTCTCTTTTAGACATGTGGGCGCAATATACTGATCATTTTCTCTGAGACCATCTTTGAATCTCCAGACCTGTTACGATTTACGACGGTTTTTTCAAAAAGCCTTTTTGAAAAAGGCTTTTGAATACGACTCGGGTATGCTTGCCTGAGCAATAGTCGTCCGCGTTTGGCTGAAGGGTTTGATAAAAAAAAACACTTCATCATTCTTTCTGCAGGAGAAACCGACAACGTTTTACCACTACTCTTCTTAATACTTCATCGGTCAAACTCACCAGAATTAACAAGCTCCAGAATGGCGCCATCGCTCGCCAAAACCGTTGAACAATATCCTTCTTCAGTTCTGTTTCTCATTCCCTTTTATAAATTTAATACAAGAGTGGGCGTTTTATAGGGCACTTATTGGTTTTCCCCTGATTGTTGTGGTACATAGCTCCTGCTGAGAGACAAAATGAGTGTGGGTGTTGTGTATTGGTTTCCGTGACAGGACCCTCCTCATTGTGTTCGCGACTAGGATTTCACAGCTTTCGTTCCTCCTCACCACGCAAAGTAAACTCTGTACTACATTGATGCAAATATTTTCCACCTTCATCACCGGAAAAGACCGTCCATATAACGTGCGGTTTCTAGCGTTTACCTTGGTAACGTGCAATGCTTCAATCCAACGCTAAAGAGAAACAACGAGTAGGGCAACATCAGTTTCAAATGCAAGTACTATACTGCTCACGTCGAACAGAGGCTTGCGACGGAAAAGTCCGTCGCAAACTGTCGCATGCTCACAACTTCTTCAGTTTCAGTTTTTTTGTTGAAGAAATTTGGCATCGTTCGACTCGCCTCTTCAAAATCTGAACGATCATGTATACAACTTTACCGGAACACCCATATTTTCCCAAAAAGCGGCCCAAAGAATAACGTTGCTGGAGAATCGGTCCATGGGTAAGGTGCCAACGCGGCGAGCGGGTTTTCTGGAGCCATGTCTCGCACGTTCTCGCGCCTCACTCCCCCTCAAACTTCCGTTAAATTGCATTAACGACATTTTATGACTATTTTGAAAATTTTGCTTCCTCTGCATGCAAATACATTTAGGACTTTTTTGAATGAGCTTTCGCAGTGTTCCGAGGAAACCTTCTGCTTACTTGGATCAACGTAGTTAAGCGATAGTCCTCGAGAAAGTGCCAAAATTGTTGGCACTTTCCTTGCTCCTTGACCAATTTATCTTCATGCGACCCCACTTTCTACGCTGTCGTTCGTGCTTTTCGACTTCCTGGTCCGTTTCTTGCGTTTGATTACTACATACTAGCTCTTCATAATTACCAGCCATCCAGTTTTCCACAGTTTTTGTGATACTTGTTTCACAAATAGAGTTGAAAAGGCATAGAAAACACGAAGAAAGCACTACGAAACACAAACCATGCGGGAAAAAAACAAGCACAAGAAACGAAAAGGGGGAAGAGATGGGTTCCTTTGCTCTTCTCCGCAAGCTTTCCATAAAGTTGGAAGAATTTTTTGTGTAGCACCAACCGGTGACTGTAGAACTACATTAAGGCAATTTTGAGCCTCACCTAATTGATAGAGCGTGGCTACGGGTAATGTCTTTGCTTCGCCTTTACTGAATTTTATGCCGTGCATGTCAACGAACTTTCGTAACTATTTCGTCCTCTTCAAGGACTTCCTTTGCAGTTTCCTTTGGGAGAAGCACAGCCAGTATATACGAGAAACAGTGAAAAATGTAGCTAAAAGCACTAGAGTTACATAAAAAAGTATGAAGTCGATGAACAATCTCTATCATTTATTATACAGGTTAGGATAAAAACTGGTACTTTACGTGCAGTACATTGCATTAAGATTTTTTCAAAGATTCACGGAAAAGATATATCTTTGAAGGTGCAGGTCCGGCTTTGGCAAGTATTTTCATTATGTCTATGGGTTTTTTCATCTAATTTAGGAATTTACTATAAAACAAGTCATCAATCCAAAATGTGGTCTACAAAAATGGGAAGAAATCGAAAGCTCAAGGCACATTCGAACCTCAAGGAAATGTGCTGTACAGTTTGGAGCCACGTCCTTCATCTCAGTGGTCAATTGCTGAAAAATCATAAATGAGTGACAGACAGTGGCGAACTCTACTTGGAAGAACTAGGCAAGATAACAACACTTCGTAAATATCCTACAAAGACGGACTGTACCAAGGGATTCGCTGTGGTCGCTGCCTGATTGAATTCTTCATTAAACATTCTTTAATTTTCCAAAAGAATTATGGCAGTAAAGAGAAACGTTTGGCTGCAAAGGTCTACTTAGTGAGCCCATGTTTTGTAAAAATTGGGGAAAAAGAAGAAAAAGCTCATAAAGTTGAGCCGTGATACGATGCACTTTCGATCTTCCAGAAGGTGGACGACTTCCTACCAACTAAAGGAACCAGGCATAGTAAGAAATTTCCTATCTTAGAAGTCTTGTTGCTGTTTGGTTTCAGAATTTTAATGGTTCTTCTCTGTTATTTTGCTGATGATAGACTGTTGTTATTTGAAGATGAAGGCAGGGATAATTGTCATGCAGCCGAAGTCAATCAAGAGAAAGATCTGTCTCTTTACACACTAAAATACAGCCAAACTGACTGCAGCTAAGAAACACTTTATTCAACGAATTTACCGATTTTAACGCAAAAATTTTTCGTTAAAAGGTGGTCGTTAAAAATTTACCGAAAAAATTTAACGCACACCCTTGGACGCGACGACACGTATTGTGACGCGTCCACTTCAACGTTGTTGTTCTATTAGTTTGGTCGAAGGCTGTCGGATTTAATCCATTACATTCAATTTGAAGTATCTCCGCTCAGACTCAATTTTAAGGAAATCTATCGAAATCTACAGACTTGCTGGTATGGTCTACGGCATCCAATGTGTGTAGGTGGTTCAGAATACCTGCCGAACACGTTGTCCTCCAATGTGCGTGGGGGTTCAGAAGACGTTGTTTCGGAAGACAATCAGGGGCCGGATTCATTAAAGCTACTGCAGTAACTTTAACGGAGAATTGTAAGCGAAAGCTCAGATGACGCGGCTTATCGCTCACCTTGTCGTTTGATTGGCCGTGTTATCTGAGCTTTCGCTTACAATTCTCCGTTAAAGTTACTGCAGTAGCTTTGATGAATTCGACCCCAGTGTTCAACGTTATGCTAGGATTTGGTGACGGCCGAAATACGGGGAAAATGGAATATACTGGAAATAATGCGTTTCTAACAAAAACTCGCTTTTCCGTGAAGAATGTGGGCAATCCCGGGCTATTATGGGTCTGAAATTGGAATTTATGAACGAATTCCGGATAAGGAAGTCGATGTTTAGGGTGGTGGTAACACCTGTCTAGAAACTCGAGTGGAATTATTCAGGCAGGCAAAATCTTCTACTCGTCTACATTTTGCTGTTGAAATGCGGTATTACCATCAAGTTCTCTTTCTTTAAGCGTTGTAAAGCGATTACACTTCGTTCATGACAACTCCGTAACACAATGTAGAAGCCTTGAAGATAAAAAAACATAAAACACAGTGAATGGACAAAAATATGGTTTTGATTTGCATTTCGGTAATTACATAGTCCTCCTTCATTTATCTAGTTTAACCTTTTTCGTCCTGATGCCGACAAACAAATAACGGTTCAACTGTGCTACGATTAAGATAATCGAGATGTTACGATAACCACAAGCTCCAAGAATAAGAAATCGCGTTAAAGGAGGACTAGGAAAAACGTTTGCCTGGTTTTACACAAGAAATTTTACGGTTCGTCGACGGTAACCTTAAGGTACTAACAATTAAGTGCTTTTCCTCAATAAAAACTGGTTTTATACTAAACATCTGAACAATTTCACACTTTTTCTTATCTTTAATAAGCTGGGGAATTATTCCCAAAGCATGCTTCTTGTACATCGCGTGAAACAGTGCGTGTTGTGATTGCACAACACACCGCTTACCCAATTTTGGTTTACGGTAAGTCGGCACTGCATTTTCCGTAATCTAGATTCTTGTCTAGTGCACACTTGAAAACCGCTTCAATTTTCTAGTACAGCTAAGCTCCAGAACTCTCCTATCGTTGTTGACGTTGGATAGGTAACTACCTACCGTCCGTCGTATATGAGTGGATCAGTGTGTAAGGGCATGCGTAATTGCCGTTCAGTCTGCGTGTCAAACACCACTGAAAACGGTAGCAAAATGAATTGGATTGTGTGGCTATGTTTAGCCACGTATTCACTGAAATATGAAAACATCACGAGGCAGTGCGCTTGTCAACGCTGATATTGAAGTGCTACGTACTATCGCAAATATTGTCTGTACTATGGAGAGAAGCATAACTGGCGATGGTTGGGTAGCAAGGCTAGCACTACGTGTACGAATTCGACCTCGCAGTTGTTCCGGGTAGCTTCTATTCACATTTGCATGCATTTATAAATATTGGTTTATTTTTATGAACATAAAATATACGCGTTAAAATCAACACCGCCTCAGAATTATTAGCACTGTCGAAGAATTCAAACTGTACAACAAAAAGCGAGGATGTCTTTGAGACAAGCATAAGTTATAAATTAGTTGAGGGAAAGGCACAGTTTCTTTACTTACAAGGGAAGAGTTTCGAACTCCCTGGAACTGGAACTTCAAGCGGAGACCATGGTCACAAGAAAGAGCACGGAATTCTGATTACAAAGATGGATGTAAAAATTGCAGAATTAAAAGGCCGGAGAGCAGTCTGGAGCTTGCGGGAGAACGTGGAGGGATAGGGGCTCTGTATGAATAGTCCTCCGGCAGTGGTTGTGGCGCAGGGGTAGTGCTTCGGTCTGTCGGTTATTAGGTCATTGGTTCGACAGCCTATGGCTGCGGTCATTTTTGCACATCATGATTTATCTTCGAAATGACCCTCTATTCTGAATTATGACACTATATGTGGTTTTCCAAGAAAATAACAAGCATTTCCGAAGCAGAATCACTTTGAAGCTCCTAACCTTGTGGTTAGAGCATGACCCAAAGAGATAATCGGCACTATTGTATACAATAGCTTGTTGTAACACTTTCAGAACTCCGGCAAAAGTCAAGGAGGTGTCCAGAAACAGTTTTCACCCAAGCGTCGCTCAAGGGAACTATTTATTTATTTATTTATTTATTTATTTATTCAAAGCGAGAATGTAATTCACGCATGAAACATAAAGCAAACAAAAAACAAGAGCAAAACATCATCACACATCAGTCGACTACAATGACAATTTAAAACTTCAACAAGCGATAGCTCTACTCCAAACATGTGTGGACATTGACATTATATCATCGTATCTACCAAGAAGCAAGTTTAGTTCCGTAGGAGTTCTATAAGTTAAGAAATCTGTTCTAAGTCGTGACTTTGCAACTGGCACACGTAGTTTGAGCTTTCCTCTGACGGATCTCGTCAACTCTCCGTCCAAAAATTCCTCTGTTTCGTTGTTTAGCTTTTTGGTGAGAATTTTAAACATTATGATAAGCTCTGCTCTACTTTGCCTGCTCGATAGTGACGGCAGACCAAATAGTTCAGATCTTTGAGGCCCATTAGGAATCAGACCGGGAACCGCCTCATAATCATCATTACCTCACCTCATTTCGGGTGTCTATCACGAATCTGACCTCCGTTTTCGGGATTTCGATCGATTACAGTAGGTTACGGTAGCTACGGAAGTCTAATGCTGACGAGGTCATGATCAAGGACCTCGCCCAAACTTTCTTTATGGAGGTTATTTTGGGTACTGGTCACGAATCCATCATCCGTTTTTGGTATTGCGGTGGAATATGGTAGGACGCGGTGCAGATAAATAAGGCTACTACTACCGTAAGCCGTAACTTGCCGAAATTTTAAAAACGGATGTCAGATTCATCATCGACACTCCAAATAACTCCTTGACCATTTGGATTAAAAAAATTTTTTCCTAGGTACTTTTTAGACCACTCATGGTATAGGAATGGTTCTTTGATGATGATGCAGCTATATGTCACTCCTACAAAGAATTTGTTTGACGTTGAAAATAGGCAACCTTTAATGTTCTGGACAAGTTTTGGTACTAGAATTGTAGCCAGAAGATGTACTACAATCTATATTGATAGCAAATACTGTACTACAGTTGAGTTATTTTTATCAAAGCGAAGACTAGAGTCAGCTGATCGTCAGCTGATCGACTAGGGTGAGTTTAAACACCTTTGTCATTTTAACTTAAATCCAAATGTTAGTAAAATAAATTTTATATCAATATAATAAACTTTTAAACTAAACATAAAATATAAGAATAAAATTTTAAAAACTTTTCAGTTTATAAACATTAAAATTATCAGAAATTGAATTAGTAAATTAATAATCTGCACGTCCAAAAATGTTGTGACACCTTCCTCTTCACTGATGAGCCAACGGGAAGGTGTTATAACAAAAGGTTCGTCTGAAGATAGATGGCGAAACGAACCTTTTTGAAAAAAGAAAAATGTGTAATTTTATTCACTACGCTTCTAATTTTCTTTATTATATTGACCTAAAATGTCTCCAGAGGGTTCACTAAGTTTTCACTGTCTTATAGGTTACTTTAGAAGGCAGACAGAACTCTTCTGTTAACTACCTACAAGACGTTAAACAATATGAGGCTTTTGCGCTAAGCGACTCGGGGAATCACTATGTAGGACAGCCCTACACAACGTTTTGTGTTGCACAGGGTGCGGCAAAATTATCCTTGCACTGAAAAATCGATGGCATTTTGAAATCAAACTTAGCAGATCGATTCTAACAATCATTTTTTTTACAACAATCACTGCAATTCAAAGCATGCTAACAGTTTTTAAAATGATCGCCTTCCCCCCTCCACACAGTCCTTCAGACAAACGACAAACGCTTCGCATGTGGCACGCAGGCACGGCTCATCAATTTCGTCCCAGGATTTCAAAAGCGCTTCTTTAAGAGAATCCAAATTTAGGTGTCCGGTAGAGCAAGAATTTTGTCTAAGACAGCCTACACAGAGTAATCCAGTGGGTTGAGGTCCATAGAATTGGAGGGCCATTCGTCGTGTGCGATGAAGTCAGGCAGCTGCACTAGTTCTGGACGACCTTCGCTTTGTGTGCTGGAGCAATATCTTGTTGGATGCGCCAATAGGCTTCTCCGAAGTGGGAATCGGCACACGGCTTGAGAGCTTTTTAGGATATCCTTGTGTAAACCGCTGCGTTGATTTTCACACCAGCTTCGACGAAAACTAATGGAGTTTTTCCTGAAGATGTGACTCCTCCCAAACCACAATGGAGTGAGACTGTTTCGCACTTTCCTGAAGTCGTCTTTTGGCAGTAGCATCAGCATGCGAGTCCCAGTAATCCTCTCATTTTGGTAGTTGAAGACGGATTCAACGTGAGAACCTTATCATCGCTAAAGAGGATGTTTCGAGCGTGTGCCATCGTGAATCCTTGCAGCAACGTTTTACACCTCCCCATTCCCCTCTTTTTTATCCGCCGATGCCTAACCCTTTTGTACTCAAATACCTATAGATTCCGCAATGTTCAGTCAACATATTTCAGGCAAGTAAAGCTGAAAAATTTCGGAAAAAAGCGAAAAAATTTAAAATGTTTAGGTTCACGGGCAATTTTGCCGCACCCTTTACTTACTTTACGGTCGTCCATGTGGTCTACAATGGTCTCTTGGGAGCCATTCTGTGAAATGGGCACTCCACCTATCGTCCTTTCGTCGAAGCAAGTGCCCGGGCCAGCGACACTTTTTGTAGTCTGCTAATTGCGAATTCTCCCTTATCTTCGAGCTTCGTAGGCCTTCTTGCCATTGCTGAAGAAGGCTTGTCTTCAGAAGACATCTCTCCATTGCACGATGCGTGGTTTGCATTGCTCTGCCGAATGTCTTGTTGTCGGGCCAGGTTTCCATCGCATAGCACATCGCATGCAGTACAGAGGCGTTGAATGTCGAGGCCCTGAGGTCGGCACCCTTGACCTGATCGGTGACTTGGCGAATCGAACTGAACGCTGCCCATGCTGCTCTTCTCCTGCGGGCGATTTCAGGAGCGAGGTCATTATCCATGCTCAGCTCTCTTCCCAGATAGTCTTAGGAGTCGACCTGTTGTAGAGCGACTTCATTTAACCTTATGAGTCTCGTGTCACACCACTGGTTGACCATAAATTGCGTTCTGGACAAATTCGCGTCCAATCCAATTTTCACACCTGGGGCATTGGGCTCGTTCAGCATCTCCTCGACTTCTGCCATGCTGGTAGAGATGAGAACAATATCGCACACGAAGCGAAGATTGCTGATCGGCTTACTGTTTACAAGGTAGCCTTTATCGTCCCAGTTCAAGTCCTTCGTGGCATCCTGGACTGCCGCTGTGAATAGCTAGGAGAAATCGTGTTTCCCTGCCGTACACCTTTCCCGACAGGAATTCTAAGATTTTGATCAAACAACTGGATGGCTGTCGATGTGCTCGAGAAGCATTCGTCGAGAAGTCGGATGCAGGGCGATGGTATACCAGCATGCACAAGCGATTTCAGAACGGCGTCGATTTCCACAAGGTCAAACGCTTTCCGATAATCCACGAAGACAAGTACAAGTGGGAGTTGGTATTCGCGGCTTCTCTCCATGAGCTGTGAGACAGTCTGAATATGGTCCATGCAGGAGAAATCCTTGCGAAACCCTTCTTGCTCCAGTGGCTGATACTCATTCAAGCAACGCTCCATGCGGTTAAGCACTTTTTGGTGAAGATCTTGTACACAATCAAGAGAAAACCGATGGATCGATAGTTGTAGATATTCTCTCGTTAACCACTTTTGAAGACTAGAACTGTTTTCGACTCCTTTCGTGAGTCCGGAATCCTACCAAGACGAAGGTTGTTTGAAGTGCTTCGAAAGAAGTGAGCAGGGGGCATAGCCACCCGCACGAAGGAGGTCAACAAAAATGCCTTCGGCCCGGGAGCGGTGCCTGGCTTTATCCTTCTGATGGCATAAGCAACCTCTGATTCCGGAATGGGAGGTGCTTCCTCAGCTGGTGGCATCAAGCATTTTGGGACAGTGATGGAAGAGCGAAACAGATCTGTGTAGAATTATTGAACAACGACTTCCATCGCTCTCCGAAACGTTTGCGTTGTTTCATCCTTATCCATGGGAGCTGACATTATTGCCTTCTGGTGGAAGAGATCTCGGTTGCGCTTTATGCTTGAACTTTTCCCATCGGCTTCTAACAGCTTCAATCTTCAGTAGGCTTGTATAAACTCCTTCGCTTCAATTCGACACGTCTTCGAGATGGTGACTTTTTTCAGACGGGAAGCAGTAGGATCCAGTTTAACAGCTCTTCTTTGCTCCAAGAGTTTAATCCCATGTGCGTTAAGTCTTGAGGCCGACGGTGATGTGGCTTCACAAGGGTTGCTAGCCCATTTCCGCAATCCTTTGGGGAGAAGGTCGTAGTCTTCTGGTGGATCTTCAAGAAGATTCCAATCATGCTACTTTATTGCATATTCCAACTCCTCCGACTTTGCTGTGGAGATCCTCTCCGGTGCCGGTTTATGAGTGTCACATTTGAACATCTTCTTCTTGATAGTCAGCCTCGCACGGACATGACGGTGATCCGAGCCGGTGTCAAATGAAGGCAACACAGAAACGTCGAACAGACTCCAGCGTCTGTTTGTAAGAACATGGTCAATCTCCAAACGTGTTTCTCCATTTGGGCTTTCCCAGGTCCATCGCCGGTTTGAAGGCTTCTTGAACATAGAATTTCCATAGAAGAGACGGCATGCGGATAGAAAGTCTGTCAGTCGCTCTCCGTTTCCTTCCTTCAGGAAGTTTGATTTGGTGCTAACCTCCATTCGCCTTGGTCATTCGTACCGACGGTAGCATTAAAGTCGCCAACAACAATTTTTGTAGTAGCTCTTCTCGTCGTTGACAGTCCTTTCGAATTTCTTGTAGAATTCTCCCTTTTCTTTCGCAGATGTTGTAACATATCCACCTATGATGGAAATGGGTGCTTGATCTTTGGTTTCCAGCCGCAGAGCAGCTATCCGCGCACTGATGATCTTAGAAGTGTACTAGGTGGTGCACTGTCGAGTTGACGAGAAATCCAACTCCGCCAATATTCTTTCTGTCCACCTTTGCTCCGGTAATAAGGAGAACGTTGTGAGCGGTCGTTCTTATGGTTTCCGTTCTGCCTTTCGTTTCCTGCAGAGCGTTAACGTCGTTCTTGATATTGCGGATTCTGTAAAGCAGTGTCTGAAAATCCTGCTCAGATGCGATCGATCAACAGTTATAATTGCAGACGAATAGGCAGTTTCCGTGTTGTGGTGGGCGGGGATTTCCTGTAGCCCGATTTCAATGACCTCCCGATAGTTTAATTCCGAGATTAGATAGAACTTCGCCGAAGGTGGATTCAACAGACTTCATAGAAGACCACCTCCGGAGCGCGGAGGACTGGGCGCGGGTTTAGTTGCCCGAGCCATGGCGGTGTTCTGGTTACTCACATGTTCCTGGCCTGGGATACACGAGAGCCGCCCATACACGACAAAGCATTGCATACTGAGTGACCATCTGTGCCGTTGGCTATCACAAGTGATGTTCACCCCTTCACCGCGATGAGGTGGTACACGAAGGGGTTTGCGTTGTACGAATCTAAAAATTTTATGCAACTTTGGTGTGTTCTACACCTATCATGAATTGAATTAGTGCATTTCTGATGTGATTTGGATTCAATATTTTTTCAATGCGGATAACCACTCAGTACAGGGTGACCTTCGGAGCCGTTTTGCGTAGAGGTTCCGATAAAAAATAAAAATTAACTAGATTTGCAATTTTTCCATTGAAGCGGGTGAGGGTTTCCTAATTCTAGCCGCGCCCCATAGCATCTGGTGATCATAAATCACGTTTACGAAAATTTACGATTTATCACCCAAACTGTCTTAAATCGCAAATCGTAAAAAAATCCCCAAAATCGCCGTAAATCGTAATTTCGCACCCACCTACCGTGCACCATTAAGAAACAAAGAATTTTTTGCTGATGGCTTCAAATCTTACTAGAATTTCTATTAACAATGCTGAATGTAGAGATTGGAGCATCCTACCTTTCCTCACATTAAAATAATGTGTATCGCAAAAATCCGTGTAAGCGCATATCAACAGCAACACAACGATTTACATGAGTTTTTTATACATATGCTTAAAAACGACGACCTACGAAGGCGCTACCGCAACAGATCTAAAGTATTATGTTGGCAACTAATTTCGTGGACTCTCAAGCGCCTTCAACAAAAGTGTTCATCAACAAATACCAAATAACAGTTTTCAACTAAAGTAAGATCTGTTGGAACGCGGGACTGCTTCCATTTATGAGCTACCTGGCCCATCCCCCAGCTAGAAAATAGAATTATTGTGCTTTCGAAGTCAAGAATCCTTGGAGATGCATTTTTAACATGGTTCAAATCTTTCTCCAACCAAGAAGAGCTGCAGCGAGCTATGAAGGTACTAGTCATTTGGGGCATGGCTGTTCCTCGCTAGAACGCTAGGCACTCTGGCACGCGAAAGGGACGAATAAAGACACTACTGGCGCCTGCTCGACCACATCGATGATCACCGGAACTACATATGATGCAGGCGATTTCAAGATCTCCTTTTCCCTTTTGCGCACTGTCCTTCTACGCCTGTCACTATGCAACCTATCTATCGTCATGCCCTCCACAACGGTTTTTCCTACAAAGAAACCGTCATTTAAAAATTTTGCTCAGGCCCACAGAAGGTAATCTCTTGAGTGTAGTGAAGTCAGATGTAGTACCTTAATGTATTTGTAATTGCATAGTATACAGGTCGATGCCTACGTGGTAAATACAGGGTGCGTAAAAGTGACACACTAAACGTAAACGTCAGAAACAACAACACATCATAAAATTAATAAGTTTGAATACAAAATGTCAACGATGATATAGCGAACAAAGCAGCATTACTTGTATTTTATATGGGCTTTATTTGCTGCGAAGGCAGAGACGAGGAAGACGAGGAAAGGCATCGACGGTACGCTGCAAGTAGCGATTTCGTTCCATGCTTTGACCTTCAGTGACTTGATACTTTTGTGCATTCAACTTGTAAAATTGTCACATACTCTTCAAGGACCTCCAAACTGCTAACTCTGGCGAAAGGATCGCTGCAAGGGAGGCGCATCCGGCCGGTATCGTGGTTTGAGCATTCATCACAAGCGTCTCTCGTTTTCGTGGATAAGAAGCGAAGATAAGAGGAAATTCAAAAATCCGGTCTATACAGAGGAATGACCTCCGTATAGACCGGATTTGAATCCGCTGAAATACTCTGTATGGAAAGTTTTGGAGAACAAGGCTTGCGCTACTTCCACCAAAAGTATGAATTCAATGAAGGTTGATCTGGCCAAACATGGAGCGAAATCGCCGCGGACTACTTGCAGCGTACCGTCAATGCCTTTCCTCGTCGTTCTCGTTCCTGCATTCGCAGCAAAAAGAGCCCATATAAAATTCAAGTAATGCTGCTTTGTTTGCTATATCACTGTCCACGGATCTCCCTCGATAGAAAGCTTTCGTGCTCTCTTGTTAAGAGGGATCTCGGGCCGCTTGTCGCAGGGCCACGTTGCGCGTCCCCGGGTGGTGGATAGGGGAACTAAACGCGAACCAAATGCGACCGTGTACTGCCCAGAGATGCAGGTGGGATGCAGGGGATGGACTCCTTGCTCCTGCTGTGTCGGGTCGACGCGTTCCTTGTGAGTGGAAGCGGCATGTTCGTGCACAGTGTGCGTAGATGTGTCCGTGACTGTGCGGATTGTAACTGTGTCGGCCCGGCCAAAAGCTTGCACTCGGTAGACTGGGAGTACATGTAAGGCGATTCGAGGCCGCCATATGTCTCGCCCCGTCCCTTCGGGCAGTCTGGCTGGCTGCCCGGAGTTCCTCGCCCGCACGACAGAGCCTGACTAGCTACCCGTGTTGTACTACAGTCAAAAACAGCAGCACTAAAGGGCCTCATCCCCCTGACCCCGGAAGAGCCCTATTTCTGCAGCGATGGGAAGGACGAGTACGGAGAGGCTGCTAAAATCTCAGGGCCTAACCAGGCTGCGCAAATTGAGAAGGACTAGGATGACGATCTGTACTTACAACGCCCGCACGCTTGCATCGGAAGTATCCGTCGAGGACCTGATGATGCAAGTCAGGAAGGTCAAATACGACGCCATCGGACTGACCGAGACGAGAAGACACCACCCCCTACACGCCGCCTACGACTCCGGAGAAGAACTGTTCCTCGGAACATGCGACAGCAGAGGAGCAGGCGGCGTTGGTGTCCTCGTCAACACGCACTTTGCCATGAACATCGATTCGTACGAGTCTCTGACAAGCCGAATCGGACGTCTGCGACTGAAGCGATGTGGTTTCGTGCCAGCTTTGACTGTGTTCGTCGCGTATGCCCCAACATCTGACTACGACGACGAAGAGGACGAAGCCTTTTACGTGGAGCTGGAGAAGTTCTATAAGGAAGATCACACCTTCTACAAAATGATCGTCGGTGACTTCAACGCCAAGATCGGATCACGAAAGTCACCGGAAGAGCTTCACATCGGAATCCACGGTTTGGAGTGGAACGAGCAAGGTGAAAGGCTGTCTGAGTTTATCATGTCGACCAAGACCATCCATGGAAACTCGCAGTTCCAGAAGCCTCCCTCCCTACGATGGACCTGGGAATCTCCCGGTGGCCAGTTCCACAACGAGATCGACCACATCATCTTCAACCGCAAGTACTGCCTGACCGACATCTCCGTTGTCCCCAAGTTCTACACGGGATCGGACCACCGCCTCCTTCGCGCAAGGTTCCGCTTTTCGCGTCAAGGAGAGAAGGCCGCGAAGTTCAAGAAGAGGAGCCCCAGAACGACCATCAACTGGGACCTCTACACCCCTCTTGCCGGCCTTCGGGAAGATGCCGTCATGGACAACGTCGACGAGGAATACGACCGCTTCGTGCACCATCTCCACGATAGTGCTAAGGAAGCTGAGAGCTTGAACACCACCAAGAGACGTCTGTCTCCGGAAACTCTCAAGCTGATACGCCAGCGTGGAGCAGCACGAGCGTCAAGCAACTACCAACTGACGAGCGAGCTTGCAAAGCTATGCAAAGCGGCGGTAAAGGAGGATCTTAAGGAGAGAAGGGCGGAAGTGTTGGCTGAAGCTGCAGAGACAGGGTTGAGCCTACGCAATGCCCGCCGAGACTTCGCCAACTTCAAGACCAAGATGACCGCTCTCCGACGTTCCGACGGAACCGTCACCTCTTCCAGAAGGACCATGGAGAAGGCCATCCACGATTTCTACTCCGATCTCTTCGATAGCCACGTCCACCTGCCCCTATGCCATCTTCCGCAGGATGGATACGTCGTCCCCTCTGTTCTCTCTTCCGAAATCCGACACGCCATCTCGTCGGTGAAGAAACGTACAGCACCCGGTCCCGACAGGATCAGAACCGAACACCTGAAGAACCTCCCGCCAGCGCTCATCAACACCCTGGCTCGACTCTTCACACGTTACCTGTCGGAGTGCAAGGTTCCATCTCAGTGGAAGACCAGCAGGACCGTCTTGCTGTACAACAAGGGAGACGTGCACGACATTGGCAACTATCGCCCGATCTGCCTGCTGTCCGTAGTCTACAAGCTGTTCAATCGAGTTATCCTGAATAGGATCAGCCGAACGCTGGACGAAGGACAGCCATGCGAAAAAGCAGGATTTCGGAGAGGATTCAGCACGATCGACCACATACACACTATTACGAAGTTCATCGAAGTGTCGCGAGAGTACAAGCTGCCGCTTTGCCTTACGTTCATCGACCTGAAGAAGGCATTCGACTCTGTCGAAACTGAAGCGGTCATCGAAGCCTTGCTCACTCAGGGCGTTCCTACTCAATACATCAGAGTCCTTCGAGAGCTGTACAGTGGATTCACGACCAAGATCTCACCATTCTACAACGACGTCGTCATCGACGTGAAGAGAGGGGTTCGGCAAGGGGATACCATATCCCCGAAGCTCTTCAGCGCCACTCTCGAAAACGTCATGCGCGAACTAGAATGGGAAGACATGGGAGTGAAGGTCGACGGCCGGCAACTACATCATCTTCGCTTCGCTGACGACATCGTGCTCATAACACCGAGCATCAGCCAGGCGGAGCGAATGCTGGCCGACTTCGATCGTGTATGTGGGAACGTTGGACTGCAGCTGAATCTTACGAAGACGATGTTCATGAGGAACGGATGGGTTTATGATGCCCCGTTCTCGCTTAACGGAACGAACATCTCCGAATGCTCCAGCTACGTGTATCTGGGTCGCGAAATTAACATGGCCAGCGACCTAGCATCAGAGCTGAGCAGGAGGAAAAGAGCGGCTTGGGGAACTTTCAAGAGCGTCGAAGAAGTCGCGAAGAAGACGAAGAACGTCCGACTCCGTGCCCACCTATTCGACTCCACTGTTCTTCCTGCCCTAACATACGCCTCAGAGACCTGGGCTATACGAAAGCAGGATGAACACGCGATCAGCGTCGCGCAGCGGGGAATCGAGAGGACGATGCTCGGAGTGACACGACTCACGCAAGTGAGAGAAGGCCTCCGGAGTTCCGAGCTTCGCCGACGTTCGAAGATCAGAGACGCTATCGCGTGGGCCAAGTTGTCGAAAATTAGGTAGGCCGGCCACGTAATGCGCTTCGCAGACACCCGCTGGACGAGAGTCGTCACAGATTGGATTCCGCGGGATGTCAAAGAACACCAGGACGCCCACCAACGCGTTGGTCGGACTTCTTCGTGAAAGCCCTGAACGACCGATATGACGCTCTTCGTGTCCCTCGAGCGAGGAGGATCCATTGGACCACTCTGGCACGCGACAGGGACGAATGGAGACGCTGCTGGTACCCGCTCGAGCAACTCGATGATCTACGGGACGACAGGTGATACAGGTGATCACTGTTGACATTTTTGCACAAACTTGTTACATTTCATAATGTGTTTTTATTTCTAACGTTTACGTTTGTGCGTCAATACTTTTTATGTACCATGTAAATATGGCAGAAAAGCTGCAAGAGATGACAAACGCGTAACTGAAAAGAACAAAGCACACACGAACAAGAGAAAGCCAATCGGGATGTCAGATACTTATTTAAAGTGCCTTTAGATGTAGGAATTTTGCAGTTGAGCGGGATTTCAAAAATTTTTATCAGTCTTTCAAACTCAACACCAGCTCTGATAACAGGAAAGTTTCGCCTCACTCTACGCTTCGCCGTTTTGATGAACAGTTTCATGGATCCTTCCCTATTTTTGAAGCTCTTACTTGAAAAACCGCTTTCGGTTTCGTTCCACAGTGTGCGGGCAAAGTCTTGTAAAACATGATAAGGTCAAACATTTTCCTTCTAAAAGCTAGCGATTCCAATCCTAAGTTGAAGTTACATGTATTACTACAAGTGAATTGATCATAAAGAGATCCAACGGCCCTTATCATGATTTTATTTTTAGTTTTCATGTTTCTGTATTCTACTCTGTCAACGGACACACCGAGCACGTCAAACAATGTGCCGTTGCATTCGGCGGAGCCATGGTTATCGGCAGACCCAATCGATGTTTGGAGAAACCGGAGTCTTCATCTGACTAGCAAAACGTGCATGGCCTAGCGGCATTCATCCACTCTACCTACAAGTTTGCGATGAGTTCTCAAACACGGAAAACTGATGTTTCATTCATATCTCCCAGAGAATACTGCTAGATGAGAGAAGGCGATATGCGTGTGCGAGTCAGACCTAACTGGCCGCTGTCATAATGGCACGAGATCACCAGACATGTTGGTTGTCACCTCTCTTATTTGTGACATTGGTTGGCACGTTTGTGGTTCTGCGGTAATTGCGCCTATATTTAGCAAAGAAATAGGTGGGTGGGTATGCTAACTGTTACATCACTGCTACAGCACTGGAACATTTGCCGATGTTGATCCTGAGGCATAGAGGTGGCGATGTCCGTTCCTCTACGTGGTGCCACTGGAAACTGATCGCTCTGCGAGATAAGCTAATCACGGACATTCGAATGCAGGCGACAGGCCCTTGTGACAGGCCGGCCTACGAAGACCCATGTCACATCACAAGGTGTATGACAGTTCAAGTTTCTCGAGATAGCGCTTCGGCGTCCGCGGAAGCCGACGCGCACTCGCAGAGGCCGACGAGTGTGAGAAGTATGCGAGGGTCCCTGATGCGAGGACGGCATCGGGGGGCAACTGAGCTAATCCGAATGTGGGAGAAACGTTACACACAAACATGAAAGTAGTTGGTGCTCATCCTGATCAAGCGCAGGATCGGGAAATGTGGCGTCGTAACACCAGAAGAGCGGACCCCGTGACGATGTGGGACATACGCTGAATAATAATAATAATAATAATAAGATCCTGAGGCATTAGAAAGCGAGTTACTCGCTGTCATCAATATCAACACCACTAACCTAAGTCTACTGCTACACGTTTGGAAATGTAACGATGTATTCCATAATTCGATCCGATTCCCAGACACTTGGTCATTACCTCGATGTCGACCGCGCTCCTACTTGCCAAGTTCTCGCTAAGACATTGAAGCGCCAGCCGGACGGCGGAGGTTCAGTTGACGCCCACTGAGGACTATCTTTCTGTACAAGACGGAGATATCTACGACGTTTGAATACTCCAATGTTCTTACTAATCGTACTCTGCAAGCTGATCGATGGAGACATCCCGACTAGGTTCATCAGAACCCTAGACGAAGAGCAATACACGCGAAGAGCATGGATTCCGGGGAAGTCCCAATCCGACCCAAAACACTCCTTGTGAGAATGTCAAGTATCGATAAGTTCTAATTGCCGCTCCACCTTACGTGGGTCAAGCTGAAAAACGCCTTCGACTCTGTCGAAAGGAAAATGGTCATTGAGGGGATGTGAGAAAGATTGCTTCAATTTAGTTCGTCAGAGTGCATTGAGGGTGGTACGATGCAATCACGGCTGTAGTCTTACAATTACTCAAATTACTTAGACTTAATTCCTCCTATGCTGTTGAGCATTTCGGGCGACGATGCTTTTCTACTAATGCCTGTCATGCACCAATCTATCACCTCCTCTCTGGAGATGTGTAGTAGGTGTAGGTCCTCTTCGAATGTTCGCCTCCATGTGTTTCTCGGACGACCGCGGGCTTTGCTACACCTTCGAGTATCCAACACAGAGCCGCTCGTGAAAATCGGTGCTCGGGAATTCGCAGGACGGGTTCTGCAAGGCATATAGTCTTTGTGCGATCAATGTAGGGAGACTATTTGACCCGCTTTGGCTTAGAATTTCGCTGTTATTCACGCGGTCTGTGCATCGTGGCATCAATATCCGTCGAACACATCTCTGCTTGAAGGCGTAAAGCTTCTTGGTGCACTTGACAGACATCGCCCATATTTCACTAGCGTATACACCAATAAAAAACTGTTGAGACAAATACACAACACATCGCAAAACTGAAGAGAGTTCTGTGAATCCGTAATTCCATGTAGTAGTAGACTTAGTGATGACGATGGGGATGGAAGCGAGGAACTCGCTTTCTAATGCCTCATTCACGCATCCCAAAACCAACATCGGCAAATGTTTCAGTACTGTAAGATGTAACAGTGATGTAACAGCTTGCATAACCACCCACCTATTTCTTTGCTAACATATGTAACTTTGCTTTTGCTTTTTCTGCTTCTGCTTTTTCTTGCTTTGTTTTGCTTTTTCTGAGCAAGAACTTTTTCTCCTTTTATATTCATTTGATTGGTACTTTTACAGCAGCTCCAGATGTTTCTCCCGACTTCTCAATGGACTCCTCACGCCTTATCAATATCTCCTTCAAGGCAACAAGGCTACGTCGTTTTGTCGCACATGTCCTTCGACATAGTATCATCGCCTCTCTCATAAATAGGCTTGTCCACGAGAATCTTCTACTGACGTCTTGAATCGTACTCTCAGATTCCCTCCTGTTCTTAGCTTCATTTGTTTCACTTACCCCTCGCGTTCGTAATTGCTTTTCCTCGAAATACCTCAATTTTCCTGGTGTAAGGCTTTTACTGACTTTCAATAGCTTTGAGTCATATTAATTCGGAAAGCACAGGTGCTGCAGGCAGT
>OX377204.1:5595344-5897245 GCA_947396885.1 Heligmosomoides polygyrus polygyrus
GAAGGATATTATTCAACGGTTTTGGCGATGGCGCCATTCTGGAGCTTGTTAATTCTGGTGAGTTTGAACGATGAAGTGTTAAGAAGAGTAGTGGTAAAACGTTGTCGGTTTCTCCTGCAGAAAGAGTGATGAAGTGTTTTTTTTATCAAACCATTCAGCCAAACGCGGACGACTATTGCTCAGGCAAGCATACCCGAGTCGTATTCAAAAGCCTTTTTGAAAAAAAGCTTTTTAAAAAAACCGTCGTAAATCGTAACAAGTCTGGAGATTCAAAGATGGTCTCAGAGAAAATGATCAGTGTATTGCGCCCACGTGTCTAAAAGAGACCTTGTTTTCGTGCTTCATAGCAATTAATATGTACCTTCGACCCATTTCAGTGCATAAATTGATAAAAGGGGTTTCAGAGAGGAAATTGCTTACTTATTAGTTATCCTTTCGCATCAATAGAATCATGTGGTACCACATAAAATACTTGGCGCATCACAAAAAGGTTCTCGTCGTTGCAGTTTACGAGCTGTCGAGCCCACTCGATTAATAGGATCGACCCTATATGTCCTCCTGGCATGAGTCACGGTGGTGCGCCGCCGCCGCCCCTGATTACGGTAGCTTGGCGGGTTGTTGAGCCCACCTCGGACGAGGTATAGCAGAGGAACAGAGCAGATTATGCGCCGCGAAACAGACTTCCTGTAGGTGGAGAGTGAAGACTTTACGTGTTTTTGGCCGTCTTTCTCTTTCATCTTCTAGGTTACACATGCCTTGAGATGCTGAGTGACTTCTGGTGTGTGCGCGCCTTACAATACCCTTTAACGAAGGCAATAAAGATCAAACTTACCAAATCCGCTGGCTAGAGAGGACTGCACTCAACTAACGAACTAGAAAAGAAGCAAAGGAAAGCACATAGGAAAGTTGAAAAGTGAACATGGCCTGAACGAGACTTATGAAGCTGTCGAAGACTAAGGAAGTGTAGCAAATCAAGGAACTTGCTGTACTGCTTCTTTCATCATTTCGTCTTTGGCGGCTCAAAGAAATGAGAACTTGCGATTTCTGCTCAACTCTCCTCATTTCGCAGCGAAATCTCGTCCGAGGCTGGCGTGGAGCGCGGTCAGCCTACGGTAATCGAGCGCGTCGCCCCGCCTTCTACAGTAGTGGGAGACACCTAACGTAACGCACCCATCGCGAAGAGCTCGTTCCAGCTATTTTTGGCCACCAACTGCGAAAATGCGGTGAGTAAAGTCCTCTACATATTTGTGTAGATCTCGAATCGGACGGCACCAACCATTTCTCAAAAAACTTCAAATTAGAGGAATTGTGCAACGGCTTTCGACGGTTTGCGACCGACAACTCGTCCGCGGCCGCCCTTCGCAATGGAGCGCAAGTTTTCAATTTCGAACATTTTCATGGCTTCATATGAGCAATGTACACTGAACGATAGAGCGCGAGCTCCTGATCTCAAATATGCCCATCGTTTTTAAAACGAAACGAATTGTGGATGGAGAGTTATATTTAAAGACGCAAAAGCCGGGAAAACGCGGTTTCTTGGGTTTTGGTCAAGAGATAGGCCATAACTGTATGCATGCGAAAAGCGAAACTACATAGTTTATGGTAAACGCTTAATATTTGTTGCAGTTTTATTGGTCACCAGACGTTCAGCGCCTAGCGGTCGCAAACATCTGGTTGGGGCTTAGCCCTCAAACCCCGAGAATAGAACAACCCCAGTCTTCTTTCTTTCTTCTTTAGATCTTTAGGTCTTCTTTATATTTCGTTAAAAACTGGTTGAATTATTTTGCTATATAGAATAGTGCAGCGGATATGGTAGGGCTGAGTTTTTACTGCTCCTATAAACCACATCCACCCTCTATCGCATGTACGTTATTTATTCTCCGAAGTGTCCGTTCTCTACATGGCAGAAATAGGTCATGAGAGTCTCAATCCGAAGTGATTACACTGCAGAAACACGATTAAAATTAATCGCTGTTGGTAAAGAGGTCGACACCGTTCACTGTCCGACGCCAGTAATACTCCTCCGACTCCCATAGTCACTCTATCAACCTCTTCCCCTTCCCCGTGATTACTTCCTCACCTAGGTGCTGGTAAAGAAACGGAGTGAGAGTCAAGCACGCACATGTAACACTGAGTCCTGACTCACGTATCACCACGTTGCTGCGACGTCTGTGACACTCTTTCTGCACCCTGGCACACGTGCCACGACTTCTTTGAAAACCCGCCGCTCATTGGACGATGTTGAGGGAAAATACTGGTCAACCCCTCCCCCCCCCCCCCAGTGGTCTCTCTTTGCTGTTTCCCTCTTCGCTGGTCTTCCTTCTAGTACTTCCCCTCACTCTACATCCTTACGCAAGTTGGACGTCTGCGGCACATCTTCTGAATCCAATGCACGTTGAGCGACGCCTGTGGCACGCCTTCTGAATCTCTACGCTTTACACTAGTTCCCCATTCAGACCCTGACGCGTTGTCCGATGAACATATCGTCAACTTGGACAATCCGCCGGCCGCCGGATTTAGTTCGCCAGCAATCCATGGTTAAGATCAAAGAAAGCCCAGTCGGCATATGCCGCATGTCATAGCCAACCCTTGGGTTCTGTGCTCCACTCTCCTTGACTGACAACGTGTCCAACGGATTAAGCGAATTATATATTGTAAGATATTGCTTCGCCACTGATATCGAGCAGACATATTTGAAAAAATTATTTTCTTAGCATTATATTATTAACAGTATTTCAGGAAAATGAGAATGTTAAGCGTATCATTCGACTCTTTTTCTTAACTTTAAAGGTTTTATAATTTTGAGTAAGGATGGTGTTACCTCGAAGAGGCGCTGGCTGCCGCATGTTCATACTCGACATCAGGTTCTTGGTTCGGATTTGATGCCCCCGCCAACCAAGCCTTCCATCCCTCCGTGTTGCATAATCTGAAAACAAAACGTATAATCAGCAAGCACATAACTTATGCGAAACTAACTCGTTTAGAATGAAATCTCTTCCGACCATTATGTACGTTTGTTGCGCTTTGCGATATCAATCATTTTGGACGCATTTTGTACGACAAACGGCATATACGTTGATAAAGAAGAGAAAATAAAAAAACAACAGAATGTTGCTTGAAGGCTCAAGCATTACCCCTGCCTTCCACTTCGGTCATGATGATAAACGCTGTCAAGTTCACTCCTTCCCACTTTTTCTTCTTCGGCTGGATCGTGGTTTAGAAGTGCACGGCTCTGGTGAAAAGATAGAAATGATTCTGCCGTACGGGCACAATTTCTACACCGTAATATTTTTAGGAGTACATGCGTTCATTTTGGGCGCGTGTAGCGCAGTCGGAGGAGGCGCGACTGTCGCGTGCACCCGATACCAGGTTCCTGGTTCGGGTTTCCCGCCCAGGCCAACCAAGCCTTCCATCCCTACGGTGTCGATAAATTGGTACCAGACGTATCTGGGAAGGATAAAGCGCTGACTTGTTCATCGGCTGGCCACTGCAAGTCATTGTATGGCCAAATACGCATTCATATCGCCTCCACGACATCCCGTGGAATTTGAATGCGCTGGCGCATCCCAGAAGGGATTGAGTAACGTCGTACTTTATCCTTATCCTTCTCCTTACATGCGTTCATTTCACGCCGTTCCTTCGTAGGTGCGGTCTTCCATCGCGGACGTTGCCCCTGATAGGTTCTTATGTGTTGTTCTCTGCTTTGACTGGAAGCTCACCTCCCCAATAGCCACAACAGTTCATTTTTTTCGTTGTTCGGGTATCATTTCACCAAAAATGTGCTCTGATCACTTGGCACCAGGCAAAGAGTGATATCGGGGCGATGGCTAACACAACCGCCAAGCAAGCGATAAGGTTACAGTGTAGATTTTGTGCCCGTATGGTAAAATCATGCCTGTGGTGAAAAGTGGAAGCTCTTAATACTGTAATAAAAACATATTTGTTCAGTCATCGAAACAGTAGTACGACCGCCAACGAAAAAGCTTTCAGATGGCCGCAATACAAGAGGGAGATGGATCTCAAGTTATTCTACCTGACTGCACGTGTCGAGGGCTCCATCTGTCCGGCCCAAACAGATTTGATGTTGCAGCAGCAATCTTGACCCATCAATCTTTCTTGAATGCTTCACCTCTGCCGGTAAGTTTATTTTTGTTAAAAGCTCTTCAAAAAGAGAACGTTCCTTGGTTAATGTTCGCAGAGGTTTCCAATTAGAACTGGCGAGCCAAAACGCTCTCAATTTTTTTTTGTATTTGTCTGGAAACATGTTGTTTTAATTGGGTATTATTTCGACTAGGTTATAAATACTATAAAACAGTTAAGCCTTGAGGAAAGTCGCAAAAACAAGATGCAAGAGAAAGCCTTTTACCCTTAGCGGAACACCGAGGACATTAATAACACTGAACCCAATAGCACTCATATGCTTAAAGTGAAAATAATGCCATTTTTCATACGGTGGCATGTTAGTTGATCTATTAGAGCGCTTACTTAGTCAATAGTCAGTCAGATAATCCTAGAGGTTCTTAGTTTTTTTAGGTCTTATGCATACAGTGTGGCTGAAAAGTTCGAGCAATTTTTCAAGGTGTTTATTTTAGCAGTACGAAAAAACTACATAAGTGGAACACATTTACAAACAAAAATGACATCAACTTCAATAAATCAATAATAACAGAATACATCAGAAAGATTTACAACAAGATTTACAAAATTGTCTCCTTTGGCTCTGAAACATTTTCGCAGACGCTTTGGCAAGTCGCTTATGAGTCGCTGGCCGAACACTGATTCGCTGTAGTCTCGTCCTAGAATCGTATCAGCGTCGCTTTCAGCTCCACTCCATAGTAGCGAATCTTGTAGTAGAGACCTTCTGCTCCATGAACACCGAACTCAACGAACAAGAAAACATCGGGTTGGAATCAGACAGGTTGGATGCCAGATGTCCTTGCTTCAGAAGCGTGGAAGGAGCTTTTGCAAATGGCAATAGTGAATTTGGCGGAATGCGTAGGTTCCCAGTCCTGCTGAGGACAAAATCCAGCTTCGCCAAAATGGCACGTCAGCATCTTGTTCATGTATACCTCAGAATTGCGGCGAATGCGACATTGAGCCTTTTTGAACGTGTTGGGATCATTGTGCGACCGCCGTCAGCCACTTGCCAAAGCGACTGCGAAAATGTATTGAAGCCAATGGAGGCAGTTTTGAGCACTTTCTGGGATTTTTTCTGTTATATTCTGTTGTTATTGATTTAAGAAAGTTGGTGTGATTTTTGTTTGTAAATCCATTTCGTTTATGCAGCTTTTCGCACTGCTGAAATACTTTGAAGAATTGCCCGAAATTTTCAGCCACACTGCACAGATCTAACGAAAATATTACGCAACAGAGCAGGTATTACTACAAGCAGAGGCAGCTCTCTAAATTTTCTAGTTTTTTAAATGGTGTTCATATACGCGAGAGATGAAATTCTTGACAAGCTTTAACAACCTTGAAGGAAATCTAATTTCGACGTTTAATATTAATATTACAAGCTTTGGTCTCGGAAAAAACTTTGGAATAAGCTCACTTTGAGGATGTGCATAAGGCTTTGTGCGACATGATTTTTTATTTTTAGAATGTTACAATGTAATTTATAATATGCAATTCAGAGTCCACATTAAGCTTGAAAGAGGTTGTAGATTTACTTTCTTCTCTTAAGGAGCACTGCTCTGCACAGCTGCACTATTCCTCGTTATTATAACACAGAAGGCTATAGCGCACTCATGTGTTGCTTAAAGAAAAGGTTTTGTACGTCATGATTGACAATACGATGGGGACATACTATAGCAATACAGCCCCAACTGCCCCATTAACAAATGGCAAAGATAGCTATCGGCTAGGTTTTGTTTTGTATGCTATACCACTTTTGAGGTAAAATATAACCATAAAATGTAAAAAAACTCTAGCTTTTCTTTATGGCAGGAGAAGTCTCTAAAGATGAGCGACTAAGCGACTCTATAGCTGTAAAGTTTTTTGTTTAGGCTTATTGCTGCGCACTCGAAGATAAGGCCGGTCAATACCTTACTCAACGGGAAGACGAAGAGCCTATGTGTCCCTCCCATCAACGTGGCCTCACGTGCCTGACATATCGGGGGTTTGTTAATCATACGCTTCTACAATTTTAGCACATTTTTGTAATATGCAATCTATCATGCAGCTTTCTTTGATGTAGCAAGTCTAGCATTTTAAATAGGACATATTTTGCAACTTCCATGAAATCTCTTGTACGCGCTGATGCCTGTATTATTTACTCAGAATCGTTTAGTAAAGAGAGCCGGCGCTTTTTACATTTTCTGAAAGGTTGAACTGCATTTGAGGCATAAATACCACTAGAAACAGTGGCCAAACCACATCATCCCAAAATGCGGTTAACCTACAAACTGGCATCTGTTCCCGAAGCCGGACAACGTATTTCATGTCAGAAGTCGTAACATGAGAAACCTAATTCAGAAAAGGTAGGCCAGAAATCGTGGGGGCGATTTCAAGCGATTTGCAAGAATGGGCGCGTGTAGCGCAGGCGGAGGAAGTGCTGGCTGTTGCGTGCACCTGATGCCAGATTTCTGGTTCGAATTTCCCGCCCAGGCCAACCAAACCTTCCAGAAAGCCTTTGCTTACGTCCATCGACTTATAACAGGACCACTTCGTCTCCTGTATCGCACATAAGTCGACTTGTCTTCGCTTCAGCGCTTCTGACAACTCCATGAGCGGCCCGTCAACGTACCCATATTAGCGTAGCCACGCGGGTCCTGCTTACGTTACGGGACTTTGAACTAGCTCAGTTGCCCTCTATGCCGTCCTCGCATCAGGGACTCTGGCGTACTTTCCACACTCGCCGGGCTCTGCGAGTGCGCGTCGGCTCTCGCGGACGCCGTAGCACTATCTCGATGCTCACATATCGTCGTCAACCATGTGATGTAACATGGAATCTTCATAGGCCGGCCTGTCACAAGGACTTGTCGCTTGTATTCGAATGGATCAAAAATTTTAGGTACTTTTCAGCCATGCACTACAGATCATGACGAAGCAGTACTATTCGTAGATGCTCACTACTACCTTAGCAGGAGGCTTCAGATTGTGTGTAGCTTTGCAGTCTCCCTCGCAGCATCTCGTACGGAATTTTGCACCACATTTCTTTTAAGACCCCACTTTTTTCTTCGGGTAACGGAAAAGGATCAAGGGTACTTATGAAGCAAAGGGACCGTGGTGCCGTAAGGCTGCCGGGAAACATGTTAACGCGGCAACCCACGGCACTCAAGGAAGGGTGCTTCATAAGTACCGGCCCCGTGGTGCCGTGGGCTTGCCGCGTTAACATGTTTACCGGAAACCCCACGGCACCAGGGGCCCTTTGCTTCACAAGTACCGGATCAAGCGCATAAAATGATAGGTAAACAAAGAAATAAACCGAGATATGAAGAAATCTCACAACTTGTCATTTGTTGGTAAGAAATTCGGCGGGTGGACGAGAAACCGCCACCACTTCTGTTGAATCGTCGCTTTACGGGAATTTACGCTTTGCTCTAAGTAGGCCGCTTGAGACCAGAAAATATAATTAATATCACATTCTTATACCAGTCTAAAAAAACCTTCACTGACTCTCATTTTTTATAAGAAAACCTAAAGTGCAGAGGAAGATCCATACCGGATGGGCAGGAAACCCATAGAGCGTCGTTATTGCAGCGACCGCAAAACGTTTAAAAACACTACTAAAATGTCTAGAAATGGCTTATAATTTAACAGTGCTTTAAGCCCTGATCTGTTGTTGAAATTAGTGCAATTTAAAACGAGTTTTAATTTTTGCTGTTTGTTCGTTATCCGTTTTTCCGTTATCCGGCCATTTTCGGGCAAAATTATCCGTTATCCGTTATACGGTTTTCAAAAATTTATTATCCGCTCATCCCTGATCCATACGTTTAGAAAATTGTGAAGGACGAATAGTTTATGCACGCAGACTCAATTCGAATACCAATAGGTTTCACAGAGGTTGTATTGAGCACCCTAGTGCTTTACTCTAATTTCAATTATAGCTCAGCTTCGAGGATTTTTTTTAATCACATAGAACAGTCTTTATGTTCCCAGCTTGTACAACGCATACGTTAGTTACACTAACACATCTTTTCCTTTTACTCAATTCTCCTCACAGCTGACTCCTTGTCTCGCCCGCGTCGGATTTTTCCATTTTTCAAAGCTCTGCTTACAACGATTAGAAATTTGAATTGTTAGATTTTGCTAAGAATTGCTGCGATTTTAATCCTTCTTGACACTATAAGAATTTTTTAGTAGATTCTTCATAAAGCGGTAGTATCTGACTAAAACACATTTTATAATTGCAGACCTCAAGCTAACCAATCCTTCCCCGATGTTGTCTCTGAAGCGATGAAGGCATGGGATGCTGGATTGAATTCAGTAAGGATTTTACTGTTTGTTGGTCTTTCACATAACTTAAGTAACAACATTCCAGATGTCGAATGTCGTTGAACTTGGCTGCAACTATGCAAGGCGTGCTGACGAAAATGAGATTACCTGCTACTTCAGATCAGTCGTGCCATACAATGAATGAGATCTCTAGAGCTCTTATTTGAGGCACTAGCGAAATGTTTCGTGTGGTCCAAATTAGAATTTGTGTTGCACGGTATGCATAAATATATAATGATGTCACTTTATCGTTCTCCTTTCTAAACTGGTATTTTAAAATTTGTCTCACAACGGAGTGGTCGAGATAAAGGCGTCACATCATTTTCAAGCAAACTTTGCGAGAAGATCGCCGTTTCTTAAGGGTGATCAGTGTTTGCTTTGTTTTTAAAGAAGTTTCACAATCACGACCACGAGCAACAATAGAAGGCATTTAAATCCAGAATGGTTGGGTGACTCCGTGCAGGCATGTTTTGGCAGGTGACGTGGTTGGAAATATGTCTAGCATACATCCATCCAGGGTCGTTCAAATCTGTCGTATAGCCTTACTAAGAATTGCATTGTTCATGAGCTTGTCACAGCAAGTAATGAGCAGATCAAGAATGCTACAAGCTGCATACATGATATTATTGGCGGCCAAAAATGGAGAGCCTGGCGCACCCAAGAACAATTGTTTAGTGCCGAATTTTAACGAAGACGAACAGCTGGAAGTGGTAAAAGAAGAAGAGGAAGATTGGGATCCGCAAGATAAACTGATGGACGTGGAGAGGCATATGATAACGTTTTCAGGTGAAACTCTTGTTTCGGAGGAAATGGTACGTCTTCAACTGGATTGCCACGGATCTTCCTCGATAGAGAGCCTTCGGGCTCTCTTGTTAAGAGGGATCTCGGGCCGCTTGTCGCAGGGCCACGTGGCGCGTCCCCGGGTGGTGGATAGGGGAATTAAACGCGAACCAAATGCGACCGTGTACTGCCCAGAGACGCAGGTGGGATGCAGGGGATGGACTCCTTGCTCCTGCTGTGTCGGGTCGACGCGTTCCTTGTGCGTGGGAGCGGCATGATCGTGCACAGAGTGCGTGGATGTGTCTGTGACTGTGCGGATTGTAACTGTGTCGGCTCGGCCAAAAGCTTGCACTCGGTAGACTGGGAGTACATCGTAAGGCGATTCGAGGCCGCCTTAAGTCTCGCCCCGTCCCTTCGGGCAGTCTGGCTGGCTGCCCGGAGTACCCCGCCCGCACGACAGAGCCTGACTAGCTACCCGTGTTGTATTCCAGTCAAACACAGCAGCACTAAAGGGCCTCATTCCCCTGACCCCGAAAGAGCCCCCATTTCTGCAGCGATGGGAAGGACGAGTACGGAGAGGCTGCTAAAATCTCAGGGCCTAACCAGGCTGCGCAAACTGAGAAGGACTAGGATGAGGATCTGTACTTACAAGGCCCGCACGCTTGCGTCGGAAGTATCCGTCGAGGACCTGATGATGCAAGCCAGGAAGATCAAGCACGACGTCATCGGACTGACCGAGACGAGAAGACACCACACCCTACACGCCGCCTACGACTCCGGAGAAGAACTGTTCCTCGGAACATGCGACAGCAGCGGAGTAGGCGGCGTTGGTGTCCTCGTCAACACGCACTTTGCCATGAACATCGATTCGTACGAGTCTCTGACAAGCAGAATCGGACGTCTGCGACTGAAGCGATGTGGTTCCGTGCCAGCCTTGACTGTGTTCGTCGCGTATGCCCCAACATCCGACTACGACGACGAAGACGTCGAGGCCTTCTACGTGGAGCTGGAGAAGTTTTATAAGGAAGGTCACACCTTCTACAAGGTGATCGTCGGCGACTTCAACGCCAAGATCGGGCCACGAAGGTCGCCGGAAGAACTTCACATCGGAACCCACGGTTTGGAGTGGAACGAGCAAGGTGAAAGGCTGTCTGAGTTTATCATGTCGACTAAGACCATCCATGGAAACTCGCAGTTCCAGAAGCCTCCTCCCTACGATGGACCTGGGAATCCCCCGGTGGCCAGTTCCACAACGAGATCGACCACATCATCTTCAATCGCAAGTATTGCCTGACCGATGTCTCCGTTGTCCCCAAGTTCTACACGGGATCGGACCACCGCCTCCTTTGCGCGAGGTTCCGCTTTTCGCGTCAAGGAGAGAAGGCCGCGAAGTTCAAGAAGAGGAATCCCAGAACGACCATCAACTGGGACCTCTACACCTCTCTTGCCGGCCTTTGGGAAGATCATCATGGACAACGTCGACGAGGAATTCGATCGCTTTGTGCACCATCTCCACGATAGTGCTAAGGGAGCTGACAGCTTGAACACCACCAAGAGACGTGTGTCTCCGGAAACTCTCGAGCTGATACGCCAGCGTGGAGCAGCACGAGCGTCAGGCAACTATCAACTGACGTCCGAGCTTGCAAAGCTATGCAGAGCGGCGATAAAGGAAGATCTCAAGGAGAGAAGGGCGGAAGTGTTGGCTGAAGCAGCAGAGGCAGGGCTGAGCATCCGCAATGCCCGCCGGAACTTCGCCAACTTTAAGACCAAGATGACCGCACTCCGACGTCCTGACGGAACCGTCACCTCTTCCAGAAGGACCATGGAGAAAGTCATCCACGACTTCTACTCCGATCTCTTCGATAGCCACGTCCACCTGCCCCCATGCCATCTTCTGCAGGATGGATACGTCGTCCCCTCTGTTCTCTCTTCCGAAATCCGACACGCCATCTCGTCGGTGAAGAAACGTACAGCACCCGGTTCTGACAGGATCAGAGCTGAACACCTGAAGAACCTCCCGCCAGCGCTCATCAACACCCTGGCGCGACTCTTCACACGTTACCTGTCCGAATGCAAGGTTCCATCTCAGTGGAAGACCAGCAAGACCGCTTTGCTGTACAAGAAGGGAGACGTGCACGACGTTGGCAACTATCGCTCGATCTGCCTGTTGTCCGTAGTCTACAAGCTGTTCACTCGAGTCATCCTGAATAGGATTAGTAGAACGCTGGACGAAGGACAGCCATGCGAACAAGCAGGATTTCGGAGAGGATTCAGCACGATCGACCACATACACACCATTACGAAGCTCATCGAAGTGTCGCGAGAGTACAAGCTGCCGCTGTGCCTTACGTTCATCGACCTGAAGAAGGTATTCGACTCCGTCGTCGCTGAAGCGGTATGGAAGCCCTGCTCACCCAGGGCGTTTCTACTCAATACTCAGAGTCCTTCGAGAGCTGTACAGTGGATTCACGACCAAGATGTCACCATTCTACAACGTCGTCGTCATTGACGTGAACAGATGGGGTTCGACAAGGGGATACCATATCCCCGAAGCTCTTCAGCGCCACCCTCGAAAACGTCATGCGCGAACTAGAATGGGAAGACATGGGAGTGAAGGTCGACGGCCGGCAACTGCACCATCTTCGCTTCGCTGACGACATCGTGCTCATAACACCGAGCATCAGTCAGGCGGAACGAATGCTGGCCGACTTCGATCGTGTATGTGGGAACGTTGGACTGCAGCTGAATCTTACGAGAACGATGTTCATGAAGAACGGATGGGTTTCTGATGCCCATTCTCGCTCAACGGAACGAACATCTCCGAATGCTCCAGCTATGTGTATCTGGGTCGCGAAGTCAACATGGCCAACGACCTAGCACCAGAGCTGAGCAGGAGGAAACGAGCGGCTTGGGGAGCTTTCAAGGGCGTCGAAGAAGTCGTGAAGAAAACGAAGAACGTCCGACTCCGTGCCCACCAATTCGACTCCACTGTTCTTCCTGCCCTAACATACGCCTCAGAGACCTGGGTTTTACGAAAGCAGGATGAACACGCGATCAGCGTCGCGCAGCGTGGAATCGAGAGGACGATGCTCGGAGTGACACGAGTCACGCAAGTGAGAGAAGGCCTCCGGAGTTCCGAGCTTCGCTGACGTTCGAAGATCAGAGACGCTGTCGCATGGGCCAAGTCGTCGAAAATTAGGTGGGCCGGCCACGTAATGCGATTCGCAGACACCCGCTGGACGAGAGTCGTCACAGATTGGATTCCGCGGGATGTCAAAAGAACACCAGGACGCCCACCAACGCGTTGGTCGGACTTCTTCGTGAAAGCCCTGAACGACCGATATGACGCTCTTCGTGTCTCTTGAGCGAGTAGGATCCACTGGACCACTCTGGCACGCGACAGGGACGAATGGAGCTGCTGCTGGTGCCCGCTCGAGCAAGTCGATGATCAACGGGACGACAGGTGATACAAGTGATACAGGTTATAACCATGGAAGAAGACACTACGATTCACTACACAGGAACTTGTTCTTGTACCTGTGTATCACCGGTGTTGAACATTTATCACCTTGTTGAGTACCATAGCGTACAGCTGGAAAAACGCGCAGAAAACGTCTGAAAATGGTATATACGTCAGAATCCTCCAAATCTCTGCTAAACAGTTGAAATGCAAAAATGCAGCAGCGGAAAGGAGCCAAATCCCTGACCTCCCTCGCAGGATCCAACCCTTTACCCACCTGCTCTACGAGCCACCGGCTGCGTAAACATCGCGGACGTACAAGGCCCCCAAACTGCGCCCTATCCCATTGTGACCTCCTACTCCTTGTGTTTAGCGAATTGGCAAAAAATAAACACATTTTCAAACCAATGAGGGGTGAGGATTCTCCCTATATGACTCGCTAACCCGTTCAGACATAAGCTTCAGACCCTTCCCTTGTTAGTGCCATAAATATCGATCGGTGCAGTAGCAAGGTAGTAGTAAAGTTGCTCAGAACTTGGAAGAAGGAGGTGCTGACCGCAATAAACCAGTGACGTCTGTCTGTGTGGAGAGGACGCCTATCTTTAACATAGAGGAGAAAGCTTAGCTTTATACTGCAATCTTGCAGACCAATCATAGAGGGAAGCATAAGATTTGCAGATCTTAAATTTCACAGAAACAGATTTTACTCAGTTTTTCTATGAAGGAAAAGAAGGTGCACAGGAAGAGCGATCCCCTACCATAAAGTTACCTCAGATTAATAATGCTGCGAGCACGTAGGAGTGTCCTTACGTTTCCTTAATGCTTGATGGCTTATAAAACGACACCTTTATTCACGAAAAACTCTTTTCCAACAGATGCATGAAAGCATTCTAGTTGTTTAGAAAAGAAAAACTGTCATGTCCGTACGGAGCCTTGTGAGGTTATTGTTAGAGAGCTGTTGAAGAAGCAAGTCATCACATTCTCCTCGGGTCGCTTCGCATAGCTGCATCCAAACTGAACGGTGCTTGGCATCTGGGCAAAGGTTTGCTTAACCTTTCGGTGAATTACTGCTACATTGATAATAAAATCTTCAGCACTTACCCTTTTGATGTCGCTTTCCTAGTTCAAAATAGCATCAATAAGATCAACGAGGAACGACTGATCAGATTGTGGGCTGCAATAATTGAATAACATTCACAGCGAGGATGTGCTCTCCCGCTCTCACTATTGAAGTCTGCAATGACTGACTGTTGAATGAATGACTGTTTTCCTAATCTATGTCTCTTATTTCTAATTTATCTTGAACAGGTGCAGTGTCCGTACTCCTAAAACGTAACACTCACTTCTCGATTACAGTACCGGCCGTGCCGCTTCGTCCAACCAGCGCAAGCGGAGCCAAAGGTGAAGAGAGGCGCAAAAGGGCGCCGGAGAGCCCTGCTTTCCGCCCGCCACGCGTCGCGTCTGAGGCAAGTTGCGTTATAGCGCGGCACCGTCAACTTCTGGATGTTAGGCTGATGGAAGGAGCCTCCGCATGCGTTTGGAAGAGCATGGCCTACTGTTTGGAACTAACTGTCGGAATGGTGCGCGCTGTGAACATTGCATGTAGGCCCATGCGCTGTGAACAATGCATATAGGCCCATCAGAATCAATCGAGTGGGCGACGAGTTGAGGATGCCGCGCTCAAACGCGAATTGCCTCAGACGCGACGCGTGGCGAGCGCAAAACGGCGCTCTTCGGCGCCATTTTGCGCCGCTCTTCATCTTTCGCGCCGCTTGGGCTGGTTGGACGAGGCGGCACGGTCGGTACTGTACGTCTACCTTCATCGCTTTCTAGCCAACGTTTCAGGAAAAGAGAACTACGCAAAGACTGGTTAACGGTTTTGGAACGGCATCAAGTGCTTTAATCATTGCATATAAATATCTATTTTATAGAGTTTAGATAAACTTGTACTGACTTTTTTCAATTTTTTTTACAGTTGGAAAACTTGCTCGTCTGAAAGATAGAGCTTAGGAAGTTATAAACTGCAGCGAAAACAAAACTATTGAACAGTGAGAGATAACGCTGACAAATTCGAAAAATTTTAAAAGAATTGGCTATTATCCTTAAAATCTTGATAAAGCTAATGACGAATAACTGTTGCAACAAACCTCCGAAATGACAAGCGTTTAAGAAGGTGAGGAGGGCTGTAGACGCGGTCGTCATCCTCTTCCTCAGTTAGGTATTTGCCGGCCTTTAGCTCTAGAGCGCAGCTGTACTTCTAAACCATATAAGTCACATATGGAAGAGCTATTAATCAGGTGTCAATACGGATTGGTGTTCAGTGCCCAGAATTGCGCTTGTGCTGCTGACTTTATGTAGCAAAACAGCATGTACTGACGAGCTCATCGATTGAAAGAACATGGAATAGAATTAATATCTTAAAATATAGCTTGTTGTATGGTTCAAATTTTTTTATTTTTTTTTAAATAGAAAACGTAACTTTGTGCAAAGAAACCAGCAACATCATATTCAACTATTAACAGTAAAGGTGGCTTTGAAGCACGTTGTTCTAATCAGTAAGAAAATTTGAAAACAAATTACTCTTGCATCTTTAGTGCGTCTTAAAAGTTCATCTTGCGCTCTGTGGTGTCTTACCGCTCTGTCTTGTCCCTTTTTTACGATTTATTTCCGCCTTTCCCATTTTGCCTTTTTTCTCACCCATTCATGATTTCGTGGCTGCAATTATTTTGCTGCCTCGTTTCTGTTCGTGGTCCTAACGTAGACCCCTTTGCATTGATCCTCTTTTTGGCAGTTCTGACTTAATGTGGCGTATTCAGCAAATAAATAAATATTCAAATACCGTCAAAGAATGTTATTAAAAATAAAATTGCATTAGGTCGAAAATGAGCCGGCTTGGAAAAGGTCTAGTACATTAATTGGTCAGTACATGCTGTTTTGCTACATAAAGTCAGCAGCACAAGCGCAATTCTGGGCACTGAACACCAATCCGTATTGACACCTGATTAATAGCTCTTCCCTATGTGACTTATATGGTTTAGAAGTACAGCTGCGCTCTAGAGCTAAAGGCCGGCAAATACCTGAGGAAGAGGATGACGACCGCGTCTACAGCCCTCCTCACCTTCTTAAGCGCTTGTCATTTCGGAGGTTTGTTGCAATAGTTATTCGTCATTAGCTTTATCAATATTTTAAGGATAACAGCCAAGGCTTTTAAAATTTTTCGATTTTGTCAGCGTTATCTCTCACTGTTCAATAGTTTTGTTTTAGCTGCAGTTTATAATTTCCTAAGCTCTATCTTTCAGACGAGCAAGTTTTCCAACTGTTAAAAAAATTGAAAAAAAGTCAGTGCAAGTTTATCTAAACTCTATAAAATAGATATTTATATGCAATGATTAAAGCATTTGATGCCGTTCCAAAACCGTTAACCAGTCTTTGCGTAGTTCTCTTTTCCTGAAACGTTGGCTAGAAAGCGATGACAAATAAGGGGAACACAACTACAGGGAATTCTTGAACAATAAAGCTGACCAGGACAAGCAAGATCCAGAACGGCGTAGCCATCGCCATCTCTTCTAATGCTTCCAACGCTTCACTATATATGAATGTGCGTGAATGCTTCACAAACAATGTTGCATCTAAATCTCTCAGAGAATATAGCTAACTATGGGGGTGCGGTATGTGCGCAGATGGCAGGGTTCACTGAACGTTTTCATGCTTCTGTATTCTACTCTGTCAACGGACACACCGAGCACGTCAAACAATTTGCTGTTGCATTCGGCGGAGCACATGGTTTTCGGCAAACCCAATCGCTGTTTGGAGAAAGCGGAGTCTTCGTCTGACTAGCAAAACGTGCACGGCCTAGAGGCATTCATCCACTCTACCTACACGTTTGCGATGAGTTCTCAAGCACTGAAAACTAATGTTTCATTCATATCTCCCAGAGAATACTAGTAGATGAGAGAAGGCGATATACGTGTGCGTGTCAGGCTTAACTCCGCTGTCCTAACGGCTCCAGATCAATGATGGTCGACACCTCTCTTATTTGTGACATTGGCTTGCACGTTTGTGCTTCTGCGGTAATTGCTCTTATATTTATTGATTTACTTTATGCACTCATGAGTGCGTCAAAAACAAAAAACAAAAAAAACAGTCAACACTCCACAAAGAAAGAAACTATGGTCGGTATGTCAAGAACGCAATGAAAGAACAAGGGAGGAGCAATAATCAATACACAAAAAGTAGGAAACTGAGGAGTCATAATTGTTTTGTCAATATTGCTGATCCTATAGCGAATACATTTGATATCAAGGAATGGAGTGTAAAAGAAGCTTTCCAATGCTGATCTTACTTGACGAAAAAGAATAATTGATCGTTGAATACTGGAATATTATGAATGCCAATTAGAGGTCTAATTTTGTGCTAAAAAATTTGCCAAATTAATTTGAGAAAGAGAAGATCTTCTCCACTGGAAAAAAGAACAATCCAATCGGTTCCACAGTGGGACATATATTAAATAGATTCAATGGTTCTCGACCTTGAGTGCTACGACTTAGTAAACACGCAACTGGCGTAACCATACCGGGGCGGGTTCTATCTTCCAAGAACATCTTTAAACTACTACGCACCCAAGGCAATAGCTTACTAAGGACGCCCGCAGAAAAGATAGATATACAAAGATATAGTCAGATTAAAGGATTGAAGCAGAAAAAAACTGGTTGTAACTATATAAAAATAAAACAGTGATTTCTTCAAGCCAAAGAGAGTCACTGCCTGCAGCACCTGTGCTTTCCGAATTAATATGACTCAAAGCTACTAAAAGTCAGTAAAAGCCTTACACCAGGAAAATTGAGGTATTTCGAGGAAAAGCAATTACGAACGCGAGGGGTAAGTAAAACAAAGGAAGCTAAGAACAAGAGGGAATCTGATAATACGATTCAAGACGTCAGTAGAAGATTCTCGTGGACAAGCCTATTTATGAGAGATGCGATGATACTATGTCGAAGGACATGTGCGACAAAACGACGTAGCCTTGTTGCCTTGAAGGAGATATTGATAAGGCGTGAGGAGTCCATTGAGAAGTCGGGAGAAACATCTGATGCTGCTGTAAAAGTACCAATCAAATGAATATAGAAGGAGAAAAAGTACTTGCTCAGAAAAAGCAAAAAAGCAAGAAAAAGCAGAAGCAGAAAAAGCAAAAGCGAAGTTACGTATGTTAGCAAAGAAATAGGTGGGTGGTTATGCAAGCTGTTACATCACTGTTACATCTTACAGTACTGAAACATTTGCCGATGTTGGTTTTGTGATGCGTGAATGAGGCATTAGAAAGCGAATTCCTCGCTTCCATCCCCATCGTCATCACTAAGTCTACTACTACATGGAATTACGGATTCACAGAACTCTCTTCAGTTTTGCGATGTGTTGTGTATTTGTTTCAACAGTTTTTTATTGGTGTATACGCTAGTGAAATATGGGCGATGTCTGTCAAGTGCACCAAGAAGCTTTTCGCCTTCAAGCAGAGATGTGTTCGACGGATATTGGTGCCACGATGCACAGACCGCGTGAATAACAGCGAAATTCTAAGCCAGAGCGGGTCAAATAGTCTCCCTACATTGATCGCACAAAGACTATATGCCTTGCAGGACCCGTCCTGCGAACTCCCGAGCACCGATTTTCACGAGCGGTTCTGTGTTGGATACTCGAAGGTGTAGCAAAGCCCGCGGTCGTCCTAGAAACACATGGAGGCGAACATTCGAAGAGGACCTACACCTACTACACATCTCCAGAGAGGAGGTGATAGATTGGTGCATGACAGGCATTAGTAGAAAAGCATCGTCGCCCGAAATGCTTAACAGCATAGGAGGAATTAAGTCTAAGTAACTTGAGTAATTGTAAGACTACAGCCGTGATTGCATCGTACCGCCCTCGATGCACTCTGACGAACTAAATTGAAGCAATCTTTCTCACATCCCCTCATTGACCACTTTCCTTTCGACAGAGTCGAAGGCGTTTTTAGCTTGACCAACGTAAGGTGGAGCGTCAATTAGAACTCATCGATACTTGACATTCTCACAAGGAGTGTTATGGGTCGGATTGGCACTTCCCCGGAATCCATGCCCTTCGCGTGTATTGCTCTTCGTCTAGGGTTCTGATGAACCTACTCGGGATGTCTCCATCGATCAGCTTGCAGAGTACGATTAGTAAGAACATTGGAGAACATTCAAACGTCGTAGACATCTCCGTCTCGTACAGAAAGATAGTCCTTAGTGGGCGTCAACTAAACCTCCGCCGTCCGGCTGGCGCTTCAATGTCTTACCGAGAACTTGGCAAGTAGGAGCGAGGTCGACATCGAGGTGATGACCACAAGTGTCTGGGAATCGGATAGAATTATGGAATACATCGTTACATTTCCAAACGTGTAGCAGTAGACTTAGGTTAGTGCTGTTGATATTGATGACAGCGAGTAACTCGCTTTCTAATGCCTCAGGATCTTCTTCTTGTTGTTATTATTCTTCAGCGTTTGTCCCACATTGTCACGGGGTCCGCTCTTCTGGTGTTACGACGCCACATTTCCCGATCCTGCGCTTGATCAGGGTGAGCACCAACTACTTTCATGTTTGTGTGTAACGTTTCTCCCACATTCGGATTAGCTCAGTTGCCCCCGATGCCGTCCTCGCATCAGGGACCCTCGCATACTTCTCACACTCGTCGGCCTCTGCGAGTGCGCGTCGGCTTCCGCGGACGCCGTAGCGCTATCTCGAGAAACTTGAACTGTCATACACCTTGTGATGTGACATGGGTCTTCGTAGGCCGGCCTGTCACAAGGGCCTGTCGCCTGCATTCGAATGTCCGTGATTAGTTTATCTCGCAGAGCGATCAGTTTCTAGTTTCACCACGTAGAGGAACGGACATCGCCACCTCTATGCCTTAGGATCAACATGGGCAAATGTTCCAGTGCTGTAGCAGTGATGTAACAGTTAGCATAACTTATCGTGTTTTACAAGACTTTGCCCGCACACTCTGGAACGAAACCGAAAGCGGTTTTTCAAGTAAGAGCTTCAAAAAGTAGGGAAGGATCCATGAAACTGTTCACCAAAACGGCGAAGCGTAGAGTGAGGCGAAACTTTGCTGTTATCAGAGCTGGTGTTGAGTTGGAAAGACTGATGAAAATTTTTGAAATCCCGCTCAACTGCAAAATCCCTACATCTGAAGGCACTTTAAATAAGTATCTGACATCCCGATTGGCTTTCTCTTGTTCGTGTGTGCTTTGTTCTTTTCAGTTACGCGTTTGTTATCTCTTGCAGCTTTTCTGCCATATTTACATGGTGCGTAAAAAGTATTGACGCACAAACGTAAACGTTAGAAATAAAAACACATTATGAAATGTAACAAGGTTGTGTACAAACAGTCAACAATGATCTGTCAAACCGAATAGCATTACTTGTATTTGTATTTGGGCTTCTTTGCTGCGAATGCTGGGGCGAAGACAACCAGGAGAGGCATATACGGTGCGCCGCAAGTAGTTGATTTCGTTCTATGCTTTGGCCAGATCATCCTTCATTGAATTCATGCTTTTTGTGGAAGTAGCGCAAGCCTTGTTCTCCAAATCTTTCCATATTGAGTAATTCAGCGGATTCAAATCCGGTCTATACGGAGGTAACTATTCTGTATAGACGGATTTGAATTTCCTCTTATCTTCACTTCTGCATCCACGAAAACGAGAAACGCTTGTGATGAATGCTCAAACCACGATACCGGCCGGATGCGCCTCCCTTGCAGCGATCCTTCCGCCAGAATTAGCAGATTGGAGGTCCTTGAAGAGTACGTGACACTTTTACAAGTTGAATGCACAAAAGTATCAAGTCACTGAAGGTCAAAGCATGTAACGAAATCGTCGCGGGCTACTTGCAGCGTACCGTCGATGCCTTTCCTCGTCGTCCTCGTCTCTGCCTTCGCAGCAAATAAAGCCCATATAAAATACAAGTAATGCTGCTTTGTTTGCTATATCATTGTTGACATTTTGTATATAAACCTATTAAATTTTATGATGTGTTGTTATTTCTGACTTTTACGTTTAGTGTGTCACTTTTACGCACCCTGTATTTACCACATAGGCATCGACCTGTATACTATGCAATTATAAATACATTGAGGTACTACATCTGACTTCACTACACTCAAGAGTTTACCTTCTGTGGGCCTGAGCAAAATTTTTAAATGACGGTTTCTTTGTAGGAAAAACCGTTGTGGAGGGCATGACGATAGATGGGTTGCATAGTGACAGGCGTAGAAGGACGTGCGCAAAAGGGAAAAGGAGATCTTGAAATCGCCTGCATCATGTGTTGTTCCGGTGATCATCGATATGGTCGAGCAGGCGCCAGTAGTGTCTTTATTCGTCCCTTTCGCGTGCCAGAGTGCCCCAATGGCTGTTCCTCGCTAGAAAGACAAGAGGAGCGTCATATTTATTTATTTATTTATTTATTTATTTATTTATTTATTTATTTATTTATTTGCACAACGTCGTGTTCACAGAAATATTAGTTTTAACAAGGACACAGCATATTAGAAAATACGTGGTGTTAAAAACTTAAACAATTCAAAGTAGCCATCATTGTTACTTTTCTTAAACGGAAAATAGAAGTCATTTAGAAGAGTAAGGGTTTTGGGAGAAAAAGAGTAAGGAATTGGTACAAGAATGACGGGATAAAAGATGATGGGTAACTGGTAAAGAAGAGCAGTAGCCCGCCAACACTACAAGTCGTGGGAGATATCGGCTCCGGACACAAACTTAGTATGTCCGTCAACTCCATCATAACCCATCAAGGACAGCTGCGTGGGGGAACGTAAGACGGCGGAAGCAGGTGATTCAGAAGCAAAACAGAGAGGTTCTAAAATTCAAGGAAAGTTAGAAACAAACAAAAAACAAACAAACGTATAAAAAACTCTGAAGTGAAAAACAAACTCTAAAACGAAGGATACCCTGATTTTAGGAAAGGTAAAAATAACAAAATCTTTTTCACTAAGGCGCTATCAGGAAAGTGTTGAAAGCAAGTCTATTCTCTTTATCCCTTTTCTAAAAACATACACGTTTGGGGTTTCTAATGCACTGGTTGGTAGCATTTGTAGCGTACCGTCCGTTCAGGATTCTCACGAAGAATTCGACCCATCAGAATCCACTCGGTGACGGCACTCGTCCAGTGTGTCCGGAAATGAATGAGCGTTTTGCAATTGTTATTCTCAGTACATATTTTCAATAAAGTATGTTTTATGCCTTGCAGAGTTTTCTATTATTAGAAACAGAATTCATGCTCTATTAAACCTTGTCTTCATCTTTTGTTTCGGAAAAAACTTTCCGCCAATTTTAAGCTTTGCCGTTTAGTATGCCAGAACCCAATTTTCGCCAAATTTTCTTCTTCGAGTTCAAACTTGGTCGAAGTACCGTTGAAACGGCCCGTAACATCAACGCTATATTTGTGGAGGTTTTCGCTATAGAACGCACAGTTCGCCACTGGTTCGAAAGGTTTCGATCTAGAGGTAAAAGTCAGCAAATTTAAACAGCAATCACTCCCTAACGATCGCCAGCTCAAAGCCATGGTGGAGGCGGATCGGTGTCAAACTGCGCGAGGGCCGGCACAGCACTTTTGCGTTGACGGCAGCTATCAGTGACCGATTATTTATTTATTTATTTATTTACCATACACTCACAGGTGTGCCACAATTCGAAAACTGTAACAATCCATAGGGGAAAACATCATCGTGATAACAAGAAAGGAAAAAGAAACAGGAGCGATCCACTAAGAGATTAACAACAAACCGAGACACTACTAAGTAACGAACTGAAATGTTTGATGCTTTTGTGAATTGGGCTGATCCTAAAATACTCATAAACTTAATGTAAGATCAAAAAAGATTTACTACTCTGATTAAGAGTCCCACTACACTAAAAATGCATTAGGGAGAACAAGTCTCTACTGCGGCTCCACTTAGATAACTTAAAAGACTACCCAGAAAGTAGAAAAAAAATTACTGCACGATGAAAGAAAACTAGCGGTATAGTGGATAGTAAAAAAAAGTGAAAAAATCTTAATTGGGGAACAGCTGTATGCTGATATTTATGACATGCGATGACAAGAATGCTCCTCCATTGTGCTACGACTTAGTAGGCACGCAACTGGCATAGCCATTCCGGGGCGGGTTCTGTTTCTCAAGAACCTCTCTAAACTAACTACGCACCCCAGGCGATGGCCTACTAAGGAGTCACTCAGCGGAGATATGTGCAAAAAGAATAAATTAGATGAGAATATTGAAACAAAGACATTTGAGTTGTATTTGGGTATAGTTTTTGAAATGAAAAAAGGCTGTCTTAAAGTTAAGGGTGCCGCAGTAGTGCCTGTAGTATCAGAGTTTTCCGGAGTGGTATGGTTTAAAGCCTCTAAACGACAGCTGTCTCAATATGCTCTTAATATGTTACTGCATGTAGGGAATATGAGGCATTTCGAGGAAAAGCACTAATACCCCACGCTTTAGTGGAATACGCTGAGAAGAAGCTAAAACCAAACAAGAATAGGAGAACCATCATGTACTCGTAAAATGTGTCATGTGGAAGAGTCTACGAAAAACAGCTAAACCAAACAAAAATAGGAGAAAAATTCATGCACTCCAACAAGTGTCATGTGCAAGAGTCTACGGGAATCAGCAGTACATAGGTATGGAGAGAATTCGTCGACGTTGTGAGCAACACTACGCAATCAGCTAATACGAAGCGTTCCAATTGGAGCTGGCAGGCTAGAGTGGGCTAACTCTGAACATTTAAGATCGATAAAATATCAAGCTTTTTCAGCTTACTTCGAAAAGTGTGAACATTGGGAGATTTGAGAAGATCAGAAGGTAGCTTTTGCAACCACCTAGCAACTCGCAAGAAGAAAGAGTTATGAATTTTGAAAAAATGGTTCCTTTTTGGCTGGACATAATGAAGAGAAAACTCACTTGAGCGTCCTGAAGAAGGTCTGAAAACCCAGTACTTGCTTGCCTTAAGTTTCACCTGAAGATGCAAGATCCGAAAGCATAGCACTAAATCATGAAAAATTCTTCTGTATAGTAAACTTTTAAGTCCAAAAATTTGCAGTCTAGAAGAGTAATCAGGCAATGGGTTTAGGTAATCAGTATACCTCATAGTTCTGTAGAACAAAAGTCTTGTGAATGTCTTTTGAACATTTTCGATTTTTGATTGTAAACATTTCCTGAAAGGGCTCCAAACTTGGCAGCAATATTCCAGGTGAGGAAGCACATAGGCTTTATAGAGCCTTAATAGAACTCCGGGTTCCTCACAGCTTACGCTCCTGAAGATAAAAAAGAGAGACCTATAAGCTTTCTTGACCGCTTGGTTTATGTGCGCAGAAAAGTCAAGAGATGTGATGATTATTACACCAAGGTCCTTGATTTCGTTTCTATTTTCAAAACAAATATCGTTGTATTGGTACTGCACAGTGGGACAGTTGCCGAGGTGTACTACAAAAGATTTAGTAAGGTGTACTGGTAAGTCCCAGTCTGCAGACCACTCCATCATTCGGCGAATAGAATCAGCTAAGGCGGAGGAGACTTCTAGCCTGTTCTCGCTGTTGTAGATACCGTATAGCTTAATATCGCCTGCATAAAGTTGCACCTTAATGGACGTATGTGTTTTAAGTTTGGAAGGTAAATCCAAGCAGTAGATGAGAAACAAAAGCGGCGATAGAACACCACCTTGAGGGACACCACTCGGACAGGAATAACGTTGAGAAAAAGCGTCACCCACTTTTACCCACATGTTCCTGTCAGCAAGGTAGGACGCAATCCATCTCACGATGATAACATCCATACCAATCTGACTAAGTTTTTGAATCAGTTTGGAATGGTTGACCTTATCAAATGCTTTAGAGAGGTCAAAGTACACTGTCTACTGAGAAGTTATTATTAAGTGCAACAAGCCAGTCGAAGGTGCAATCAAGCAGTTGAGTTGTGGTGGAAGCACCTTCGCTAAAGCCATGTTGTTCAGTTGGCATCAGTCTATGAATGGAAAGCCAGTGAGCCATTTTGTCTCGCAGAACTTTTTCGATGACTTTCACAGGCGTGGAAGTTATGCTGATTGGTCTGTAGCAGGACAGAAACCTAGCATCAGACGTTTTCGGAATTGGTGTTACTAGTGCTGCTTTCCACATATACGGTACAGACTGGAGCAACAAAGAAATATTGAATATCATTGCTAAAGGTCTGTGTAGACTTAGAGCACATTTTTTGTACACTATTTGGGGTATGCCGTCAAAAGTGGCCGAAGTGGACGGTTTTAATGAGACAAGTTGTTTTAGAATCGTTTTAGGATCAATAAATAAGGTGCGCGTAGAGTCAATAGCACAGGAAGGAACGTCATTCGGGGAGAGCGTACCGGTGGAAAACACACTAGCAAAATATCTTCCTAGTGCGTCAGCTTTTGGGAATCATCTACAAAGATATTGCCACTGCTATCCGCTTTTGTAGAGGACTTCTTGGCTAATCGACATTCAAAATTAGCGGTGAACTTTCTGATATGAAAATCTATATCTGTTCATACTTTTTTGTATAGGGGAGAAGTAAGGTCCAACGAAAGTCTTTCTGCTCAAGAAGGTTTAGAATGTGCCTAGGATATCTAATGTTCTTTTTCCGGGGAATAGTAAAGGGAACAAATTGACTCAGACCTGCATAAACGACTGAGCAAAATCTTTTGTACACCTCGTCAATGTTCGAGTAATTATGGAATACTGTCAACCAATCAACTGAAGTGAAATATGTTAAGAGAGAAATAATCCGCTCTGTAGAAGTTGGGCAGTGGCAGGGGCAAGTGGGACCGGCGGCTGAAATCTTTCATTCTGAAACAAATCATCAAGTGGTCTGAGGTGTGAAGTGGAGGCAGATAACTAATCTCCCAGCCAGGACTGCATGTGAGAATGATATCAAGAAACGATTCCCCTCGCGATGGTTTATTAACAACTTGATTCAACCCACACTGCTCAAAAAGTTCAGAAAATTTGATGAAACTCTATTGCTAGGTTGCTTTTTATCCCAATTGATGTTCAAATTAACATCTCCAAGCACCACAAGTCGATAAGTACACGAGCATAGATTGCTGAGTAAGGAAAGTAGATTATCATCACTCTCATTTGACGAATTGGGGGGGGGGGTCTGTAGACTAATATAAATCTGACTGAAATCAACGACAGAGGTTGGAGAACATCAAAACACAAAACGTCTGCAACTGTACTGCTCACGAAGTAAGTATTTTTCACAGCAAAAGTTTCTTTGTACAAGCAACAAACACCCCCGCCTCTTCTGTCGTCGCGATCCGACCTCAGTACACCATAGGGAAACCCACTCGAGATTTCAAGGTCGCCCATATTTGATGTGAGCCACGTTTCTGTGATAAAAACAAAATCAGGATTATAAGATGAAAGGAAATGGTGGAGGTGATTGATTTTGTTTACGATGCTACGAGCATTAAAAAAACACAAGCTAGGTCTGGTGGGAACTCCTGATCTGTGAAGAGTTTCCCGAAGAACGCTGAGCAAGATCGTCAACATTAGCAAGTGCGCCCCGTTACACGACCCAAGACTTCCTATTTGCCTCACTGTTGCGCTTCTTCGCTTCCTGACGCAGCTCGTATTCATTCCTGCGTTCTTCGAAAGATAGACTTTTGCGCATATAAACACCAGAAAAGCCGAATAATTTTAACAGACGAGCGTTCGAGAGCGCTGTTGTCCAGTGACGCCTGGTAGGGAGCAAAAGTTTAACAAGTCTAGGTCGGGTACCGTCATACACACCCATTCTGTATGCCTCAACAGGACGGCATTCTGTTTTTAAGTTTTTAAGGCATCAAGAAGCTCACCTACCTTTGATTCCAAGTCCTTTTGTTTCTCGGAAGGCTTCCAATCAGACGGTGACTCAGGTAGACCAGCAACGACTAAGCTACGATTCTTCTTGTCGCTGTTAGCCGCTTTCGCCAGCAGCTGAGGGATTTTGGTTTGCAGAGCCTCCAGCATCCTGCTGATGGCTGGATCAGTATTTTTGGACACAATACAATTCAAGATTTAAAAAAATCCATGGAGGAGTAGTCAATATCACCGACATTGTTTTCGACTGGAAGGCTAGCTGAATCAGAGGGCTGGAACCCTTTAGGAGTCCTGCGGGTTGACCTAGGCATCTCGCTAGGACGGATCAACAATCAATGTGAGCAAATCAATATGAGCGAACGTGGCGGAAGAAAAAGTGACGGGCGGAGGAAAACTAAAGTAGAGGACGTGTGGAGTAACAAAGAGACAATGAAATATTAAAGTGGGAAGGTATAGAACCGGGAGAGACAGAAATAACGGTAGAATATGGCTATGAAAGCGAGACAAAGAGTTTCAGTGAGAGATTACGGAAGATCGACCGCTCAGCGCGGATGCAGGCGTGATGTGATTAAGTGTAGGGAAAGTAAAGAAATTGTATGAATGGATCCCACACGAACTGAGTGCTAGGCAGGTGCTGAAGCGCCACGATACCTGTGTTTCGTTAAGGCTGCGCAGTCTAAGGGACCCTTTTTTGAACAGGATCGTGACATGCGACAAAAAAGAACCCTTCATAACAATCGTCGTTGCTCTGAATGAGAGTTCCAAGGAGATGCCAAAGCCAAATCTCCATACAAGAAAGACCATGGTGACCGGAATGCGGACGATTGCCGGTATAGTCCATTACATGTTCTTGACGACTGGAGAGACTATCACAGCGAAGAAGTATTGTGCCAAAATGAAAAGATGCACCGGAAGTTGATTGGAAAGCAGCCGCTTTGGTCAATGGAAGATGCACAATCCTACTCCATGAGAACGCGCTTTTAAAAATTGTTGTCCAGAAACTGGATGAATTGGGATACGAAACTCTGCCACATTCAGCATGTTCATCAGATATTTCCTCTACCAACTGTCATTTTTTCAAGCATTTGAACAACTTCCTGAAGGAGAAATGCTTCAAATACAAAAACGACGCCAAAAATGGCGTCTTCATTGCCTCCAGAACTCTGGATTTCTAAGTAAGGGCGGAAGAAGCTTCACCGCTGCCGTCGGCCGCTCTAAAATGGCGGTGGGGCTAAGGCAGTTTAGGCAGCTGGAGAGTTAGGAGCAAATCATCGTAAGGTGCCTTTGGTGCTTTGCTCGTCCGCGAGTTTGCATGCTGTTAGCTCGCCTCGTGTACCTGCCGCGGTCGACCGAAATCTGAAAAAATCGTGTCACACATGCCCAACCTGCATTTTCGCACCGCCGTAACCTTGCCAATTCGAAATACGATGTGCTTTGGCGCTCTACTAGACCATATTACTGCCTACAGAATTCACACGTTCCAGCCAGAAAGATTGGAAGCTGACAGAGTTAACGCGCTCGGAACACGCTCGCGCGTGCAATTTAGCACAACAATGGCCTCGTCTTCCCGTAGTAGTCGACTGAACTCGAAAAAAAACATGTCACACAAGGTTTGCCCGCATTTTCGCACCGCTGTAACTTCGCCCAGTATTAAGCTACGTCGCTATGTTTCAACGCGCTTCTTGAGCTTTCTACTGCCTACGAAATCCACAACTTGCAGTCGGAAAGACTCGATCTTGACAGAGTTATCGCGCTCAGAACACGCCCGCGGTACAATTTGCGATCTGTCGCGCCCAGTCGATTGATAGGTTCTATCCTATATACATTGTGCACAGCGCACTCCAAAGTTTTGCCAAAACAGAGTACAGCAATTCCGGAGTAGGGCGGTTGAGAATTTCTCATAAAACTCCCTAAATGCTCACTCTACAAACTGTCTCCTCCCCCCCCTCCGATTGATAGGTTCGATCCTATGTGCATTGTGCACGGCGCACTCTCAGATGATTCCTGGTATGATAAAACACTCCATGCCATGCTTAAAATACTCCGCCAACATGCAAGTCCTGGAATATAAGCATCGCAAACGCAAAAATCTGCTCCAGTCATTTTTGACCACCCAATACGAACCCATTGGTCTGACGAAGATTTATACATGATTGTGAAGAGGCGAATCGAACGGTACCCACCGTTTCTCATAAAACCTTTCTCATAAAATTTGAGGAATTGTGAGCCTGTAACGTTTTCGGTGCCTTGCGGCCGACAACTCATCCGCGGCCGGCCTTCTCATTGGAGCGCAAGTTTTCAATTTTGGCCATTTTTGACCTTCCATATGAACTGTATATACCAAACGATAGAGCTCGTTTTCCTGAGCTCAAATGTACTCTTGCTTTTTCAAATGGATGATTTTGGGCGTGTTATAGCAAAAAGACGCAAAAACCGGAAAACCGTGGTTTTTTATGCGTCTTTTCAAAAGACGCCTAGATATTGTAGTTGTTTCGTAGAGCATTTATATTCTCATTTTCCATGTTCTGGTTGTTGTTTTATCTGATGTCAGTTTAAACTGCGTACGCAAACAAATAAATAGATAAACAACTAAATATGTTTAATGTTTTCCAGTTCCCAGATTGATCTCGCGTTCTCCAAGGTCGCTTTTAAGGCCAATAAAGCACGGGAAACAGACTTGAAATCGGTAATAATATTCCTTTAATTGAATTAAGCGAGAGTCCGTTGTAAGCATTCTCCTTAAACAACAATATTCTAGATGTCGAATGTCGTTCAACTTGGCTGCAACTACGCAAGGGGTACCAATAAAATCGAGATTGCTGCTATTGGTTCGCAACTAATTTCGTGTACTCTCAAGAATCTTCAGAAAAGTATTTATTAACAAATAAGTAATGACAATCTTTGATCAAAACAAGATCTCTCGGAACGCAAAAGTGCGTCGCATATATCAGGTAGCTGCTCTATCTCACGGCCATAGAATTATTGTGCTTTTAAGGCCTGGAATCTTTGGAGGTGCATTTTGACCCTGTTCAAATTATTAAATCGGTATCCAACCAAGAAGTGCTGCACCGAAGTAAAAATGTGGTAGTCACTCGACGCAAGGTCTGGGCTGTAAGGTGGATGAGTTTGACGCTCCCAGTAAAGGTCTTCTATTTTTTGAGGCGTCCGGTTAGCTACGTTTTCTCCGTTTGGTGGTGTCAAGAAACTGTTAACTTCTGGGAGCTCATCAAGAACGGTACCATCATTAATGCTGTAATCTACTCTTCTCAACCTGGCCGCGCGCAGGCTGAACTCCGCTGGAATCGGTTCGGACAGATTTTCAGGAGCGCAGTTATCTATCAGCGAGATAGCGCCAGATCACACGTCACGAATCGGGAGCTTCAAAAAAAATCGAAAACCTTAGCTGGGAGCGTCTAACTCACCCACCTTACAGAACAGGCAGTGCGCCAAATGACTAGCACCCTTACAACTCTCTACAGCACTTCTTGGCTGGAGAACGACTTATTGTGGATCATGTCAAAATTCACCTCCAAGGATTCTTGGCTTCTAAAACGCAACAATTCTACAGCTGTGGGATGGGCCAGGTAGCTGATAAATGGAAGCAGTCCCGCGTTCCAACAGATCTTACTTTGGTTCAAATCTGTTATTTGGTATTCGTTTATGAACACTTTTGTTGAAGGCGCTTGAGAGTCCACGAATTAGTTTCCAACCTAATACTTTAGATCTGTTGCGGTAGCGCCTTCGTAGGTCGTCGTTTTTAAGGATATGTATAAAGAACGTTGTGTTGCTGTTAAAAGGCGCTTACACGGCTTTTGCGCCACACATTATTTTAATGTGAGGAAAGGTAGGATGCTCCGATCTCTATATTCAGCAATGTTTAAAGAAATTCCAGTAAGATTTGAAGCCATCAGCAAAAAATTTTTTGCTTCTTAATGCTGCACAGTAGGGATGTGCGAAATTACAATTTACGATCTACGATTTTACGAATTACGGCGATTTTGGAGAATTCTTATGATTTACGATTTACGACAGTTTGGGTTGTAAATCGTAAATTTTGGTAAACGTGATCTATGATCACCAGATGCTATGAGGCGGTTAGAGATAAGAAACCCTCACCCGCTTCAATGGAAAAATTGCAGATCTACTTAGTTTTTATTTTTATCGAAAACCCTACGCAAAACCGCTCGGAGGGTCACCCTGTACTGATTGGTTATCCGCATTGAAAGTATTGAATCCACATCACATAAGAAATGCCCTAATTCAATTCACCATAGGTGTAGAACACACCAAAGTTGCATAAAATTTTTGGATTCGTACAACGCAAACCCCATCATGTGCCACCTCATCGCGGTGAAGGGGTGAACATCACTTGTGATGGCCAACTGCACAGATGGTCACTCAGTATGCAATGCTTTGTCGTGTATGGGCGGCTCTCATGTATCCCAGGCCAGGAACATGTGAGTAACCAGAACATCGCCATGGCTCTAACAACAAAACCTGCGCCCAGTCCTCCGCGCGCCGGAGGTGAACTTCTACGACGTCGGTTGCATCCACCTCCGACGAGGGGCCATCTAATCTTGGAGTTAAACAATCAGGACGTCATTGGAATCGGACTACCGGAAACCCCCCCCCCACCACAACACAGAAACTGCCTATTCGTCTGCACTTATTAGGTTGAAACGAAATAAATGGCACTGAACCACTGTAAATTTAAACAGTTAATATCTCGGCTTGTACGCAAGTTTATTAATCAAAATAAAAACCATCTGATTCTACACATCTTTGCCAACGTGGCACAAGTTTTCTTATTCTAGCAGCATAAAAATAAGAAGTTCTGGAATTGACGAAATCTTCGAAGGCATTTTCGGCATCCTGTTGGTATTTGAATATTTTCCTTACCAAGAAGTCGCCAAGATGCTTGGAGAAATAGTAGTCTAAACTGGATCCTAACGCTTTCCATGTAGAAAAAGTCACCATCTCGAAGGCCTGCCGAATTGCAGTAAAGAAGTTCATACGAGCCTACAGAAGACTGAAGCTCTTAGAAGCCGCTGGAAAAGATTCAAGCATAAAGCGCTGCAAACGAGATCTCTTTGACCAGAAGGCAATAATGTCAGCTCTCATGGATAGGGATGGAACGTCGCAAAGATCTCAAAAAGCGATGGAAGTCGTCGTTCAAGAATTCTACACAGATCTGTTTCGCTCTTCCATCACTGTCGCGAAATGCTTGATGCCACCAGCTGAGGAAGCAGCTCCCATTCCGGAATCAGAGGTTGCTTATGCCATCAGAAGGATAAAGCCAGGCGCTGCATCCGGGTCGAAGGTATTTCTGCTGATCTCCTTCGTGCGGGTGGCTGTGCCCTCTGCTCTCTTCTTTCGAAGCACTTCAACCACTACCTTCTTCTTGGTAGGATTTCGGACCCACGAAAGGAGTCGAAAACAGTTCTAGTCTTCAAAAACGGTTAACGAGAGAATATCTACAACTATCGAACCATCGGTCTTCTCTTGGTTGTGTACAAAATCTTCACCAAAATATTGCTTAACCGCATAGCGCGTTGCTTGGATGAGTATCAGCCAGTGGAGCAACAAGAGTTTCGCAAGGATTTCTCCTGCATGAACCATATTCAGACTATCTTACAACTCATCGAGAGGAACCGCGAATACCATATCCCACTTGTCCTTCTTTGGATAATCGGAAAGCGTTCAACCTTGTGGAAATCGACGCCATTCTGAATCCCTTATGCATGCTGGTATACCATCGCCCTACATCTGACTTCTCGACGAATGCTTCTGAGCACATCGACAACCATCCAGTTGTTTGATCAAATCTTAGAATTCCTGTCGGGAAAGGTGTACGGCAGGGACACACGATTTCTCCTAGCTATTCACAGCGGCACTCCAGGGCCCGGATTCATGAACGATTTGACGGCGGGTAAGTGCAAAATTTACCCCCACTCCCCACTTACGCGCGATTCATGAACGCGCGGCGGGAAAAATCCGGGGTAAGTGTCGAGGTAAATGCTACCCCGTCAGCGCGTCGGGGAACATTTACCTCCAAGGCGAGGGTTTTGCCCCGCGGCCAACTTCTGACCCAATGCATGCCTCCGCCGCCCTTGGCCAGCTCTGAGCTGGCCGCCAGCCGCAAATTCAATGCCTGGCAGGGGCGCCTAGTTGCCGTCGCTATACGCACGTCCTTCGCCGCACTTCGGCGAGTTGTTTTACCCTTTGTTTTTCTCTATTAGGCTTGCATTCCATGATATTTGGGCTCTGTGGACCATGGCGGCCCACAACACCACTTATTTTTAAGTGAATTGCTTCCTTTAGTGGCATTGGTCGGCTTAGGCCACCATGAGCCTAGTTCACCATGCAAATCGTAATTTACGATTTGCGTGGGTGGACTATGCCCGTCCGCCACCTTAGCCTTCCTGGCATATGTTGTCTATGGAGGCTACTGGATGGCACTCATTATTAGTCATGTAGGCCCACATTTACTATTGTTTCTGTACTTCCTGCTATGCTACCAGTTTCCACCCCTCTCCCTCCCTCCCCCATCCCCCTCGCCCAACCCCACATTTCAAATTTCATTTCCCCTAAATACGATGCTGCTAGTGTCGGTGCCAGCGACGTCCCAGCAGCAAGTGTGACTGCTTGGTTTTGCTGTTAGCTGATGCCAACGGGCCAGCGGAGGCATGCACATTGGGTTAGATATTGGCCGCGGAGCAAAACCCTCGCCTTGGCCGCCATGAATCAGAAAACGGAGGTAAGTTCGGGGAAAGTGGCGGGTAAATGACCGTCGAGGTAAGTGGGGGTAGAATTTACCTCCGGCCGCGTTCATGAATCCGGCCCCAGGATGCCATGAAGGACTTGAACTGGGACGATAAAGGCTACCTTTTAAACAGTAAGCCGATCAGCGATCTTCGATTCGTCAACGATATTGTTCTCATCTCTACCGCACGGCAGAAGTGAAGGAGATGCTGAACGAGCTCAATGCGACAGATGTGAAAATTGGCTTGGACGCGAATTTGTCCAGAACGCAATTTATGGTCAACCAGTGGTGCGACACGGGACTCAAAAGGTTAAATGGAGTCGCTCTACAACATTTCGACTCCTACGTCTATCTGGGAAGAGAACTGAGCACGAATAACGACTTTGCTCCTGAAATCGCCCGCAGGAGACGAACAGCATGGGCAGCCTTCAGTTCGATTCGCCAAGTCACCGATCAGGTCAAGGGTGCCGGCCTCAGGGCCTCGATATTCAACGCCACTGTACTGCATGCGATGTGCTATGCGATGGAAACCTGGCCCGACAACAAGACAATCGGCAGAGCAATGCAAACTACGCATCGTGCACTGGAGAGATGTCTTCTGTGGACAAGCCTTCGGCAGCAGTGGAAAGAAGACCTACGAAGCTCAGAGCTACGGGAGAAGTCGCAATTAGCAGATCCGCTGCAGACTACGAAAAATATGCTGGGCCGGGCACTTGCTTCGACGAAAGGACAATAGGTGGAGTGTGCATGTCACAGAATGGCTCCCAAGAGACCATAGTAGACCACTAGGACGACCGCCAACACGATGGACAGGCTCATTCTCAAGATCTTTAAGGGAGCCAAGTCTTCCTCACTGGATGCAAGTTGTCAGATATTGAGCGGTCTGGAAGTGCTGTGGTCCCCGCTGAAAAGAGTTCCTGCCGACAAAATGACCATCAAAGTATTAAAGTAAGTAAAGGGTGCGGCAAAATTGCCCGTGCACCTGAACATTTTAAATTTTTTTCGCTTTTTTCCGAAATTGCTTTACTTGCCTGAAATATGTTGAATGAACATTGCGGAATCCATAGGTATTTGAGTACAAAAGGGTTAGGCATCGGCGAATAAAAAAGAGGGGAATGGGGAGGTGTAAAAGGTTGATGCAAGGATTCACGATGGCACACGCTCGAGACATCTTCTTTAGCGATGATAAGGTTCTCACGTTGAATACGTCTTGAACTCCCAAAATGAGAGGATTACTGGAGACTCGCATGCTGATGCTACCGCCAAAAGACGACTTCAGGGAAGTGCGAAACAGCCTCACTCCATTGTGGTATGGGGAGGAGTCACATCTTCAGGAAAAACTCCATTAGTTTTCTTCGAAGCTGGTGTGAAAATCAACGCAGCGGTTTACAAGGATATCCTAAAAAAGCTCTCAAGCCGTGTGCCGATTCCCACTTTGGAGAAGCCTAGTGGCGCTTCCAACAAGATATTGCTCCAGTACACAAAGCGAAGGTCGTCCAGAACTAGTGCAGCTGCCTGACTTCATCGCACACGACGAATGGCCCTCCAATTCTATGGACCTCAACCCGCTGGATTACTCTGTGTAGGTCGCCTTAGAGAAAAATGCTTGCTGTACCAGACACCTAAATTTGGACTCTGTTTAAAGAAGCGCTTTTGAAATCCTGGGACGAAATTGATGAGCCGTGCCTGCGTGCCACATGCGAAGCGTTTGTCGAATGTCTGAAGGACTGTGTGGAGGCAGAAGGCGATCATTTTGAAAATTGTTAGCATGCTTTGAATTGCCGTGACTGTTGTAGAAAAATTTGATTGTTAGAATTGATCTGTTGATTTCAAAATGCCACTGAATTTTCCTTGCACGGATAATTTTGCCGCACCCTGTACAACACAAAACGTTGTGTAGGGCTGTCCTACATAGTGATTCCCCAAGTCGCTTAGCGCAAAAGCCTCATATGGTTTAACGTCTTGTAGGGTAGTTATTGGAACAGTTCTGTTTTCCTTCTAAAGTGACCTATAAGACAGTGATAACCTTTTCGGGAACACTGGAGACATTTTTAGTTCAATATAGATTGTAGTACATCTTTTCGCTACACTTCTAATACCAAAACTTGTCCAGAACACTGAAGATTGCCTAATCTTTGTACGCACTCTATTTAATTTTGCTTTAGTGCGGCTAGATATGTTAAGACGTCTTCTTTCCCAGAGAGAACTTTTGTGACCAAAAGAGCTCAAGAATTTCAAAAAAGACATCTGCAGATGCTTATCTTCAACTATCTATCAACTCTTCACAAATGCTGTCTGGATGCCTTGCGCTCGATGAATGACATGAATCAAATCACCACTGCTTGTCTTCGCAAACTGTCCGATAACTAGGGAAGAAATGCTTCCGGCTGTTTTAGAGAACGCGCTTGTCCCAAGTTTAATAGTCAAGTGTTGATCCGTCAGCTTACGCTGAACCATTCAATTTTTTTCCAATCTATGCCATAAAATGGAATATGTGTTAGATTGGCAACTACTGGTTTTACGCTTTTGCTGCACTTTCCCTTTAATTTCTATCAGAAAATTAGCTTTGACATCAAACTCACAACGAGTGGTATTCGCTTAATTTAGCAATGAGAAAATGTCGAAAAGATAGGATAATCGAACCTCAGGACAAAAATGTGGAACCACGGCCATATAAACTTTTTGCGATGAGCTAATTATTTTATGCGGTCACTTGCAGTTCTTCTTATTTACAAGCTTAACCAATAGGCAAGCACTTTTTTCACTGAAAGCCATCATATTAACGTATTCTACTATATTCTACTGTATAAGCAAGAACCGACGTTTGCCTATCTATTTGTGTCACTCGGAATACCTATGCAAGTTGGGCTTCCTCTCTTCAACACGTCTTCTGAATCCCTACGCACGTTGAACGATGTCTAGGACAGGCCTTCTGAACCTCTCCGCACTTCGTCCCCATTGATACCCTGACGCGTTTCCCGCTGAATATATCGTAAACTTGGACGATCCGCCCGCAAATATATAGTTCGCCAGCAATGGTTAAGCTCAAGGAAGGCCCGGCTGACATACGACGCACTGCGGTAGGCATCTCTTGGCTTCAGTCCCCTTCCCGTGACGAACACGTAACATTAGCCGATTCAGGTAAGGCAAGAGTATGATAAGAATTAAATAAATGAATAAAAAAGGGAGTTCGAGCATTTGTTGTGCGCTTTTGAGGTCTGAGTTATAAGTTCGCTAAGAATGGTTTACGAAGAATCCTGATCCAATTTTGCTTCGCATATTTATGGTTTAGTTGCAGAATAGGGAAAAATCTCATTGCATTGCACTGTCATTCAAAGGTTTAAGAAAACGGAGGTTTTTATCTGTTTCCATTTCCGCACTTTTGCTAGGTTTGCCAGACTTTAGATTACAGATACATTCTCCTTATTAGCTTAATCTATCTGTTTAGAGATACGTTCTCCTTATTAGCTTAATCTATCTGCTCGAGATTTTTTCTTCATGAGGACGTAACTAGCTAGGGAAGGTTTCTGAGCTCCCATGGAACTTCAAGTGGAGACCAGGCTCACTGGAAAGAGCCCGGAATGGTGATTACAAATGTGAGTGTCAGAATTGCAAAATGAAACTCCTGAGCAAGCTCTGACCTGTTGAAGTTAGGTGGACAGGGGTGGAGTCTGGAGCTGGTGCGGGAGCTGTGAGGGATAGGGCATCGTAAGAATAGTCCACCAGCTTGGCGATGGCGCAGGAGTAGTGCTCCAGTCTGTCGGATTTGAGGTTACTGGTTCGGTTTCACGTGGTTCCTCATAGTCGTTCTTGCACATCATGATTTATCTTTGAAATAACCTTTTATTCTGAATTATGACACATGTTTGATTAAATAGCCGGTAGAACTATCATAGAAAAAAACTCATAACTATCGTTTGTAAAAATGCTTGAATTCAAAAACTGCTAGGTTGACATTTCTACTTATTCTCGGACACTGGGTCACCACGGGCCGCACAACCAGTTGCTATTGGTGTGAAAACCTGTTGCTACGTATATACATATATATACATATATATACATATGTATTTATATGTAAATACGTAGTATATACCTACTTATATACGTATGCACATATATATGTAGGTACGAGCTGGATATACGTGGATATATGACTTCACAAGAATGGGTGGTGCGAAAGCGACTATCCTGCAACACTCTAGCAATAGGAGCCGACCCTTAAACCCACCCACAGGAGTGTCAACGGAGTGCAGGTAATCGCACCGGGCCCCCTCATCTGGCCAATCGGCGCAGCCCGCCATTCCCACTGCTACAGGTTTCCACCCCAATAGCAAGTGGTTGTTCGGCCCGGGGCCAGCGAGTGCCAGAGTTATTTTGCACAAATGGTGTCAAACTTTTAAATTGAACAACTAGAGGTGTTTCTATAACAAGTTTAGCATTCATGGAACAAAGCAAAAGATGCGTTAAGCAAACGTGTTTTTCACGCACTGCACATCTTATACATGCAGTTCCGAAATAGCAACAAAACGGCCAATCGTAGCAGCGTCAAACAAATTCTTTGTAGGAGTGACATATAGCTGCATCATCATCAAAGAACCATTCCTATACCATGAGTGGTCTAAAAAGTACCTGGGAGGAAAAATTTTTAATCCAAAATTTGCTCAAGGAGTTATTTGGAGTGTCGATGATGAATCTGACATCCGTTTTTAAAATTTCGGCAAGTTACGGCTTACGGTAGTAGTAGCCTTACTTATCTGCACCGCGTCCTACCGTATTCCACCGCAATACCAAAAACGGATGATGGATTCGTGACCAGTACCCAAAATAACCTCCATAAAGAAAGTTTGGGCGAGGTCCTTGATCATGACCTCGTCAGCATTAGACTACCGTAGCTACCGTAACCTACTGTAATCGATCGAAATCCCGAAAACGGAGGTCAGATTCGTGATAGACACCCCAAATGAGGTGAGGTTATGATGATTATGAGGCGGTTCCCGGTCTGATTCCTAATGGGCCTCAAAGATCTGAACTATTTGGTCTGTCGACACTATCGAGCAGGCAAAGTAGAGCAGATCCTATCATAATGTTTAAAATTCTCACCAAAAAGCTGAACAACGACACAGAAGAATTCTTGGACGGAGAGCTGACGAGATCCGTCAGAGGAAAGCTCAAACTACGTGTGCCAGTTGCAAAGTGACGACTTAGAACAGATTTCTTAACTTATAGAACTCCTACGGAACTAAACTTGCTTCTTGGTAGATACGATGATATAATGTCAATGTCCACACATGTTTGGAGTAGAGCTATCGCTTGTTAAAGTTTTTAATTGTCATTGTATTCGACTGATGTGTGATGATGTTTTGTTCTTGTTTTTTGTTTGCTTTATGTTTCATGCGTGAATTACATTCTCGCTTTGAATAAATAAATAAATAAATAAATAAATAGTTCTCTTGGGCGACGCTTGGGTGAAAACTGTTTCTGGACGACACCTCCTTGACTTTTGCCGGAGTTCTGAAAGTGTTACAACAAGCTATTGTATACAATAGTGCCGATTATCTTTTTGGGTCATGCTCTAACCACAAGGTTAGGAGCTTCAAAGTGATCCTGCTTCGGAAATGCTTGTTACTTTTCTTCGAAAACCACATATAGTGTCATAATTTAGAATAGAGGGTCATTTCGAAGATAAATCATGATGTGCAAAAATGACCGCAGCCATAGGCTGCCGAACCAATGACCTCATAACCGACAGACCAGAGCACTACCCCTGCGCCACAACCACTGCGGGAGGACTATTTATACAGAGCCCCTATCCCTCCACGTTCCCCCGCAAGCTCCAGACTGCTCTCCGGTCTTTTAATTCTGCAATAATAATTTTTACATCCATCTTTGTAATCAGCATTCCGTGCTCTTTCTAGTGACCCTGGTCTCCGCTTGAAGTTCCAGTTCTAGGGAGTTCGAAACTCTTCCCTTGTAAGTAAAGAAACTGTGCCTTTCCCTCAACTAATTTATAACTTATGCTTGTCTCAAAGACATCCTCGCTTTTTGTTGTACAGTTTGAATTCTTCGACAGTGCTAATAATTCTGAGGCGGTGTTGATTTTAACGCGTATATTTTATGTTCATAAAAATAAACCAATATTTATAAATGCATGCAAATGTGAATAGAAGCTACCCGGAACAACTGCGTGGTCGAATTCGTACACGTAGTGCTAGCCTTGCTACCGACCATCGCCAGTTATGCTTCTCTCCATAGTCTTCTTCTTCTTCTTCTTCAGCGTCTGTCCCGCTTCGTAGCGGGGTCCGCTATTCTGGTGTCATGACGCCACCTCTCCCGATCCAGCGCTAGATCAGGGTGGACACCAGCAACCTTCAAGTCCATATGTAACGTGTCAGACCAGCGCTGCTTCGGACGCCCTCTAGGCCGCTTTCCTATTACCTCGAACTTAAGGCCTATCTTGCGGACGCTGTCTTCTTCTCCGCGCAGAACGTGGCCGTACCATCGTAAGCGAGCTTCGCGCATCTTGTCCGCTATCGGCGCGACACCGAACTTCTGCCGAATGACATCGTTTCGGATGCGGTCCAGACGCGTGACTCCAGCCGTCCAGCGCAGCATCTTCGTCTCCATGACGCTGAGGCGCGTTTCAACCTCCTTGGTCGCAGGCCAACACTCAGTACCGTACATCCCTACCGGCTGGACGACAGTTCTATATATTTTTGACTTCAAGCGCTCTGGCATCCTCCTATCACAGAGCACGCCAGTCAACGAGCGCCACTTGGACCAAGCTGCACTCACGCGTGAGTTCACTTCAATCATCAGATTGCCATCGGATGCTACTGCTGATCCCAGGTACTTAAAAACCGAAGTGCGTGGGAGCTCGATGCCGTTAACTTTGATGGAGCTGAATTCATTAGCGTCAGTCGTTAGATACTCGGTCTTCTTCACGTTCAATCTGAGTCCAAAACACTCCAAGCGATCACACCAAGCTTGCACCTCTCGCTCGAGTTCACCTTTATTTTCGCTAGCGAGCATTACGTCATCAGCATGAAGCAGTGTCCAGGGGACTGGCTTCTGAAGATCTCGTGTAATGGCGTCCATCACGACAACAAAAAGGAGTGGGGAAAGCGCAGAACCCTGGTGCACCCCGACAGAGATGGGGAACTCCATCGAGGTTCCGGCTGCAGCTTGAACTCTACTCTTTGGGGAAGAGTAGAGGATTCGCACCCACTCTATGAGCTCTTCAGGAACTCCATGTCGTCGCAGGGCGTACCGTATCACTTCACGCGGTACGCGGTCAAAGGCCTTCTCCAAGTCGAGGAAGGCGATTTGCACTGGCATCTGCTTCTCGCGATGCTTCTCTAACAAGAGGCGGGCGGCATGTATGGCATCAATGGGGCCACAGCCAGCTACGAAACAGCACTGATTGCTGGAAAGCTAGACGATGTCACGAATTCGACCATCGACAATTCGCTCAAAGGTCTTCATGCTGTGCGAGAGCAAGCGAATCGGACGGTAATTGGAGCAGTCTGCAGGACTGCCCATCTTCTTCCAAATCGGAATCGTCGTGCTTTGGCGCCAACACTCAGGCACCTTCTCCTCCGCCACAACCTGGTTAAAGAACTTCGCCAACCACTCAGCAGGGTACCACAGCTTTGAACTCCACAGATCAGCTGCCACGTCGTCTGGCCCAGTCGCTTTGCCTGACCTCATCTTCCTCAGAGCCGCTTCTGTCTCCTCCACGGTGATCTTGTGTACGGGACCGTGAACAGAAGCCACAGAAGGGATGGCCGGATGAGGAAATTCCATAGTGGAAACTTCCTCGAAGTAATCACGCCATCGCTTCAGCGCCTTTTTGCGATCTGTCAGAAGATGGCCGCTCTTATCATTGATGCCAAAAAACTTTTCAATATCCTCGGTTTGGCGATGGCGGCTTTTAGCGAGTCGGTATAGATACCGCTCACCATCGCGTGACTCGAGCTTCTCGTTGACATCTTCATAATGAGTGGCTTTTGCAACAGCCACGGCCTTCTTTGCAGCTTTCTTCGCTTCTTTGTACTTCCGCCAGTTATCGGCTGTCTTGTCGCTGAGAAACACGTGATAGAGCGACTTCTTCTCTCGATCTTTACTTTCACATCATCTGTCCACAGCCACGCCTGCTTTTCGACCTTGCGTCGTCCAGGCACCGTGATGCCGAGCTCCAACCTTGCAGCTTCACGTATAGCGTCGGCAGTCTTCTTCCAAGTTTCGTCGACAGTTGTGACTGTCGGTAACCGCACAGCTGCTTCCTTCTCTCTCATTCGCGAGAAATCACAGCTGCTTCCTTCTCTCTCATTCGCCACCACTTGATTATCGGTGAACCGCATCGCTCGACCTGCCTCTGCCTTGGAGGGGCAATCTTTAGGGTGCAGATCAGGGGTCGGTGCTGTGGGGCGACCGTCTCATACGGCACGACCTTCGCATCTGTGACAAGACTTCGGTCGCGATCCTTCACAAGGACGAAATCTATCTGAGACTTGGAGCTCCCACTATAGTATGAGATGAGGTGGGAGTCGCGTTCACGAAATACAGTGTTTACTATGGTGAGGTTATGCGATTCCGCATATTCGCTCACCATCAGCGTTACGCGACCCGTAACCGAATCCACCATGACAGCTGTAACCGTCTTTCGTCGCGCCGACGTGCCCATTAAGGTCACCAGTGACTATGATGACATCTTTCGACGGCACCTCTGCTGTCGTCTCATCAAGCAGGCCCCAAAACTCATCCTTGGCTTGATCGGAGCAGCCAGTCTGCGGAGCATACGCGGAGAAGAAGTGATAGAGTCGCTCCTTAGCGGCAACAACGATCTTCATCAATCGATCGTCAAAGCGTTCGACGCTTACAATCGAGTCAGAAAATCGTTCGGAGACGATGACTCCAACTCCATTGGTGGTCCTGGGACTTCCACATAGAACGGCCTTGAAGCCTCGTCCTATGTCCCTGGACTTGCGGCAGGACCACCTCGTCTCCTGCACCGCACAGAAATCAACTCTTCTACGCCTCAGTGCTTCAACCAACTCGCACGAGCAGCCCGTCAACGTACCCACATTCAGCGTTGCTACGCGGGTCCTGCCTACGTTACGGGACTTTCGGACTAGCTCAGTTGTCCCCCGATGCCGTCCTCGCATCAGGGACCCTCGCATACTTCTCACACTCGCCGGGCTCTGCGAGTGCGCGTCGGCTCCCGCGGACGCCGTAGCACTATCTCGATACCCATGTAACTTCACCAACCATGTGATGTGACATGGGTCTTCGTAGGCTGGCCTGTCACAAGGGCCTGTCGCCTGCATTCCAGTGTCCGTGCTTAGCTTAGCTCGCAGAGCAGTTTCCAGTGGCACCACGTGGAGGAACGGACATCGCCACCTATGCTTCTCTCCATAGTACAGACAATATTTGCGATAGCACGTAGCACTTCAATATCAGCGTTGAGAAGCGCACACTGCCTCGTGATGTTTTCATATTTCAGTGAATACGTGGCTAAACATAGCCACACAATCCAATTCATTTTGCTACCGTTTTCAGTGGTGTTTGACACGCAGACTGAACGGCAATTACGCATGCCCTTACACACTGATCTACTCATATACGACGGACGGTAGGTAGTTAGCTATCCAACGTCAACAACGATAGGAGAGTTCTGGAGCTTAGCTGTACTAGAAAATTGAAGCGGTTTTCAAGTGTGCACTAGAAAAGAATCTAGATTACGGAAAATGCAGTGCCGACTTACCGTAAACCAAAATTGGGTAAGCGGTGTGTTGTGCAATCACAACACGCCCTGTTTCACGCGATGTACAAGAAGCATGATTTGGGAATAATTCCCCAGCCTATTAAAGATAAGAAATAGTGTGAAATTGTTCAGATGTTTAGTATAAAACCAGTTTTTATTGAGGAAAAGCACTTAAATTGTTTGTATCTTAAGGTTACCGTCGACGAACCGTAAAATTTCTTGTGTAAAACCAGGCAAACGTTTTCCGTAGTCCTCCTTTAACGCGATTTTTATTCTTGGAGCTTGTGGTTATCGTAACATCTCGATTCTCTTAATCGTAGCACAGTTGAACCGTTGCTTGTTTGTCGGCATCAGGACGAAAAAGGTTAAACTAGATAAATGAAAGAGGACTATGTAATTACCGTAATGCCAATCAAAACCATATTTTTGTCCATTCACTGTGTTTTATGTTTTTTTATCTTCAAGGCTTCTACATTGTGTTACGGAGTTGTCATGAACAAAGTGTAATCGCTTTACAACGCTTAAAGAAAGAAAACTTGATGGTAATACCGCATTTCAACAGCAAAATATAGACGAGTAGAAGATTTTGCCTGCCTGAATAATTCCACTCGAATTTCTAGACAGGTGTTACCACCACCCTAAACATCGACTTCCTTATCCGGAATTCGTTCACAAATTCCAATTTCAGACCCATAATAGCCCGGGATTGCCCACATTCTTCACCGAAAAGTGAGTTTTTGTTAGAAACGCATTACTTCCAGTATATTCCATTTTCCCAAATTTCGACCGTCCCCAAATCCTAGCATAACGTTGAACACTGGGGTCAAATTCATCAAAGCTACTGCAGTAACTTTAACGGAGAATTGTAAGCGAAAGCTCAGATAACACGGCCTATCAAGCGACATGGTGAGCGATAAGCCGCGTCATCTGAGCTTTCGCTTACAATTCTCCGTTAAAGTTACTGCAGTAACTTTGATGAATCCGGCCCCTGATTGTCTTCCGAAACAACGTCTTCTGAACCCCCACGCACATTGGAGGACAACGTGTTCGGCAGGTATTCTGAACCACCTACACACATTGGATGCCGTAGACCTTACCAGCAAGTCTGTAGATTTCGATAAATTTCCTGGAAATTGAGTCTGAGTGGAGATACTTCAATTTGAATGTAACGGATTAAATCCAACAGCCTTCGACCAAACTAATAGAACAACAACGTTGAAGTGGACGCGCCACAATACGTGTCGTCGCGTCCAAGGTTGTGTGTTAAATTTTTTCGGTAAATTTTTAACGACCTCCTTGTAACGAAAAATTTTTGCGTTAAAATCGGTAAATTCGTTAAATAAAGTGTTTTTTAGCTGCAGTCAGTTTGTCTGTATTTTAATATGTAAAGAGACAGATCTTTCTCTTGATTGACTTCGGCTGCATGACAATTATCCCTGCCTTCATCTTCAAATAACAACAGTCTATCATCAGCAAAATATCAGAGAAGAACCATTAAAATTCTGAAACCAAACAGCAACAAGGCTTCTAAAATAGGAAATTTTTTACTATGCCTGGTTCCTTTAGTTGGTAGGAAGTCGTCCATCGTCTGGGAAGATCGAAAGTGCATCGTATCACGGCTCAACTTTTTGAGCTTTTTCTTCTTTTTCCCAAATTTTTACAAAACATGAGCTCACTAAGTAGACTTTTGCAGCCAAACGTTTTTCTTTACTGCCATAATTCTTTTGAAAAAATAAAGAACGTTTAATGAAGAATTCAACCAGGCAGCGACCACAGCGAATCCCTTGGTACAGTCCGTCTTTGTAGGATATTTACGAAGTGTTGTTATCTTGCCTAATTCTTCCAAGTAGAGTTCGCCACTGTCTGTCACTCATTTATGATTTCTCAGCAATTGACCACTGAGATGAAGGACGTGGCTCCAAACTGTACAGCACATTTCCTTGAGGTTCGAATGTGCCTTGAGCTTTCGATTTCTTCCCATTTTTGTAGACCACATTTTGGATTGATGACCTGTTTTATAGTAAATTCGTAAATTAGATGAAAAACCCATAGACATAAAGAAAATACTTGCCAAAGCCGGACCTGCACCTTCAAAGATATACCTTTTCCGTGAATCTTTGAAAAAATCTTAATGCAATGTACTGCATGTAAAGTACCAGTTTTTATCCTAACCTGTATAATAAAGATAGAGATTGTTCATCGATTTCATATTTTTTTGTGTAACTCTAGTGCTTTTAGCTACATTTTTCACTGTTTCTCGTGTATACTGGCTGTGCTTCTCCCAAAGGAAACTGCAAAGGAAGTCCTTGAAGAGGACGAAATAGTTAAGAAAGTTCGTTGACATGCATGGCATAAAATTCAGTAAAGGGGAAGCAAAGACATTACCCGTAGCCACGCTCTATCAATTAGGCGAGGCTCAAAATTGCCTTAGTGTAGTTCTACAGTCACCGGTTGGTGCTGCACGAAAAATTCCTCCAACTTTATGGAAAACTTGCGGAGAAGAGCGAAGAAACCCATCTCTTCCCCTTTTTCGTTTCTTGTGCTTGTTTTTTTCCCGCATGGTTTGTGTTTCGTAGTGCTTTCTTCGTGTTTTCTATGCCTTTTCAACTCCATTTGTGAAACAAGTATCACAAAAACTGTGGAAAACTGGATGGCTGGTAATTAGGAAGAGCTAGTATGTAGTAATCAAACGCAAGAAACGGACCAGGAAGTCGAAAAGCACGGGACGACAGCGTAGAAAAGTGGGGTCGCATGAAGATAAATTGGTCAAGGAGCAAGGAAAGTGCCAACAATTTTGGCACTTTCTCGAGGACTATCGCTTAACTACGTTGATTCATTACGCTTAACTACGTAAGCAGAAGGTTTCCTCGGAACACTGCGAAAGCTCATTCAAAAAAGTCCAAAATGTATTTGCATGCAGAGGAAGCAAAATTTTCAAAATAGTCATAAAATGTCGTTAATGCAATTTAACGGAATTTTTCGCCGTTAAATTTCGTTAAAAAGTTTTAACGAAAAATGCCGGTAAATCCGGTAGATCGGTAAATCGTTAATCGATAAACGCACACCACTGGTCGCGTCGTCGGCTTCGGAAGCATAACGGGGCCTAACGGAGAATTGTAGGCAGTACGCCCATGAGTGAGAGGCCTGTCGATTAGCCAGAAGTCGAGGTGCATGTTGGGTGTGAGAAGCGGCAGAAAACACGAGCGGGATGCATGTGAGGCGCGAGAGCGTGTGAGACATGGCTCCAGAAAATCCGCTCGCCGCGTTGGCACCTTACCCATGGACCGATTCTCCGGCAACGTTATTTTTTTGGCCGCTTTTTTAAGGAAAATATGGGTGTTCTGGTAAAGTTGTATACATGATCGTTCAGATCTTGAAGAGGCGAGTCGAACGATGCCAAATTTCTTCAACAAAAAAAAACTGAAACTGAAGAAGTTGTGAGCATGCGACAGTTTGCGACGGACTTTTCCGTCGCAAGCCTCTGTTCGACGTGAGCAGTATAGTACTTGCATTTGAACCTGATGTTGCCCTACTCGTTGTTTCTCTTTAGCGCTGGATTGAAGCATTGCACGTTACCAGGTAAACGCTAGAAACCGCACGTTATATGGACGGCCTTTACCGGTGATGAAGGTGGAAAATATTTGCATCAGTGTAGTACAGACGTTTACTTTGCGTGGTGACGAGGAATGAAAGCTGTGAAATCCTAGTCGCGAACACAATGAGGAGGGTCCTGTCACGGAAACCAATACACAACACCCACACTCATTTTGTCTCTCAGCAGGAGCTATGTACCACAACAATCAGGGGAAAAGCAATAAGTGCCCTATAAAACGCCCACTCTTGTACTAAATTTATAAAAGGGAATGAGAAACAGAACTGAAGAAGGATATTATTCAACGGTTTTGGCGATGGCGCCATTCTGGAGCTTGTTAATTCTGGTGAGTTTGAACGATGAAGTGTTAAGAAGAGTAGTGGTAAAACGTTGTCGGTTTCTCCTGCAGAAAGAATGATGAAGTGTTTTTTTTATCAAACCATTCAGCCAAACGCGGACGACTTATTGCTCAGGCAAGCATACCCGAGTCGTATTCAAAAGCCTTTTTGAGAAAGGGTTTTTGAAAAAACCGTCGTCAATCGTAACAACTCTGGAGATTCAAAGATGGTCTCAGAGAAAATGATCAGTGTATCGCGCCCACATGTCTAAAAGAGACTTTGTTTTCGTGCTTCGTAGCAAATAATATGTAGCTTCGACCCATTTCAGTGCACAAATTGATAAAAGGGGTTTCAGAGAGGAAATTGCTTACTTATTAGTTATCCTTTCGCATCAATAGAATCATAAGGTACCACATAAAATACTTAGCGCATCACAAAAAGGTTCCGTCGTTGCAGTTTACGAGCTGTCAAGCCCACTCGATTAATAGGATCGACCCTATATGCATTGCGCACGGCCCATTCTCTGAGGATTCCCGGCATGACAGGGCACCGGCTACGCCATGCATGAGATGCTCCGAGAACATGCCAGCCCTGAAAAAAAAGCTAGTTCAATCGCGAAGGGGTTCGTACGTTAGGTGTCCTCCTGACATGAGTCCCGGTGGTGCCCCTCCGCCGCCCCTGATTACGGTAGCGTGGCGGGTTGTTGAGCCCACCTCGGACGAGGTATAGCAGATGAACAGAGCAGATTATGCGCCACGAAGCAGATTTCCTTTTTTTAGGTGGAGAGTGAAGACTTTACGTGTTTTTTGGCCGTCTTTCTCTTTCATCTTCTAGGTTACACATGCTTTGGGATGCTGAGTGACTTCTGGTGCGTGTTCGCCTTACAATACACTTTAACGAAGGCAATAAAGATCAAACTTACCAAATCCACTGGCTAGTGAGGACTGCACTCAACTAACGAACTAGAAAAGAAGCAAAGGAAAGCACATAGGAAAGTTGAAAAGTGAACATGGCCTGAGCGAGACTTATGAAGCTGTCGAAGACTAAGAAAGTGTAGCAAATCAAGGAACTTGCTGTACTGCTTCTTTCATCATTTCGTCTTTGGCGGCTCAAAGAAATGAGAATTTGCGATTTCTGCTCAACTCTCCTCATTTCGCAGCGAAATCTCGTCCGAGGCTGGCGTGGAACGCGGTCAGCCTACGGTAGTCGAGCGCGTCGCCCCGCCTTCTAAGTAGTGGGAGACACCTAACGTAACGCACCCATCGCGAAGAGCTCGTTCCAGCTATTTTTGGCCACCAACTGCGAAAATGCGGTGAGTAAAGTCCTCTACATATTTGTGTAGATCTCGAATCGGACGGCACCAACCATTTCTCAAAAAACTTTAAATTAGAGAAATTGTGCAACGGCTTTCGACGGTTTGCGACCGACAACTCGTCCGCGGCCGCCCTTCGCAATGGAGCGCAAGTTTTCAATTTCGAACATTTTCATGGCTTCATATGAGCAATGTATAGTAAACGATAGAGCGCGAGCTCCTGATCTCAAATATGCCCATCGTTTTTAAAACGAAACGAATTGTGGATGGAGAGTTATATTTAAAGACGCGAAAGCCGGGAAAACGCGGTTTCTTGGGTTTTGGTCAAGAGATAGGCCATAACTGTATGCATGCGAAAAGCGAAACTACATAGTTTATGGTAAACGCTTAATATTTGTTGCAGTTTTATTGGTCACCAGACGTTCAGCGCCTAGCGGTCGCAAACATCAGGTTGGGGCTTAGCCCTCAAACCCTGAGAATAGAACAACCCCAGTCTTCTTTCTTTCTTCTTTAGATCTTTAGGTCTTTTTTATATTTCATTAAAAACTGGTTGAATTATTTTTTTGCTATATAGAATAGTGCAGCGGATATGGTAGGGCTAAGTCTTTACTGCTCCTATAAACCACATCCACCCTCTATCGCATGTACGTCATTTATTCTCCGAAGTGTCCGTTCTCTACATGGCAGAAATAGGTCATGAGAGTCTCAATCCGAAGTGATCACACTGCAGAAACACGATTAAAATTAATCGCTGTTGGTAAAGAGGTCGACACCGTTCACTGTCCGACGCCAGTAATACTCCTCCGAATCCCATAGTCACTCTATCAACCTCTTCCCCTTCCCCGTGATTACTTCCTCACCTAGGTGCTGGTAAAGAAACGGAGTGAGAGTCAAGCACGCACATGTGACACTGAGTCCTGACTCACGTATCACCACGTTGCTACGACGTCTGTGACACTCCTGCACCCTGACACACGTGCCACGACTTCCATGAAAACCCGCCGCTCATTGGGCGATGTTGAGGGAAAATACTGGTCAACCCCTCCCCCCCCCCTTGTGGTCTCTCTTTGCTGTTTCCCTCTTCGCTGGTCTTCCTCCTAGTACTTCCCCTTACTCCACACCCCTACGCAAGTTGGACGTCTGCGGCATGTTTTCTGAATCCAATGCACGTTGAACGGCGTCTGCGGCACGCCTACTGAGACTCTATGCACGTTGGAGACGTTTTCAGCACGTCTTCTGAATCCCCACGCCTGTGCACTTGATCCCCATTCATATCCTGACGCGTTTCCCGCTGAATATATCGTCAACTTGGACGAGCCGACAACGATTTAGTTCGCCAGCAATCGCCCATAGATAAGCTCAAAGAAAGCGGCCGGCATACGCTGCACTGGCTACAGTTCCCCTCCCCGTGACTGACAACGTGACCCATGATTAGGCGAACTGTATATATAAGATATTGCTTTGCATATCTGGCACGTCATATTTAAAGAAAATTATTTCTTCCACTCATCATGTTATAAATGGGATTTCAGGAAACGGCAAGTATTAATCGCATAATTAAACTCTTTTCCTTAACCTTAAAGGTTTGAGCATTTGAGTAGGATTTTGAGTATAGATGGTGTTACCTAGAAGAGGCGCCGGCAGCAGGTTGTTGGTTCTGATTTCCCGCCCAGGCCAACCAAGCCTTATATCCTTCCGGGCTGCGGAACTACTCGCCCTCGCGAACGCCGTTGCGAGCGCGGCAGGGCAGATTCCTGACGGAACGGTGCAGATGAGAGTGAATGATTCTCTACTTTCTTCACGTGGGAATCATAAGCTCACGGCGCCAATAATGGAGTCTCCGAGCAGAATAACGTCTTGCGAAATCTACATGGTCTGAGACCGGGTACATTACGCTAAAGTCGGTTGCACTGACACTTTTAGAGCTTACAGTGAGTGGGGAGAGGGGGGGGGGGTGGAGACCACGAGTCACACGCTTCAAGCAGATAAGACACAGCTTCTCGAACAACACTCCAGAGCTACTTAGGAGCGAGCAGAAACTGTCCCTCTCTCTTTGGCTTTCGCGGACACAGCGTAAATATTCAAGGACGGCCGGTCGAAAAGCTAAAAAACCTAATTGAGATGAACCATGTTGTTCATCTTCGAATCGCTTTCCTCTCTGTGAGCTCACGAATGCTCTCATCCGAACAGTAAGAGACATCATCGTAGTTTATTTTGTTTTGCATATACTTGCGCGCTTCTGCCCATAGGCAATTTAGTGTTTCAGTATTCCTAGACACGCCTGGAACCAATGAACCGACTGCATGGATAGCTTACTACCTGTATGCAGAAAGAATTCCAGTAGACCCACGAATACACTTCTTGATGGTGTAAAAAACGCGCTCCATTGCGAGCGAACCCGTCATGTGCAAAAGAGCACGGCGAGATGGACGAGGTGGCTGAGAGCGAGAGGTCAGGTTTGCGGCGAGAGACGTCAAAAGTCCGTCGAGACTCCGTAAGCGCTCCGAGACCATCCCTACGGGAGCAGTGAATTTGTGCGAAAGTCGTCTGGGAAGGATAAAGCACTGAATTGTTCATCGGCTGGCCACCGCAAGTCATGGTATGGCCAAGTACGCGTTTAGATCGCCTCCTGGACATCCGTAGGAGTATAATGTGTGGCGCAGCCCGCAAAGAGATTGGGTAACACCGTCCTTTGTCCTTGATCATTTAGAAGAATATGAGAAGTGTTTCTTCAGTTAGCTTTTAAGAAGAATTAAGATGATTCTAAAGGGCTCAACTGTGCTTGTGGGTAGCTCCCTCTACAGTCGTTTCTTGACTGGCCAGCCGGTGGAATACCTGAAAATATAATACGTTTATTTCCCAAATCTGCCGCGGATTAATGTGTAGACGTTGCTGACCTCTTCTTGGTCCCACGACGTCGTGGAGCAGGTCGAATCGGCCTCGTCCGAGTTGGGTGGAGTTGGTAGTTTCGGTAAGCTGGGATATCTGTAAAATCTCCTTATATTGAGGGACTAGCGAGACGTTTCAGTATGAATTACCATGTCGATGATGTTGATTCCAGCGTCTTCCGCGATAGTCCTCCAGATCGGTCGAAGGCTGGCAGCAGGTATTGAGGCTGGAAGGGTCGAATTCAGGCGACTTGGATTGAAGGGAGTCGAGGAAGGGGTGACATCTCGGCTTCTTGCTGCGCTCTAATACGGTTTGGCGACGAGCTCAAGAGAAGGAATGTCAGCATAATCTGAAAACAAAACGTATAATCAGCAAGCACATAACTTATGCGAAACTAACTCGTTTAGAAGGAAATCTCTTCCGACCATTATGTACATTTGTTTGTTTGTCCGGGGTCGATAAATTGGTACCAGACGTGTCTGGAAAGGATAAAGCGCTGAATTGTTCATCGGCTGGCCACCGCAAGTCATTGTATGGGCAAATACGCATTCATACCGCCTCCACGACATCCCTTAGAATTTGAATGCGCTGGCGCATCTCAGAAGGGATTGAGTAACGTCGTACTTTATCCTTATCCTTCTCCTTACATGCGTTCATTTCACGCCGTTCCTTCGTAGGTGCGGTCTTCCATCGCGGATGTTGCCCCTGATAGGTTCTTATGTGTTGTTCTCTGCTTTGACTGGAAGCTCACCTCCCCAATAGCCACAACAATTCATTTTTTTCGTTGTTCGGGTATCATTTCACCAAAAATGTGCTCTGAAGACTTGGCACCAGGCAAAGAGTGATACCGGGGCGATGGCTAACACAACCGCCAAGTGCAATGCCGACTTGGAGAATGAGGTCTTGATGCCTTTGCGAATTCTACTGACTGGAAAGATAAGCGATAAGGTTACAGTGTAGATTTTGTGCCCGTATGGTAAAATCATGCTTGTCGTGAAAAGTGGAAGCTCTTAGTTCTGTAGTAAAAATATATTTGTTCAGTCATCGTAGTACGACAGTCAACGAAAAAGCTTTCAGATGGCCGCAATACAAGAGGGAGATGGATCTCAAGTTGTTCTACCAGACTGCACGTGTCGAGGGCTCCAGCTGTCCGAATTAAACAGATTTGATGTCACAGATGCAATCTTCACCCAATCTTTTATGAAAGCTTCACCTCAGGCGGTAAGTTTATTTTTATTCAAAGCTCTTTAAAAAGAAAACGTTCCTTGGTTAATGTTCGCAGAGGTTTCCAATTAGAACTGACGAGCCAAAACGCTCTCAAAAATTTTTCGTATTTGTATGGAAACATGTTGCAGTGATGTTTTAATTGGGTATTATTTCGACTAGGTTATAAATACTATAAAACAGTTAAGCCTTGAGAACTGTCGCAAAAACAAGATACAAGAGAATGCCTTTTACCCTTAGCGGAACACCGAAGACATTAATAACACTGAACCCAAAAGCACTCATATGCTTAAAGTGAAAATAATGCCATTTTTCATACGGTGGCATGTTAGTTGATCTATTAGAGCGCTTACTTAGTCAATAGTCAGTCAGATAATCCTAGAGGTTCTTAATTTTTTTAGGCCTCATGCATGCAGTGTGGCTGAAAAGTTCGAGCAATTTTTCAAGGTGTTTATTTTTGCAGTACGAAAAAACTACATAAGTGGAACACATTTACAAACAAAAATAACATCAACTTCAATAAATCAATAATAACAGAATACACCAGAAAGATTTACAACAAGTGCCTAAAATTGTCTCTTTTGGATCTGAAGCATTATCGCAGACGCGTTGGCAAGTCGCTTATGAGTCGCTGGCCGAATGCTGATTCGCTGTAGTCTCGTCCTAGAATCGTATCAGCGTCGCTTTCAGCTCTACTCCACAGTAGCGAATCTTGTAGTAGAGACCTTCTGCTCCATGAACACCGAACTCAACGAACAACAAAACATAGGGTTGGAATCAGACAAGTTGGATGCCAGACGTCCTTGCTTCAGAAGCGTGGAAAGAGCTTTTGCAAATGGCAATGGTGAAGTTGGCGGAATGCGTAGGTGACCAGTCCTGCTGACGAGAAAACACAGCTTCTCCAAAATGGCACGTCAGCATCTTGTTCATGTATACCTCAGAATTGCGGCGAATGCGACATTGAGCCTTTTTGAACGTGTTGGGATCATTGTGCGACCGCCGTCAGCGACTTGCCAAAGCGACTGCGAAAATGTATTGAAGCAAATGGAGGCAGTTTTGAGCACTTTCTGGGATTTTTTCTGTTATATTCTGTTGTTGTTGATTTAAGACGGTTGATGTGATTTTTGTTCGTCAATCCATTTTGTTTATGTAGGTTTTCGCACTGATGAAATACTTTGAAAAACTGCCCGAACTTTTCAGCCACCCTGCACAGACGAAAATATTAAGCAACAGAGCAGGTATTACTCCAAGCAGAGGCAACTTTCTAAATTTTCTAGTTTTTTAAATGGTGTTCATATACGCGAGAGATGAAATTCTTGACAAGCTTTAACAACCTTGAAGAAAATCTAAATTCGACGTTTAATATTAATATTACAAGCTTTGGTCTCGGAAAAAAACCTTTGGAATAAGCTCACTTTGAGGATATGCATAAGTCTTTGTGCGACATGATTTTCTATTTTTAGAATGTTACAATGTAATTTATAGTATGCTATTCAGAGTCCACATGAAGCTTGTAAGAGTTTGTAGATTTACTTTCTTCTCTTAAGGAGCACTGCTCTAAACAGCTGCACTATTCCTCGTTATTATAACACAGAAGGCTATAGCGCACTCATGTATTGCCTAAAGAAAAGGTTTTGTACATCATGATTGACAACACGATGGAGACACATTACAGTAATAGAGCCCCAACTGCCCCATTAATGGCAAGGATAGCTGTCGGCTAGGTTTTATTTTGCATGCTGTACCACTTTTGAGGTAAAATATAACCATAAAATGTAAAAAAAAACACTAGCTTTTCTTTATGACAGGAGAAGACTCTAAAGATGAGCGACTAAGCGACTCTATAGTTGTAAAGTTTTTTGTTTAGGCTTATTGCTGCGCACTCGAAGATGAAGCCGGTCAATACCTTACTCAACGGGAAGACGAAGAGCCTATGTGTCCCTCCCATCAACGTGGCCTCACGTGCCTGACATATCGTGGGTTGGTTAATCATATGCTGGTATAATTTTAGCACATTTTTGGAATATGCAATCTATCATGCGGCTTTCTTTGATGTAGCAAGTCTAGCATTTTAAATAGGACATATTTTGCAACTTCCATGAAATCTCTTTTACGCGCTGATGCCTGTATTACTTACTCAGAATCGTTTAGTAAAGAGAGCCGGCGCTTTTACATTTTCTGAAAGGTTGAACTGCATTTGAGGCATAAATACCACTAGAAACAATGGCCAAACCACGTCATTCCAAAATGCGGTTAACCTTCAAACTGGCATCTGTTCCCGAAGCCGGACAACGTATTTTATGTCAGAAGTCGTAACATGAGAAACCTAATTCAGAAAAGGTAGTCCAGAAATCGTGGGGGCGATTTCAAGCGATTTGAAAGACTGGGCGCGTGTAGCGCAGGCGGAGGAGGTGCTGGCTGTCGCGTGCACCTTATGCCAGATTTCCGGTTCGAATTTCCCGCCTAGGCCAGCCAAAGCCTCGGCCTACGTCCGTCGACTTACAAAGGACCACTTCGTCTCCTGTTTCGCACATAAGTCGACTTGTCTTCGCTTCAGCGCTTCTGACAACTCCATGAGCGGCCCGTCAAAGTACCCACATTCAACGTAGCCACGAGGGTCCTGCTTACGTTACGGGACTTTCGGACTAGCTCAGTTGCCCTCTATGCCGTCCTCGCATCAGGGACTCTCGCGTACTTTCCACACTCGCTAGACTTTGCGACTCTGCGCGCCGGCTCCCGCGGACGCCGTTGCGCTATCTCGATACTCACATATCGTCGTCAACCATGTGACGTAACATGGAATCTTCATAGGCCGGCCTGTCCCAAGGACTTGTCGCTTGTATTAGAATGGATCAGAAATTTTAGGTAGGTTTAATTTTAATTTTTTTTTCAATTTTAGGTTTCAGCCATGCACTACACATCATGACGAAGCAGTACTATTCGTAGATGCTCACTACTACCTTAGCAGGAGGCTTCATATTGTGTGTAGCTTTGCAGTCCCCCTCGCAGCATCTCCCATGGAATTTTGCTCCACATTTCTTTTAAGAGCCCACTTTTTTCTTCGCGTAACAGAAAAGGATCAAGCGCATAAAATGATAGATAAACAAAGAAATAAACCGAGATATGAAGGAATCTCATAACTTGTCATTTGTTGGTAAGAAATTCGGCGAGTGGACGAGAAACCGCCACCTCTTCTCATTTGTTTTGATGTTGAATCGTCGCTTTACGGGAATTTACGCTTTGCTTCTAAATAGCCCGGTTGAGACCAGAAAATATAATTAATATCATATTCTTATACCCGTCTAAAAAAACCTTCACTGACTCTCATTTTTTATAAGGAAACCTAAAGTGCAGAGGAAGATCCATACCAGGGATTAACCGTTATCCGTTATCCGCTCTCCGGGGGTTTTGGCCTATACGTTTTGTTGTTCGTTATCCGGCGATATAGTGCCGGATAACGTACAACAAATTAGCAGAATCGTAGCTTTGGACGTGGTGATGGGTGCATTATGCAAAGGATCCTTCAGAATCAGAAGAGTGGTCGTCAGAAACAGCAGAAGTATTCAAATCTAAAAGGGTTAATTAAAGTTCCCTTACTTGGGAACTGGTTAGATAGTTTTAAAGATGTTTCCTCACTTGGGAACTGGCTAGACAGTTTTAAAGATATCTAACTTCCAGTCTTACAGGAGGCCCGCTAAGCCTGCACCTACTTATATGAGGCCTATTTAGCACAGTATTCTGCATTCATCTCAAGTCATGTGTTGACCAAGAAGGCATACAAACTGCCACTAGCAATCGTCAACAGTGGAGAGCCGCATCATGGAAAGAATTTTTTAAACACTAATCTTTCCATCGTATCATTTGTGGATACACGATTGCCGTATGTTTGGTTGAAGGCGGTAAGGGCACCTTTTTAGCCTAATGCTGTCGTGAATTATCAAAAAATACTGCAGTACAGCAATGAATACTAGCAAAAGAAATATCATTAATCTAAATACATAAAATAAGGAACTTCTCTATTGAAAATTTTAGGGGAGCAATTAACTAATAAACGGACTTGTCATCGTGGGTGCTGAAGACATGTAGATTTGTTTTAATTTGTATGTTTTTCTGAAACTTATCTGCAACATAGGGAACACCTCCGTTGTGGGGCTGGGTCGAATATTCTTCTTCTACTCCAGAAGGGATGGGTCTGATATTCTTCCTCAGATCCAGAAGGTCTGGATGTCATAACTCTTTGAGTGTGTGTTTGCCGTACACAATTGTTTGCAGTTCCTACCCAAAAGTTGGTATTTTATCCATCCCAGATACTTCCACCTTGAAGTACCTTGGATCTCGGGATGCTCTCGAGCAGCAAAAACAAAAACGGTTCATAGCATGTTCAGGATCAACATCGTTATGTGAAGTTTGTTTGGCTGGATGTCTTCTGCCTTCTTCTTCTTTCCAGAGACATCGGAAGAATTGCTCTTCCAAGGACTATTCTATCTTCAACTGCTCTAATTGAAAAAAAGTTAAGCGCAGAGTAAGGCTGATAAATAAGACAATCCAAGCGACCCCTTGGAAACAGGTGAAAAGTGGGTATGTTGCTGTGCGTTTGTCTTCTTACGGATGGGCAGAAAACCCATAGAGCGTCGTTAATGCAGCGACCACAAAACGTTTAAAAACACTACTAAAATGTCTAGAAATGGCTTATAATTTAACAGTGCTTTAAGCCCTGATCTGTTGTTGAAATTAGTGCAATTTAAAACGAGTTTTAATTTTTGTTGTTTGTTCGTTATCCGTTTTTCCGTTATCCGGCCATTTTCGGGCAAAATTATCTGTTCTCCGTTATCCGGTTTTCAAAATTTTATTATCCGCTCATCCCTGATCCATACGTTTAGAAAATTGTGAAGAACGAATAGTTTATGCACGCAGACTCAATTCGAATACCAATAGGTTTCACAGAGGTTGTATTAAGCACACTAGTGCTTTACTCTAATTTCAAGTATAGCTCAGCTTCGAGGATTTTTTTAAAATCACATAAAACAGTCTTTATGTTCCCAGCTTGTACGACGCATACGTTAGTTACACTAACACATCTTTTAAGGGGGCGTGTAGCGCAGTCGAAGGAGGCGCGACTGTCGCGTGCACCCGATACCAGGTTCCTGGTTCGGATTTCCCGCCCAGGCTAACCAAGCCTTCCATCCCTCCGGGGTCGGTGAATTGGTACCAGACTTGTCTGAGGAGGATAAAGCGCTGACTTGTTCATCGGCTGGACACCGCAAGTCATTGTATGGCCAAATACGCATTCATGTCGCCTCCACGACATCCCGTAGAAGTAGAATGCGTTGGCTCATCCCAGGAGGGATTGAGTAACGCCGCCCTTTATCCTTTATCCTTATCCTTAACACATCTTTTCCTTTTACTCAATTCTGCTCACAGCTGACTCGTTGTCTCGCCCGCGTCGGATTTTTCCGCACATTTTCAAAGCTCTGCTTACAACGATTAGAAATTTGAATTGCTAAATTTTGCTAAGAATTGCTGCGATTTTAATACTTCTTGAAAAATATAAGAATTTTCTAGTAGATTCTTCATAAAGCGGTAGTATCTGACTAAAACACATTTTATTATTGCAGACCTCAAGCTAACCAATCTTTCTCCAATGTTGTCTCTGAAGCGGTGATGGCATGGGAGGCTGGCTTGAATTCAGTAAGGATTTTACTGTTTGTTGATCTTGCACATAACTTAAGTAACAACATTCCAGATGTCGAATGTCGTTCAACTTGGTTGCAACTATGCAAGGCGTTCGGATGTTAACGAAATTACCTGCTACTTCATATCAGGCGTGCCAGACAGCGAATAAGATCTCTAGAGCTCTTATTTGAGGCACTTTCGAAATGTTTCGTGTGGTCCAAATTAGAATTTGTGTTGCACGCTATGCATAAATATATAATGATGTCACTTTATCGTTCTCCTTTCTAAACTGGTATTTTAAAATTTGTCTTACAACGGAGTGGTCGAGATAAAGGCGTCACATCATTTTCAAGCAAACTTTGCGAGAAGATCGCCGTTTCTTAAGGATGATCAGTGTTTCCTTTGTTTTTAAAGAAGTTTCACAATCACGACCTCGGGCAACAATAGAAGGCATTTAAATCCAGAATGGTTGGGTGACTCCGTGCAGGCATGTGTTGACAGGTGACGTGGTTGGAAAGATGTCTAGCATACATCCATCCAGGGTCGTTCAAATCTGTCATATAGACTTACTAAGAATTGCATTGTTCATGAGCTTGTCACAGCAAGTAATGAGCACATCAAGAACGCTACAAGCTGCATCCATGATAAGATTGACGGTCAAAAATGGGGAGCCTGGCGCACACCAAGAACAATTGTTTAGTGCCGAATTTTGACGAAGACGAACAGCTGGAAGTGGTGAAAGAAGAAGAGGAAGATTGGGATCCGCAAGATGAACTGATGGACGTGGAGAGGCATATGATAACGTTTTCAGGTGAAACTCTTGTTTCGGTGAAAATGGTACGACTTCAATTGGATTTCGGTTGCGTGGTTATAACCATGGAGGAAGACACTGCGATTCACTACACAGGAACTTGTACTTGTACCTGTGTATCACCGGTGTTGAACATTTATCACCTTGTTGAATACCATAGCGCACAGCTGGAAAAACGCGCAGAAAACGTCTGAAAATGGTATAGACGTCAGAATCCTCCAAATCTCAACTGAACAGTTGAAATGCAAAAATGCAGCAGCGCAAAGGAGCCAAACCCCTGACCTCCCTCGCAGGATCCAACCCTCTACCCACCTGCTCTACGAGCCACCGGCTGCGTAAACATCGCGGACGTACAAGGCCCCCAAACTGCGCCCTATCCCACTGTGACCTCCTACTCCTTGGGTTTAGCGAATTGGCAAAAAATAAACACATTTTCAATCCAATTGGGAGGTGAGGATTCTCCCTATATGACTCGGTAACCCGTTCAGACATAAGCTTCAGACCCTTCCCTTGTTAGTGCCGTAAATATCGATCGGTGCAGTAGCAAGGTAGTAGTATAGTTGCTCAGAAATTGGAAGAAGGAGGTGCTGACCGCCATAAACCAGTAACGTCTGTGTGGAGAGGACGCCCATCTTTAACATAGCAGAAAGATGCTTGATTACGACCTCATCAGTATCAGACTTCAGTACCTACCGTTACCTATCGTAATCGATCGAAGTCTCAAAAACGGAGGTCGGATTTATGATAGACATCCCCAAACAGCCCTCTTTGCCGAAGTTTGGGTAAAAAATGTTTTTGGACACCTCTGTGACCACTGGCGGAGTTGTGAAAGTATCACATAATACTATCGTATTCAATAGGGCCGATTACCTCTTTGGATCATATAAAGGATAAAGTACGACGTTACTCAATCCCTTCTGGGATGCGCCAGCGCATTCAAATTCTAAGGGATGTCGTGGAGGCGACATGAATGCGTATTTGGCCATACAATGACTTGCGGTGGCCAGCCGATAAACAAGTCAGCGCTTTATCCTTTCCAGACAAGTCTGGTACCAATTCACCGACTCCGGAGGGATGGAAGGCTTGGTTGGCCTGGGCGGGAAATCCGAACCAGGAACCTGGTATCGGGTGCACGCGACAGTCGCGCCTCCTCCGACTGCGCTACACGCGCCCTTTGGGTCATGCTCTTGTAATAAACCTGTCCCCTCAGGTTTATTCAAGGGTAGATCTCACGGCCTCTTGAGCCCTTACATAACAAAACACAGGTAACATAACAAGTTCTTAACAACAAAGTCGCATATGTACGGTAACAAGGTGCAGCGGATGTAAGGCTGCGGGGGGGGGGGGTGAGAGAGAACGAACTCCTCAAGCACGGGGCAGCGCCGGTGCCGACACTACACGGCCGGCGATCAGACTAGGTCGAACCCCGCAGCATTCGTAGAGGTTCTTTTATATCCTTTAGCCAGTGGGACGAAACAACGGCTGTCACTGTTACAACATACTGAAGACACTCGAGAGTTGATTCCTAATAGATGCCTGCGCTCATTACACTCTAACCAGAAGGTTAGAGGCTTCCAATTGAACCCACTGCGGAAATGCTCCTTGCTCTTCTTCTAAAACCACATATAGCGTCATGATTCAGAATGAAGGGTAGTATCGAGGATGTGCAAAAAAGACCGCAGCGATAGGCTGCCGAGCCGAGGACCTTATAACCGAGATGCCGCAGCACTACCCCTGCGCTACAGCCACTGCCGGAGGACTATTCATAAGGAGCCCCTATCCCTGCACGTTCCCGCGCAAGCTCCAGACTGCACTCCGGCCTTTTAATTCTGCAATTTTGACACCCATATTCGTAATCAGCATTCTGCGCTCTTTCTACTGACCCTGGTTTCCACTTGAAGTTCAATGGGAGTTCGAAACTCTTCCTTAGTAATTAAAGAAACTGTGCCTTTCGCTCAACTAAATTATAGCTGATGCTTGGTTTAATGACATCCTCGCGTTTTGTTGTACTGTTTGAATTTTTCGTCGGTGCTAATGATTCTAAGACGTTGTTGAATTTAACGCGTATATTATATGTTCATAAAAACAAACCAATATTTATAAATGCATGCAATGTGAATAGAGAAGGTCCCCGGAACAAGTGCGTGTGCAAAATTCGTACGCGCAGTGCTAGCTTTGGTTGCTTAACCCGCCCATCGCCCTTTATGTTTTTCTCCATAATACAGACAATATTTGCGATAGCACGTAACACTTTAATATTAGTGTTGACAAGTGCACACTGTCTCGTGATGTTTTCATACTTCAGTGAATACGTGGCTAAACATAGCCACACAATTTACATATTTGCTACCATTTTCAGTCATGTCTGTCACGCAGACTGAACGGTAATTACACATGCCTTACACACTGGTCCACTCATATACGACGGATGGGAGGTAGTTAGCCAACCAAAGTCAACAATGATGGGAGCGTTCTGGAGCTTAGGTGTACTAGAAAATTGGAGCGGTTGTTAAGTTTGCAATTGAGTTGGCCACTATACGTGGCGTCGCGTAGTCGGAGTCGGAAGTATAAGGCCTATGTTATACTCCCGCGGGAGCATCCGCGGACGGGCGGGAATCGCGCCGAGACCCCTCACCCGGCCAGTCGCCGCGCCGGGTGGCCGCCGACGGACGACGAGAGGGCTATTATACTTCCATCCCTCGGGACGGAAGGCTGTCGTCCCACGGAGTCCGGCACTAAAAACGCGCTCGAATGCGACGGTAGCCGCGCCGGCTCGACGACGACCGTCCACGGTGCACCTTCCGCCCGCGTACATCCCGCGGATGCTCCCGCGGGAGTATAACATAAGCCTGAACGGCGCCTAACGGAGAGTTGTAGGCAGTGCGTTCATGAGTGAGAAGCCTGTCGATTAGCCAGAAATCAATATGCATGTTGGGTGCGAGAAGCGGCAGACGCTAAAGACACGAGCTGGATGCATGGCGCGAGGCATGACTGCAGAAAATCCGCGCGCCGCGTTGGCACCTAGCCCATGGACCAGTTCTCCGGCAATGTCATTTTTTGGGCCACCCACGGCGAAAATATGGGTTTTCTGGCAAAGTTGTATACACGATCGTTCAGATCTCGAAGAGACGAATCGAACGATGCCAAATTTAAAAAAAAACCTGAAACCAAAGGAGTTATGAGCATGCGACGGTTTGCGACAGATTTTTCGGTCGCAAGCCTCTCTTTTGACTGTTCGACGTGAGCGGTATGATCCTTGCCCTTGAAATTGATGGTGCCCTGCTGGTTGTTTCTCTTAAGCGTAGGATCGAAACATTTTAGGTTACCAGGTAGACGCTAGAGACCGCACGTTCTATTGACGACCTTTCTCGTTGACGAATGTGGAAATTATTTGCCTCAATGTAGTACGGACGTATACTGTGTGTGGTGACGAGGAATAAAAGCCGTGGAATCCTAGATGCGTACACAATGAGGAGGGTTTTGTCATTTAAACTAGTACAAACACCCACACTCACTTTGGCTCTCAGCGGGAGGTATGTACCACAACAATCAGGTGAAAAGCAATAAATGTCCTACCAAACACCCATCCTTACAGTACATTTATAAAAGAGAGTGGAGAACTGAAGGAAAATATTATTCAACGGCTTTGGCGATGGCACCATTCTGGAGCTTGTTAATTCTGGTGAGTTTGAATGATGGAGTGTTAAGAAGAGCAGTGGTATGACGTTGTCAAAACGTTGAAAAAAATGTAAAACGTTTTTTACTGCAGAAAGAATGATGAAGTGTTTCTTTTCCAACAAACCCTTCAGCCAAACGCGGACAACTATTGCTGGGGCAAGCATATCCGAGTCGTATTCAAAAAATTTCTGAGCTTCTTTGAAAAAGACCACTAGAATAGCAGCTATCGGCATTTAATCTTGGCGACGTCAGCATCTGCTTTATTTGTTCGAAAACCGCACATGTTCTTTTTGTAAAACCTAGGAACCTTCTCATTGGTTGTTCTCCTGGTCTCCTTTGTTGTGCTCAAACATTCTTATCCTGCTGATCCGGTTCAATGTTCGAAACTGGTTTTCTCACACTACGGCAGTAATATACAAGAGTACACCAATTCAGGGATATTAAACTGATCCACAAATTAAACATTCTTGCTGAGGTTATTAGCATTGTAATAGATATAATATAATACACTGCTCCTCTGAACTCCAAACATTTTCATGGCTCCATATAAAATATGTATATCGATACAGCTCGAGCTCCTCAGCTCAAATATATCCTCAGTTTTTGGAAAAATAAAAAAAGCTGCGGCTTATTTGGGATTTGATCAAAAGATACGACCATAACTGTATGCATGCGAATCTAGCTTATAGTGAGCGCTTAATATTAATTGCAGTTTTAGTATCAGTTGCAACGGCCTCCAAACGTCTGGTTGAGAGCTTCGCCCCAAACCTCGAGAATAGAACAACCAGTCTTTTTTCTTTCTTCTTTAAGCCTTCTAACTTTTATTACATTAAAAACTGGTTGAATTATTTTGCTATATAGGTTAGTGGAGCAGGATATGGTAGGGCTAAATCTTCACTGCTCCTCTGAACCCCATCCACTCTCTATCGCATGTACCCAACTTATTCTCCGTGTCCGTTCTCTACATGGCGAGAAACAGGTAATGAGAATTCCAATCCGAAGTGCTTAACCTGCAGAAACATAAGTAAAATTAATCGGTATTGGTCGACAGATCGACACCGTTTACTGTCGAACAACAGTAATACTCCTCCTAGTCCCGTAGCCACTCTCTCAACCTCTTCCACTAATACTTCCTTAGCTAGGTGCTGGTAAAGAAACGGAGAGAGAGTCAAGCGCGCACATGTGACACTGAGTCCCATTTCACGTATCACCACGTAGATACGACGTCTATGACACTCTTTCTGCACCCTGACACACGTGCCACGACTTCTTTGTAAACCCGACGCTCATTGAACGATGTTGAGGAAAAAATACTGGTCAATCCCTTCCCTCCACTCTAGTGGTCTCTCTTTGCTGTTCCCATCTTCGCTGGTCTCCCTCGTACTGATTCCCCTTACTCCACATCCTTACGCAAGTTGGACGTCTGCGGCACGCCTTCTGAATCTCTACGCTTCGCACTTGATCCCCATTTATACCCTGATGCGTTGCCCGATGAATACGTCGTCAACTTGGACAATCCGCCGCCAAGGATTTGGTTCGCCAGCAGTCGCTCATGGTTAAGTTCAAAGAAAGCCCAGCCGGCGTACGCCTCAATGTCATAGCCGTCCCTTGGGTTCAGTCCCAACTCCAGTGGGTTCAGTCCCAACTCCCGTGACTGAGACGTGACCCACGGATTATGCGACTTATGTATTGTAGTAAGATATTGCTTCGCCACTGATATCGAGCACGTCATATTTGGAGAAACTATTTTCCTAGCATTATATTATTAACAGTATTCTCCAAGTTCTCTCTTCGTAAAACCTCGGCATTATTTAGATGTTTCGATTACTTCTGTGCCGAACGAGGTTGTTAGGTGGACCAGTATTTATTGAGCGGCCTAACGTTTCGACCCGTTCGTCGTCTTCGGAGGCCTAAAAGTGGCTTGAGGATTGGGATGTTGCTATCTATCCGACCAAACGCCTCATCGACTCTAGCCTTTCGGATATCGTCTTGAGGCATAGCAAGAAATCCCGAACCCATGAACGACTTGCGCCAGAGGATACGCTGTCAATGTCACAGGATAGATTTAAAATAAGGCCTATAATTAGTTGTGTAGGGGGACCAACTGACAGAATATCTTGGTTTCTGAATAGAATCGTCAGCCAGTTGCTGGTAATGGTTCCTGCTCACCTGACTAATACGAGAGCATTTCTTGGACAGCTCCACAACAGACGTTTTGATGAAGGTTGTATTGTGGAGTCATTTGATGTAACCGCACTTTACACCAACGTCCAAAATAATGATGCCTTGCAAGCCTTACCAGAAATGCTTGACCGGTATCATGATAATATCAACACTTTTGGACTCAGTAAGGAATACATCATGACTCTGGTAAAGGAATGCTTGAACTGTAATATTTTCAAATGGTCAGGTAGATATTATTCACAAACCAGAGGGCTGGCCATGGGCCAGCGATTGGCTCCTGTGCTTGCGGTATGCTTTATGAGCAAAATAGAGCAGCCGGTTCTAGATCATCTTCCACTGATGTATTGCAGGTATATTGATGACTGTTTCATTATAACTTCAACACAATCCGAAATGGATGAGTGTTTCAATCTTCTAAATCATCAGTCGCAGTACATCAAGATGACGAGAGAAACCCCGAAAAACGGTTGGCTCCCCTATCTGAATGTACAGGTTAAATTATCCGGTGGCATGATCCGAGTGAAGTGGTACCGCAAAGAAAGCTCTAAGAACATCTTGGTCCACGCATCATCTGCGCATCCTAACGCAGTCAAACGCGCGGTGGTCAAGAATATGTTCAGAACTGCGAACGATGTATGCACTGGTGCTGAAGAACGACGTGAATCTGTGCAACTAGCATGTCAAATAGCTGCGCAGAATGGATACACCGTACCACATCACCACAGGGGATCCCACTCTGATCAGCGAGCTGTACCACGCCGAGATAAAGTATCCTTGTGTGTTCCTTTCATTTCCGATAACGTCACTTCCGCTCTACAACGAAGCATAAGGCGGGCCCAGTTGGAGGATAATGTTGTCTTAGTTAACATTCCAAACGACAGCATCAGACGCCAGCTGGTTCGAAATAGGCTTTACGACAGGGAGTGCGTAACGGAAAACTGTGTTGTATGTCCTTACGGGAAAGTAGGGGATTGCGCCAAAGTTGACGTTATCTATGAGCTTGAATGCCGGACATGCAGCCAGACATACATTGGGGAAACCGGAAGGGTACTTGCTATTCGTGTTAATGAACATCTAGCGTGCAAAAGGCGGGGTATCTTAACGAATCCTCTGGGCAAGCATAAAGTGGAGGAACATGGCGGAAACGACTTTGATGTGAAGTGCACGATTTTGACCATCGAGACAGATATTTCGTCTAGAAAGGCGCTGAAGGCGTTCTGGATTCTTTAACGAAATCCGCGAATGAACAATCGAAATGAGTGTCCTTCGGTCACCGATGACTTTCTGCCGTTTATTTCGCACTGTGAGTTATAGAGCGACCGGTGGTGACAAGGATGTGGTTAAGAATGACACTGGTATACACAGTATACATAGTGTAGAATGAACAGTATAGTGAGTCTCAGTCACCATCTGTCGACTAACTGCGGCAGCGGCGTCGCTCCGCACAAGCGGTGGATCAGCGGGTGAGTTTATCGTTCATGGGTTCGGGATTTCTTGCTATGCCTCAAGACGATATCCGAAAGGCTAGAGTCGATGAGGCGTTTGGTCGGATAGATAGCAACATCCAAATCCTCAAGCCACTTTTAGGCCTCCAAAGACGACGAACGGGTCGAAACGTTAGGCCGCTCAATAAATACTGGTCCACCTAACAACCTCGTTCGGCACAGAAGTAATCGAAACATTATTAACAGTATTTCAGGAGAATGAGAGTGTTAAGCGTATAATCAAGCTCTTTACCTTAACTGTAAAGGTTTTCTAATTTTGAGTAATGATGGTGTTACCTCGAAGAGGTGCCGGCTGCCGCATTTTCATGCTCGACATCAGGTTCTTCGTTCGAATTTGCTGCCTAGGCCAACAAAGCCTTCCATACCTCCAGGTTGCGGGGCTACTAGCCCCGCGAACGCGGTTGTGAGCACGGCAGGGCAGATACCAGACGGAAAGGTGCAGTGCGAATGATTCCCTACATTCTTCACGTGTAAATCATGAGCTCACGGCCGCGATTATGGAGCCTCCGATCACGATGACGTCTTTCGAAATCTACATGGTCTAAGACTGGGCACATTACGTTAAAGTCGGTTGCACTGACACTTTTAGAGCTTACAGTGAGTGGGGATGGGGGGGGGGGGTTGATCACGAGTCACACGCTTCAAGCAGATAAGACACAGCTTCTCGAACAACACTCCAGACCTACTTAGGAGCGAGCTGAAACTCTCCCTCTCTTTTTGACTTTCGCGGACACAGCGTAAATATTCCAGGACGGCTGGTTGAAAAGCTAAAAAACTTAATTGAGATGAACCATGTTGTTCATGCTTGTATTGGTTTCCTCTCTGTGAGCTTACAACCGCTCTCATCCCAACAGTAAAAGCTATCATCGTAGTTCAAGGGCGTATTTTGCAGGTACAATGACTTGCAAGCTTCTGCTAACAGGCAAGTTGATGTTTCATTTTTTCTAGGCACGCTTGGAACCAATGAACCGACTGCATGGATAGCTTACTACGTGTATGCAGAACGATTCCAGTAGACCCACGAATACTCCTCTTGATGGTTAAAAAACGCGCTCTATTGCGAGCGAACCCGTCTCGTGGAGAGACGTCAAAAGTCCGTCGAGACTCCTTACGCGCTCCGAGACTATCCCTCCGGGAGCGGTGAATTTGTGCGAAAGTCGTCTGGGAAGGATAAAGCACTCAATTGTCCATCGGCTGGCCACCGCAAGTCATTGTATGGCCAATTTATTTATCTATTTACCTCATACACTCATAGGTGTGCCACAATTCGAGAACCGTAAAAATCCCTAGAGGAAAAACATCATCGTGATATCAAGAAAGGAAAAAAAAACAGGAGCGATCAATAAGGGATTAACAACAAACCGAGACACAACTAAGTAATGAACTGAAATATTTGATGCTTTTGTGAATTGGGCTGATCCTAAAATACCTCATAAACCTAACGTAAGATCAAAAAAGATTTACTGCTCTGACTAACAGTCCCACTACACTAAAAATGCATTAGGGAGAACAGGTCAATTACGCGTTTAGATCGCCTCCTGGACATCCTGTGGGGGTATAATGTAGGGCGCAGCCCGCAATGAGATTGGGTAACTCCGTCCTTTATCCTTGATCATTTAGCAGAACTTGAGAAGTGTTTCCTCAGTGAGCTTTTAAGAAAAATTAAGATAATTCTAAAGGGCTCAACTGCGGTTGTGGGTAGCTAGCCCTACAGTCGTCTCTTGACTGGCCACGCGGTGGAATACCAGAAAATATAGTACGTTTATTTCCCAAATCTACCAGGGATTAATATGTGGACGTTGCTGACTTCTTCTTGGTCCCAAGACGTCGTGGAGCAGGTCGAATCGGCATCGTCCGAGTTGGGTGGAGTTGAGGGTTTCGGTACGCTGGGAAATCTGTAAAATCTCCTTTTATTGAGGGACTAGCGAGACGTGTCGATATGAATTACCTTGTCGACGGTATTGAGTCCAGCCTCCTCTTGATAGTCCTCTTGATCGATCGAAGGCTGGCAGCAGGTATTGAGGCTCGAGGTTTCGAGTCTAGGCGACTTGGATCGAAGGGAGTCGAAGAAGGGTGACATCTCGGCTGCTTGCTGTGCTTTAATACATTTCAGCGACGAGCTCGTGAGAAGGAATGTCAACATAATTTTAAAAAATTTATTTCCGGATAGACTTTCAAGTCAAGCAGAGCCGCAGTATAGGCCTGTTCCTTTCCTCGTTTTTAGTGTAGTACATCACGCATTTTGACTCGTAAGAAGAATATGTTTGTAGGCTTATGAATTTTTTGAGGTATTTCAAGATCAGCAACGTTGACGAAACGATTATGACCCTTAGTTTCCTACTTTTTGTCTAGATTATTGTTTACTTCCTTGTTCTTTTATTGTGTTCTTGACATACCAACCATAGCGTCTTTTGTTGTGGAGTGCTGGCTGTATTTTTTCTTCTTTTTGGCGCACCCATCAGTGCATAAATAAATAAATAAATAAATATTCTGTAAACAAAACGTCTTATCAGCAAGCAGATAACTTATGCAAAACTAACTCGTTTAGAATGAAATCTCTTCTGACCATTGTGTACATTTGTTGCGCTTTGCGACATCAATCATTTTGGACGCATTTTGTAAGACAAACGGAAGGCTCATGCATCACCGCTGCCTTCCACTTCGGTCATAATGACAAACGCTGTCAAGTTCCCTCCTTCCCAGTCTTCCTTCTTCGACTGGATCATTGTTTAGGAGTGCACGGCTGTGGTGAAAAGTGGAAGCTCTTAATTTTGTAGTAAAAATATTCTTGTCCAGTCATCTAAACAGTAGCACGACAGTCAACGAAAAATCTTTTAGATGTCCGCAATACAAGGAGGATATGGATCTCAGGTTGTTATACCTGACTGCACTCATCGAGAGTACCATCTGTCCGGCCCAAACAGAGTTGATGTTGCAGCAGCAATCTTGACCCACCAACTTTCCTTGAATGCTTCACCCCTACCGGTAAGTTCATTTTTCTTCAAAGCTCTTTAAAAAAAGAACGTTCCTTGGTTACTGTTCTCAGAGGTTTCAAATTAGAACTGATGAGCGAAAACGCTCTCAACTTTTTGTCGTATTTGTCTGGAAACATGTTGCAATGATGTTTTAATTGGATATTATTACGGCTAGGTTATAAATACTATGAAACAGTCAAGCCTTTAGAGCAGTCGCAAAAACACGATGCAAGAGAATGCTTTTTCTCCTTAGCGGTACACCGAGGACATTAATAACATTGAACCCAATAGCACTCATGTGCTTAAAGTAAAAATTATGCCATTTTACAAATGGTAGCATGTTAGCTGAACTATTAGAACGGTTAATTAGTCAATAGTCAGTCAGATAATCCTAGAGGTTTTTCATTTTTTCAGGTATCATGCATACGGTGTGGCTGAAAAGTTCAGACAATTTTTCAAGGTATTTATTTTAGCAGTTCGAAAAAAACTATACAAATAAAACACATTTATAACCAAAAATAACATCAACTTTAGTGAATCAATAGTAACAGAATACATCAGAAAGATTTACAAAAAGTGCTCAAAATTGTCCCCTTTGGTTCCAAAACATTTTCGCAGACGCTTTGGCAAGTCGCTGACGATGGCCGAACACTGGTTTGCTGTAATCTCGTCCTAGGATCGTATCAGCGTCGCTCTCAGCTCTACTCCACAGTAGCGTATCTTGTAGTAGAAATCTTCTGCTCCATGAGCAGCAAATAATCCATTGGATTGGAATCAGACAAGTTGGATGCCAGACGTCCTTGCTTTAGAAGCGTGGAAAGAGCTTCTGCAAATGGCAATGGTGAATTTGGCGGAATGCGTAGGTGACCAGTCCTGCTGACGAGAAGATCCAGTCTCGCCAAAATGGCATGTCGCCATCTTCTTCATGGATACCTCAGAATTGCGCCGAATCGACAATGCACCTTACTGAAGGTGTTGGGATCAGTGTGCGACCGTCGTCAGTGACTTGCGACTGCGAAAATGTCATGAAGGCAACGGAGGCAATTTTGAGCACTTCTTGGGATGTTTTCTTTTTCATTCTGTTGTTATTTTTAAATTTAACAAAGTTGATGTGATTTTTTTGTAGATTCTTTTCGTTTATATTTCTTTTCGCACTGCAAATACCTTGAAAAGTTGCCCGAACTTTTCAGCCACCCTGCACAGATCTAACGAAAATATTACGCACCAGAGCAGGTGTTACTACAAGCAGAGGCAACTCTCTAAGTTTTCTATTTTTCAAATGGTGGTCATACACGCGAGAGATGATGTTCTTGACGAGCTTTAATTTTAACGAAAAACCTGGAAGGAAATCTAATTTCGACGTTTCAAAAGTATGTAGCCACCTTAAATTCAAGATTTTTACCCTTCGCCTTTGTTTCTACAAACCGTCGTTTGTCGCATTCATTTTCTCGTAGTTGGAAGTACTTATGCTGCTTTTAACAGAAAAAGCCTTATCTCTAGCAAAAATAGATCGTTGTTGAAATTTTTTGTTTGTTTAAAAAGTATGTAGCCACTCTCAAAAAATACGATTTTTATTAAAAATTAATAGTCAGTTGGACCACCTTTATTTCTTGTTACATCAAATACCCTGCTACGCATGCTAATAACAAGTTTCTGGATAACTTCGTCACCGATGCTATCCCAGGCAGTCAAAATAGCGGTTTTCAGCTCTAACATTGTTGAACTGCCTGTTATTCAAGTAGACTTGCCAAACCAGAATACCTCACATGTTCTCCATTGGGTTGCAGTCAGATGAGCAAGCTGGCCAATCCATTACTCAGACTCGATTAGGTTGGAGCCAGTCTGTGGTCGATTTGGACACATGAAGTGCAGCGCTGTCCTGCTGCAGAACATGTGTCTGCCGTTTTCTCCCCGTTAGGAAGGGCAGCAGGCTGGACTCCATTACGGGTTGATACCCTAATCTGTCCATACGACATGATCAAAATCTGAGCTTCAGCTTCCCCCTACTGCAGAAGCCTGCCCATGTCATCAGAGACCCGCCTCCGAAGTTCCGTCGAGAGAAGGTGATGGGAGCCTGTCGTAGATCTCTCCAGTAATACCGGTAACCATCGGGACCATCCAGATTAAATTTTTTATCGTCACCAAAGCTAACCTGAAGCAATAAGCGTAGAAAATTCATGACGTCGACGAAACCAGAAAGTTCCTACATTTTCCCATTGCATGCCACGTTTTTGCAGACAAACTCCAGTCAGAACTCCAGCCTGCTTGTGGAATGAGGTGCTTTCTGCATAGTCTGTCTACAGATTTGTTCGTTCGATCGAATACAATGCAATATCGTTGTTCTTGATGCAGATGGACCCGTCTCATCACGAACTTGGTTGACGCTCCATGTGGAGTTCGACAACTTGCGGCTGATTCGTCGACGATTCTGGCTCGAAATCACACGCGGACGACCCGGTACAGGTGCAGACCGATAACCATTAGGATTTCGAACACATCTTGCGAACGTCCGAGCTGACGAGCAATGGCGCGGTTTGTCAAGCCAGCATCCTTGAGGGCTCGGATCTGAGCTTGTTCCTCGATAATCAGGACACGTCCTCGGACTGGCATAGTAGTCATTTTTGAAGAACAGGTCAAGCTGGCTATTTATGACAAGGACTTCCCGCCAAAAAGAGCGCAAAATTTGAATAGGAGTGTAAAAATGCCCGATATTCTGGAGTGGCTACATACGTTTGAAACAAACAGAAAAAATCAAAAACCCCTAGTTTTTGCCCCGGACATCAAGCTTTTTTTCTGGAAAGAGTAATCTAGCTATTTTCGTCTACGGGAAATCCAATGCTGCTAACGCCAGTTCGTAGAAACGAACGCGAAATGTAAAATTATCAATTTCAAGGTGGCTACATAGTTTTGAAGCGCACTTTATTAATATTACAAGCTTTGGTCTCGGAAAAAAACCTCTGGAATAAGCTCACTTTAAAGATATGCATAAGCCTTTAGGCGACATAATTTTTTCTTTTTAGAATGTTACAATGTGATTAATAATATGCTATTCAGGGTCACATGAAGCTTGTAAGAGGTTGGGTGCTTATTTTCCTCCCATAAGGAGCACTGCTCTAAAAAGCTGCACTATTCCTTGTTATCATAACTACAGAAGGCTTTAGAGCACTTATGTATTGCTTAAAGAAAAGGTTTTGTACATCATGATTGACAATACAATGGGGACATATCACAGTAATAGAGTCGCAAATTCTCCATTAATAAATCGCAAAGATAGCTGTCGGCTAGGCTTTATTTTGTGGGCTATACCACTTTTGAGGTAGAATATAACCATAAAATGTCAGAAAACACTAGCCTTTCTTCATGACAGGAGAGGACTTTAAAGATGAGTGACTAAGCGACTCGGTGGCTGTGAGGTTTTTTGTTTAGGCTTATTCCTGCGCTCTCGAATATAAGGCTGGTGAATACCTTACTCAACCGGAAAACGAAGAGCCTATGTGTCCCTCCCATCAACGTCGCCTCACGTGCCTGACACATCGCGGGTTGGTTAATCATGTGCTGGAATAATTTTAGTACATTTTTGCAATGTACAGTTTTTCATGAGGCTTTCTTTGATATAGCAAGCCTAGTCTTTTGAATAAGAGATACCTTGCAACTTCCATGAAATATTCTGTACGCGCTGACTACCGAATTAATTATATGGTACGGCACACGGTCATCTGAAGGCGTTAAAAAATAAGTGGTCGGGGCGCAATCTCACTCACAATCGCTTATTAAAGGGAACCGGCGCTTTTAACATTTTCTAAAAGGCTAAACTGTATTCGAAGCATAAATTCCACCAGAAACACTGACCAGACCACATCATCCCGAAATGGCGTTTACTTACTACATCAGAAGTCTCTACATGAGAAACCAAATCTAGAAAAGGTAGACGAGAAATCGTGGAAGCGATTTCAAGCGACCTTCGAAAAAGGTCAGCTCTTCTGGTACGGTGACGCCACTTTTCGCAATCAAATGCTTGATCGTTGTGGATGCTGGCATTCTTAAGGCACGCATGCAACGTATCTAGCCAACGCTGCTTCAGCCGCCTTTTAGGCCGTTTTACAAATCTATGTTAAGGCGAATCTTCCGAACAGTGTCCGTACTAGCGCGAACAACGTGCCATGCCACCAAAGACGAGGTTCACGTAACTTCTCAGCAATTGGAGCGACACCAAACCCCTGACGTATTTAAACGCTGCAAGTACTGTGCAGACGTGTAATTCGTAATTCGTAATTCGTTCTGTGTAGCATTTTCGTTTCCATTACGGTGAGGCGAGTCTCAATCTGCTTTATTGCTTATGGCCAGCACTCAGAGTCGAGCACCGCTACTGGTCGGACCACGCTTCTATGAATCCCCGATTTGAGGCGTTCTAGTATCTACCTGTCGCATAAAATGCCTGTCATCGAGCGCAGTTTGTCACGTCGTTTTGTCGTTTTGCCACGCGTGAACTACGTTTGAACGTCAGACTACCGTTAGACGCGATTGTGTAACCAAGGCACTTGAAGCCTGGGCTACCCCGTAGCATGCCGCTGCATATGTCCAGGAATTTATACACAATGCGTCACAAGAGGGCAGAAATATCTGAAGTGTCAGGCAAAAAATGCGCAGGCTGAGAAAACCTGCCCCTTGGGATGTGCTGCGAGTACACCATGTTACAGCGCATGGCTTTGTGGATCTGTTTGCGATTTCTTTGTCCCTCTTCCGGGTGTGGAGGCCTGGTGTGGGATTTCTGGGCTTAAGGATAAAGGCTAAAGGACGGCGTTACTCAATCCTATTTGAGATGCGCTACACATTGTACTTCTATGGGATGTCGTGGAGGTGATATGAATGCGTATTTGGCCATACAATGACTTACGATGTCCAGCCCATGAACATGCCCGCACTTTATCCTTTCCAGGAAAGTTTGGTACCATACCAACTCACTGACCACAGTGGCGACGTCCGTTCCTCCACGTGGTGCCACTGAAAACTGTTCGCTTCTGCGAGCTGAGCTATACACGGTCATTCGAGAACTGGCGATAGGCCCTTGTTACAGGCCTGCCTATGGAGATTCCATATCACATCACATGGTTGACGACGATATGTGACTATCTAGACAGTGCAGCGGCGTCCTCATGAGCCGGCTCGCACTCGCAAAGTATTGCGAGTGTGGAAATTTCGCGAGAATCCTTGATGCGAGCACGGCGTTGGGAGCAATTGAACTAGTCCGGAAGTCCCGCAACGAAAGCAAGACTCGCATAGCTACGCTGAATGTGGCTGCGTTGACGCTCATTCGAGTTGGCAGAGGAACTGGTTCGAAGACGAGTCGACTAATGTGCGGTACAGGAGACGAGGTGGTCCGGTTGTAGGTCGACGGGCGTACGCCGAGGCTTTAAGACCATTCTGTCAGGCAGTCTTAGGACCGCCAGCGATGTTGAGTGATCGTACGAGATGCGGTTTCAAGCGTGAGGCGTTACAATGATCGCACGATGAAGGTCGTTGTTGCTGATGAACAGCGAATGTTTCATTTCTTCTCTGCCTGCGCTCAGCAGACAGGCTGCTTTGAGGGAGCTGAGGATAAGTTTTGGCCTTGCTTGATGAGAAGGCAACAGAGGCATCGTCAAAAGACTGTATTTGTCGCAGGTGACCTCATTGGTTATGATGGGACTGCGAAAGATGGTTATAGCTGTCACGACGGCTTTGTAGATGGATTACGTAACGCTGATGGTGAGCGAATCCTTAAGTATGCAAATTCGCATAACCCCATCATCTCGAACACCATATTTCGAAAGCTTGATTCCTATCATGCGTCCTTCTATAGCGAAAATACCAAGACACAGATCGATTTCACCCTTCTTAAGCATCGCGATCGAAGACTGGTCACAATGCGAAGATTGTGCTGAGAATGTCGCCACACAGCACACTCTGCTGATAGTTACTCTTGAGTTTACACCTCCGAGGCTTAGCATGTCGAGCGAAGCGGACCACCAAGAATCAAGTGGTGGCAGTTGATGGAAAACGCAGCAGCTTTCTTTCCTCTTATTCGGTAACCGACGGTGATAACCGTCGATGAAACATGAAAAGATGCCGCCGATTCGATATTACAAACTCAACGTTCAGAATTAGGGATGACTAAGTCTGGACGCCACAAGATAGAGAAGCACGCATTGGTGTAGATCACCGACGTAAGAGAACAAGTCCGAGAGAAGAAAAGATTTTATCACGCGCTTCTGTGAGATAAGACTGCAGGACAATTGTGCCATAAGGCGAAAAAAGCGGCTAAGAAAGCGAAGACGTTGGTTTTTTTGGTTTTTTTCACAAACCAGTTTCTATATTCCCAGTTTGTACGATTCAAATTGTACGATTCAGTTGTACGATTTCGTTACTTTCACTAACACATTTTTTATTTTGACTCCATTCTCCTCACAGTTTCGTCCTTGTCTCTCCCTTGTCGAATTTTTTGGCACAATTCCAAACCCTGCTTACAACGATTAGAAATCTGAATTGCCAAATTTTGCTAAGAATGGCTGCGATTTTAATTCTTCTTGAGAACGTAAGAATTGTCTACCAGATTCTTCATGAAGCTGTAGTATTTGATTAAAACACATTTTAGACCTCAAGATAACCAGCCCTTCTCCAAAGTTGTTTCTGAAGCGATGACGGCATGGGAGGCTGCTTTGAATTCAGTAAGGATTTTACTGTTTGTTGTTCTTTCACATAACTTAAGTAATAACATTCCAGATGTCGAATGTCGTACAATTTGGCTGCAGCTATGCAAGGCGTTCTGATGAAATTGAGATTGCCTGCTACTTCAGATCAGTCGTGCCATACAGCGAATGAGATCTTTAGAGCTCTTACTTGAGACAAAAACGAAATGTTTCGTGCTGCCCTAATTGGAATTTGTGTTGCTTTTCATAAATATATAATGATATCACTTTATCGTTCTTTTTAAACTGATCTTGTATTTTATAATTTTCAAGCAAATATTGCTCGTTTTTTAGGGATGATGAGTGTTTGCTTTGTCATTATAGAGGATTCACCATCACGATCAGCAATAGAAGGCATTTAAATCCAGAATAGTTGGGTGACTCCATGCAGCCATGTGTTGACAGGTGACGTGGTTGGGAAGATCTCTAGCTTACATCGATCCAAGGTCGTTCAATTCTGACATATAGACTCATTAAGGATTGAATTGTTCGTGAGCTTGTCACAGCAAGTAATGTGTAGAACAAGAATGCTACAAGCTGCATCGATGATGTTACTGACGGTCAGAAGTGGGGGGCTTGGCGCACCCCAAGAAGAGTTGTTTAGTGCCGAATTTTGCGTCCTATTAAAAGCATTTTTGCTGGTTATGGTTATGTTACAGAATCGATCTTCTCTAATAACCTTTGAAAAGTGAATTTGAACTGTGCTAAATTGACTTCTCTTCGCGCGTGTTGCAAAACATGGAGCATCATTCTGATTTAACACTGCCTGTTAGAAATGGGTCGGACACTCTACCTCCGCTTTGATAGTTTTCACCAGCCGTTACGTCGGCATGTCGGCCACATTGACGGTTTCCCAACGGCCTCGTCGTAGTGAAGCTTCATCATTAACTGTAGCTGCCACCTTTGCCATGGTTTCCGCAGGAAGAACACCTTAACTATGTCGAGTGGGGAAAGTTAGCAATTGGACCGCAACGGTTCAAATCGAACTTAGGTATCACCGATATAACGGCTACACGGGATACAAGAACCACACTTTCAAAACGAACAATTTATGGCAACAACAAGAACACAGAATCAGATCCGAAAAGGTGACAGCTAACAAATGACACGAAAAGGAAACAGCTGGGCTACGAGCGAAATAGAGGGAAGCGGAGCGGAAGTAGTAGGGCAGCTGCGGATGAGGAGCTCGGCGGATCTCACGAAGAGCGACGCTTTCCGGGCGGTAACGGTGGCACTCCGAGCAGTGGAACGGCTGCGAAACGGACGCGGGCGCACGGCGAGGTCCTCCAGACGAACTGATGATGAAAGCACTTCTACGCCGCCCTCTATGCGCTCCTTTTTGGCGCGCGCGAGTTATTTTAAATCCGAATTTCAAACTTTCAAAAAGGTCTCGGACAAGTCGTTCCTTTACACGGTCTCGGACAACTCAGGATAGCAGCTGTTTTGCTTGTTTTGGGCAGGCCCTACTCTTAACTACTAATACCGAGTTCCTCTACCTTACCTAAAAGCGCGCCCTCCGCTCTCGGTTCCTCTCCCTCCTTCCACAGCAAGGATCACGAAAAGAGGCTTCTTTTCTAGAGATATGATTGCATCTCAAAAGGAGCCGACCAACTATAAATCTACACGTAATTGTTCGCTAATATATGTAGTGACGCCACGCTGAAAAAATTCCAACATTTTTGAATGTTACGAAAATATCTGAGAATCATCTTTTCATTATAACCGGGCTAGAAAATGAAAATGCGTGTAGAGACTATAAATAAAGACATTCTGTTGTGTATAGAATGAGTGATAGCAGTGGTACAAGATGTAAACCATTCCCGGCAGTATAAAAGCGGTGAATGGAGTAAGGTGTTCCTTTTCTACGGTGTGTTCTACTTCCTCGGCAACTACCGAATAAACCGTCTCTTCCTACAAAGCGTCTCCACGACACAACACATTCGTTAACTGCCATTCAGCTTCGGCTGAAATACACACCTCTCTTACAAAGGAAGGGTCTGAAGCGTATATCTGAGCGGCAGGAGCGAGTCATATAGGGAGAATCCTCATCCCTCAATTAGTTTGAAAATGTGTTTATTTTTTGCCAAGTCGCTAAACCCAAGGAGTAGGGGGCCACAATGGGATGGGCGCAGCACGCGTTTGTGAGTCTTTACGCCCGCGATGCTTCTGCAGCCAGTGGCTCGGAGCGCAGGTGGGTAGAGGGTTGACTCATGCGAGAGAGGTCAGGGGTTTGACTCCTCTGCGTTGCCGCACTTTTGCATTTTAACTGATTGGTAGAGATTTGGGCGATTCTGAAGTCTATATCATTTTCAGACTTTTCTGCGCATTTTTCCAGCGGTACGTTGTGGTATTCAACATGGTGATGTATAAATGTTCAAAACCAGTGATACACAGGTACAAAGTGCATGAAGCACCACTGGGCACCTTACGGGTAGCGTATAACGGCTACAGGCTCCTCATAGTCTGTTTCCATACATGGACCAAATGCCTCGAGAAAAACCTGCTCGGATTTTCAAAGGAGACCACGTTGTGACGTCGGAGGTGGTTCAAATGAAAAATGAGGTGTGCGGATCCCGCAAATTAAACTAAGCGGCATCGATACACTCTTTCCCTCATGTCTGCCCGTCACCTGGAAATCAGAGGTCTGCTGAAGGTTCTCTAGAACCTAACACCAACAATGTCCGCCGACGGTCGAGTGGTGACCCACTGCCCACGCTGAAGCACCAAACCGTTAGACAAGGAATCTTCGAGGGAAGAAATCAAGTTGCGAACGGATGGCCAGCATACTCAAAGGCTTCGAAGCAGGTCAACTTGAAGTGGACGAAGACGAACAGCTGGAAGTTGTGAAAGAACAGGAAGATTGGGATCCGCAACATGAACTGATGGACGTGGAGAGGCAAGCAAGCAGTGGGCATATGATAACGTTTTCGGGTGGAACTCTTGTTTCATAAGAAAGGGTACGCCTTCAATTGGATTTCGGTTGCGTGCTCATCACCGTGGAGGAAGACACCGCAAATCACTACACAGGCACTTTGCCCCCCCCCCCAAATCTCAACCAATCAGTTGAAATGCAAAAATGCAGCAGCGCAGAGGAACCAAACCCCTGACCTCCCTCGGATGAGTCAACCTTCTACCCACCTGTGCTCCCAACCGTTGGCTGCAGAAGCATCGCGGGCGTAAAGACTCACAAACGCGTGCTGCGCCCATCCCATTGTGGCCCCCTACTCCTTGGGTTTAGCGAATTGGCAAAAAATAAACACATTTTCAATCCAATTGAAGGGTGAGGATTCACCCCATCTGACCCCCGTTCAGACGTACGCTTCAGACCCCTCCCTTTCTAGTGCGTTAGACTTACCAAAATGAAAACCATCCACGTTCCTGAAGTATAGCAACTTAATGAAGCAAATAAAAGACCATCTTTCTAGTGGCCATTTCCTTGTATCTATCTTACCCACTTTGTTTACTCTCTTTTTGTTGTTTCTGGTTGTTGCCACCAACTCACGTGCGTTCGACGAGCTTGACTCAAGCAGCACATAATCGTCAACAGATTAAACAAAAGAGCTGACAGTGGTGTAGGATGTTTTGAAGCTGCTGAGCCAAGCTCTTTATGGAAGCTCTATTCGGCTTACATTTTGGCGTAGCCGCCTTCTTCGAAGACTGGAAAAGACAAAAAGTGTTGGAGAAATTACTCGCTCAAGGATCATTTCAAGCTAAAGAAGTCTTGAAAGCTAGTGAGAGAAGTGATGACAGAGCAAAGAATTGTGAGCGCCTTTAAAGTTTTTATCTTCCGTTTCTTCTTATATAAAGGTAGGGACAACAGATCTGATGTTATTTTGTGACTTTCAGGCTCGGCTACTTTCTAAAAAACGTTACCTCAAGTAAGTTTCAGTAACGTTTTTGAATCCAACAAGCAGACTTCTGTAGATGCACGTGATGATTGTATGTGTTATCTTGCCTTCGAATTTGATTAAAAGAGAGTTTATTTCCCCTTAGTTAAATGATATTTGTATAGCGCAAACTCATTTAAGATGTTACATATTCCGCAACAGACAAACAACTACTAAATTATTCAAAAAATCAAGACCGATTGGTGTTCTACTTCAGGAACGAAAGTGCGAAAGATGTTAGACGAAAAGGCAGAGGAGTTCGTTCTTGTCATTGCTTCTTCTGAAGTTGCAACCAAATTTTTCAATGGACGTGCCAAGCTGAAATTGTTGCGAGTTTGAGATGCAATCCCACGTTTAAAAAAGTTGCTCATATCTACCTCTTTGTATTTTACTTTCCAGGTGTCCAGCGCTCCTTCCAAGATGAGTGAATCAAGCTCCTCGGAATCAACAGGGCTATAAAAAGCGTGTTATTCTTCACGTCCTAATGTTTCATTTATTTGCGGATTTAGGAGCTTCGTAGCTCTGAACTGGATTGGACAAGCGCTTAGTCACCGTTGAGATACAGCATAAAATATAATACAATGGGATACCACGGCTTTATTTTACTTTTTTTTTATATAAACAAACATCGATTTTCTGAGAGCTTGCTCTTATTTTTTCAGGTAATGACCCACAGATATATTAACACGGCTGATTCCTTCTTTTACAAATAAAACTGATCAAATTATCGGCACAAAGCTAATGAATAATGGTCGCCCTTGATCCTTATCTTTGCGGGACGCTCCGCGCGTTTTCTACTTTGCTTTTGGTGCCAGTTTAAATGTGTTTCCTGTTTACGTACATCAGCTGATGAACACCTCGTCCTTTCCAAGCCATTTTCGGGCTTATCGAATCCAAAAAGGTCGAATACGTAGTTCACTTGGTTCACTTGGAGTGGATTTGAACAATGAGCTCCTACTAGGTGTGCATGCGACAGGCGGCGCCCCGCCGACTACGACACCAGGCAGTACAAATTTATTGCATACCTGTCGTATCGCAGTTGCTTGATTTTAGATGAAGTGCATGTGTCTGATACATCCATCATCACACCAGCCATTCCTTCGAGAGCGCACTCGTATTTCTAAATGTAGGATCTAGGATTTATTTACTAAGGATTTATTTACTATGATATAGGACTCCAATCTCATCCAGCTGTGAACTAAAATTGGTTCAACTGTAGTCAAGTTATTTTGCTTTCCTACCACCTTACTCTTCATTTCAGCGGCAATTAGGAATGTCGCAAATAAAATAAACCACACAGCTATGAGCCAGTCAAAGCATAAGAAGAAGACTTCTTAAACATTGGCTGCTTATTCCAGCCATTTGCTTGTTAATAGGGATTATGTCTCATTGCGCATAGCCCTTTTATTCCATTTTTTTCCTATAGAAGCACCATAAACACGTATAGAGCATTGTCGCAAGGGCAACTTGTTGTTTCGGTGCGAGGTATGCCAATCATAATTAAGCTCAACCGTTGTGTTTCTCTATGACAAAGTACATTTATAGATCCGAGATCGTTGCCGGAATTAATCAGAACTACCTCGCACCTCTAAAGAATTACTCCGACAAAGTGCACTTTTATCAATATCGGATGAGAGAAACTCACGACATTTTGATCCTGGAACTCCCGACCCAAAATTCGAATGGCCAAATATGTTCGAGCACTCTCGCTGAACTGGTATGATCCCAGCTGATTGCAGAAAGGTATACGCGGCGGATTTTTGTGCACGGTCAGGGCATCCGATGTAGCAAGAATAAAGGTGATCTGAACAGGTATGACATCTTATCTGCTTACAAGACATATTGTGGAGATATGTTGGGAAGTCATACATGAAGTACAGAAGCTACTACCATGATGAAAGTCACACAAAGTCAGGCTTACATGCACACAACTGTAATAAATAAACACATATCGCCCTATTGGATGGTATTTTTTAGTGTCTCGAAATGATTACTCCAGCGAAGCAATCTCGAATCACTGTTTTTCTTTTCAGCATTTCCAATTGAGAAAATTATCGTCTTGATATCAGAAACCTCAAAACATTTGGGTGTTTTAGCAACGAAGCTTTGACATCTACACCAACTTATGTACGAAATAACAGGTTGTCACCTAAACACTTTTGGAACAATTAGTCATAGTATTCATTTTCTTTCAATCCGACTTTTTATTTTTTGCACCTTACTTGCAACTATTCAGAATACGGTAGTAACGGTAATGACATTTTTTGGATGGAAGTTTTATACGAGCAACTTTATGGCCTTTGTCACACCATCTCTCACCCCGAGCGACGCCTAATGATATGTTCCCATATCGATCGGGCGGAGCGATGGAATCGATATGGGTGCATATCATTAGGCGTCGCTCGGGGTGAGCGATGGTATGACAAAGGCGTATTAATCATACGTATAGAGGTATAAGGAATTCAACTGAAATGTTCTCAACTCACAGATACGTCGTTCTACGCGCATCTCGGATTTTTGACGAAAACGGATATAAAAGACGAGTTGGAAGGAGGGAAGAGCTGCATGGGCCGCTTTCGCACCTCTCCACGTGGCTAGATCCGGTAAACTCCGAACAAACGTATTCGACTCGTCTGTTCTGCCTGTACTCTGCTACGCGGCGGAGACGTGGGCCGAAACGGCTGCCACGTCTAAGTCGCTATGGACCACGCACAGGGGGCTAGAGCGACGTATTCTGGACTACAAGCGACAAGCTCAACATCGAGCCTCACTTCGCAGCTCCGACATGAGAGGCATGTCTCATCTTCGTAAATCAGCGGATGCTGTGTCAGAGGCTGAATGCCGATGGGCCGATCACACCATTAGGAGACTAGACGACCGCTGAATAAAAAGAGCTTTGGAGCAGATTTCTAGGGACTCCCAGTGACTCGACAGAGAACTCCAGCAATGTGATTGATACATTCGTTGCACAACTTGGTCCAACTGGCATTTCGGTTGGGGCGAATCAAGCTTCTCGTCAACGGCACCAATCTTGAATAGCAACAAAGCGCGGGGTGAAGGCAGCTATAAAACCAAGCGAATGGAAGCGCTGATTTGATCGACTTCAACAAATGAAGACGAGTCATATAAGCATCTGTTATTTTGGCAAGTATAGGTAGATATCAGCAAAAGCCCTCAACTACCCACAGCTGCCTTCTCAGTCGTTGAATGTCAAAGAAGAGGGCTGCGACTGCTGGGACATGTGAGCACAGTTGGGATAGGCGATGCGGAATTTCTGGGTTACTAATCGGATACTACGACTACCGGACACGGTTAGGATTTATGATGAAAGTTCAAAAGTGGCCGCACTCGTGACCGCTGCAAATAGACCTGCGTGACTAGGAAATCATTAAAACATTTCAAGTTTCAGAAAGTCGAAGATGAACAGCTACGAACTAAATGGTTTACATGTGAGCGGCGAAGAGGGCAGTGGCCGCTGCTAAAGCCGAACACCACGTTGATGTGAGCGAAAGACTAGAACGCGCGATGGTGAGCGTTATCTTTACCGAGTCGCTAAACCTCGCCAAGCAGAAGACACTGAGAAGTTATTTGGCATTAACGATGAGAGCGATCATCTTCTGATGCATCGTAAGAGGGCTGTGAAGCGATGGCACGACTACTTCGAGAAAATCTCGAATGTTGAATTTGCCCATCCTGCTAATCCTTTGGTATTTTCCGCAGATGATCCCGTTCAGAAGATAGCAGTGAGCGAAACCGAAGCAGTTCTGAGGAAGACGAAGTCAGGCAAAGGCGCTGGTTTGGATTACCTGCCGGCCGACCTGTGGAACTCGAAAGGGTGGTGCCCTGCTGACTGGCGGACAGAGTTTTTCAATCAGGTTGTTGCTGAGAATAAAGTGCCGTTTAGTGAAGGCAGCAAAGCATGACCATTCCGACTTGAAAAAAGAAGCGCAGATCTGCGGACTGCGCGAGTTACCGTCTAATTCGCTTTCTTCCGCACAGATTGAAACATTTTAAGCGATGGAAGTAGCGGGGATGTCCTCCAGCTTTGCACTAATCAATGTGGTTTCGTGTCTGGCTATGGCACAGTTGATGCCACTCATCCTTTCGTCTTCCGTTAGAGAAGCGCCCGAGAAACAGAAACCGGGGCATTCTGCCTTCCTGGACTTGGAGAGGGCCTCCGAACGCGTTCATTGAGATGTTACATGGTACGGGTTGCGACAACATCGTATCCCTGAAGAGCTTATTGCGGTGGTCTGCATTCTGTACTCTTACCCAAGAACTGGACTGCGAGCGTAAGCGTGCAACTCGATGGAATTTCCCATTTCCCAAACGTGAACTGACATGAACCATGTGGTGTGACATGGGTGTTCGGCCGGTCTGTCACAAGGGCCTGTCGCCTGTCCATGATTAGCTTACCTCGCTCTGCAAGTAGTCTTCAGTGGTGCCACATGGAGGAACTAACGTCGTTACCAGTTTCGTGAACAATAATACATCTATTTTATTTTTATAGATGTATTTTTATATCTATTAAAACTTACCAGGATCCAGAACGGCGCAGTCATCACTGCCTCTGCTGTATGATAACCTCAACTCTTCGTTCCACTATATATGTATCAATGTACATGAATGCTGTCTAAATAATACTACATCCCGAACTTCCATAGAGTATAGCAAACTAAGAGAGCATAATATGTATTCACGTGGCAGTGTTCACTAAACGTTCTCGTATACCTCTGCGAGTAGTTTCTGTATTCGCTTCTGTCGCTCGTTGTTTGAGCACTTCAAACAATGTGTTTTTCCTTTCGCGATGACATATGGCCAATCGATTTGGAGAAAGGGTGGTCTACATTTTGCGAGCGAAAACTTTGATGGGTGCGGAAATATTGAAGAACAAGTGCTCCGACACGCCTGTCGGCGTGACTCGCACTTGCGAGCTTCGCGTGATGTTGCGGTATCACTAAGCTAAGGACAGTCACGTCAAGCTCTACATGTACAGCTTCTTCCTTACCCAGTAGTACAAAAGGCTCGCAGTACGTACAGTATGATAGGGCGATCGATTAGTTCCTCACTTCTCCCTTAGTGAAACGGTCCCCCATTACTGGTCAATGATCCCCCCTTAGCGGACGATGTCTTCCGCACGCCTTCTGAATCCCCAGGCACATTGCATGACGTCTTCGGCACGTCTACCTGAATCCCCAAAACACGTTGAGCGACGTCTTTGGCACGTCTTCTGAGTCCCACGGACCGTCATGCGACCTACTCCGCACGTCTTCTGAATACGCTGGCACGTGGAAGACGTCTGTGTATTTTTCGCTATTTTCGTGCCGTAATTTTCCCCCATTTCTCCCGATTTTCCTCCTATTTTATGACTAATTTCTGCGGCGGCCCAAACGACTCAGCGCTTAGCGCGTTATGTAGTATCTACCACTATATAATTGAGTTAGCTCCCTGCCCTGTAGATGATGAGGCGTATCTCACTCAGGTTGGAAACCTGGCTGAGATACGCCTCGCGGAACCACACGCAATCTCATGGAACCCCTTGCGACGCCTCTGCGTACCTCGCGCGGGCAACGTCTGCCGCTCAACACTCAACATGGGATGTTGTTACAGCAGAGGACACGTAGCCTCCTGCTCGACAAAACGGCGTCTGCGCGCGTTTCTGAGCGCCTATATCAAGAAGACAGGTCCTTTTCGTTGCAGAACAACCGCCTGGAGACAGAAAAGGAGACACCGTCGTCCTACGATGAGGGATCACATTCAGAATTGAGCATGAGATGCTGCTGCAGCAGAGGAAGCTCATCCTCCTCCTGCTTGACAAAACAGCGTCTGCGCGCGTTTCTGAGTCCCTAAATCCAGAAGGCGGGCTCCCTTCGTCGCACCACAACCGTCTGGAGCCAGAAGATCGAAAAGAAAGGAAGCAGAGGTCACATCGTCGTCGGGAGGCATCGAGATGGGGAAGGGTCGATAGGGCGAGGAAAGAAGCAGGCCAAGAGGTGGCACTAAGAAGGGTTTAGGCATTAAGGAGAGACCAATAGGGAGTTGCCAATCAGGGGGAGGGGGGAGCAGTAAAGAGGATCAGCAAGAGGATCATTACCAGGTAAGAGAGGCCGGATTTAGAAGATGTGACACCGATGTTGTGTAATCGGCGTTCGCTCACCGTTGTCGTGTCGTGAGCGGGGTATGGCTAATTAATTGGGTTAGAGTAGTAAGGAGGATCTCGAGGGGGGGGGGGGGGAGGAATCTACTTGGAGGAAGGGACTTGGACGCGGTAACCAGGACGGAGAACCAACAAGAAGGGAGCCGTAAGGGAATTCATTCGGAGAACAAGGGACCTGCCAAAAGCATAGCCTCTCCATGCTCGACACAGCAGCGACTGCGCGCGCTTCTGAGCTTCGGAAATCGGAAGACGGGTCCCCTACGTCGCGCAACAAGCGTCCTAATTCTGAATACGTGTCACCGACGTCTGCCGTGAACATGGGAGGATCACTAAGGGGTGGTGAAGGAGGACGGTAAAGGGGACTTCTAGAGTGGACCAGAAGAGTGACCAGGAAGGAAAGGAACAACCTGGAGGAAGGGCCAGGACGTGGAAATCAGCAAGAAGATACCAGTAGGGGGTCAGTAGTGGAAACAAAGAAGTAATCCAGGAGCTGTGACCAGGAAGGTGGGGGAATAAAAAGAGGGGGAAGAAAGACCAGTAAAGGCAGACCAGCAATTAGATCTAGCAAGAAGAAACGAGTGAGGGGGAACCTGGCTTCGGAAGACATGTCAACGCTATCTAGAAACGCTAGCTGTTGAGCATGAGAACGGTTGTGGATGAGCAGCCGGAGGGACAGAAGTATTGCGCAGCACAAACCAATGACGTTACTGGACGGTCCGGAGAGAATGTCTATGATGAAGGTATCGAAATGGTGAACGGCTTGATGCCGATAAAGCACGCACCAGGCTCTAGATGATAGCGAATTTTATGTTTTACAAAAACTACTTTCCACAGGTCAGGGTGCTGCAAAGTCGCGCGAAGCGTGCAAGTGCGAGACACGCCGTTAGGCGTGTCGGAGCACTTGTATGATAATAATTCATTCTGATTGGAAGCGAATTTTCGGTTCTTTCGATTTAAGTGGTTTGCTTTAAATTTCTTCGAAAATTTGCTAGTCTATTTACACGTTTGACTTGAAGAATACCACCAATACACCGAGATAAAACAGTGTAAAATGGTAATATCATAGATTGCCAGAAAATGTTGTGGATGCACGTCGCAAAGGCGCACAGCAGCGGTAAGGGAACAGTGCTGTTTGTTTGACTACTCTTCCATTGGTTGCTAAAGCAGGAGTAAATGTTTAGTGCTCCATGGTTAACTGCTTCTCCCTCAGTTGCTAAAAGTTGGGTGCAACTACCGCATATCCACAAACCTGCTGAACAATGTCAAAATTTAAAAAAGTGGTAGACCAATTTGCCTGGTGATTTCGAACCTTTGGGGAGGCGATTAGTAAAGTCTGGCAGACCAACGCTCGTAACTTTTTACTCTGTTTTATTTCGAGTAAAAGGGTAAGATCACAGATTGCAATCGTTCGACCTGCCAAGGTGTCTACTGGTGGTGTTGGTGGTATTCTTTTACTTAGTTACCTGTGTAGAAGTCAGGTCAACTTCAGGTCAAACAAGTAAATACTAGCAAACTTTCTAAGAAATTCAAAGCAAACCACTTAAATCGAAAGAACCAAAAACTCGCTTCCAATCAGAATGAATTATTATCATATACTACATAACGCGCTAAGCGCTGAGTCGTTTGGGCCGCCGCAGAAATTAGTCATAAAATAGGAGGAAAATCGGGGAGAAATGGGGGAAAATTACGGCACGAAAATAGCGAAAAATACACAGACGTCTTCTACGTGCCAGCGTATTCAGAAGACGTGCAGAGTAGGACGCATGACGGTCCGTGGGACTCAGAAGACGTGCCAAAGACGTCGCTCAACGTGTTTTGGGGATTCAGGTAGACGTGCCGAAGACGTCATGCAATGTGCCTGGGGATTCAGAAGGCGTGCGGAAGACATCGTCCGCTAAGGGGGGATCATTGACCAGTAATGGGGGACCGTTTCACTAAGGGAGAAGTGAGGAACTAATCGATCGCCCTATCATACTGTGCTTACTGCGAGCCTTTTGTACTCTGGGTAAGGAAAAAGCTGTACAAGTAGAGCTTGATGTGACTGTCCTTAGCTTAGTGAAACCGCAACATCGCCCGAAGCTCGCGAGTGCGAGGCACGCCGACAGGCGTGACGGAGCACTTGTTCTTCAATATTTCCGCACTCATCAAACGCTCAAACCAGGTTAAGGGAGAGAGATTGAGAGCAAGTTTTCGCTCGCAAAATGTAGGCCACCCTTTCTCCAAATCGATTGGCCCTATGCCATCGCGTCATCCACGAAAGGAAAAACATTGTTTGAAGGGCTTCAACAACAAGCGACAGAAGCGAATACAGAAACTACTCGCAGAGGTATACGAGAACGTTTAGTGAACACTGCCACGTGAATACATATTATGCTCTCTTAGTTCGCTATACTCTATGGAAGTTCGGGATGTAGTATTATTTAGACAGCATTCATGTACATTGATACATATATAGTGGAACGAAGAGTTGAGGTTATCATACAGCAGAGACAGTGATGACTGCGCCGTTCTGGATCCTGGTAAGTTTTAGTACTCAAAAATCTGCTGAAAATATGCACAACATATGCATGGACGTTACACAAATTAATTAGACTTTACCGTAGACTAAAAGTTTTAAAGCATCCTAAAATAGATGGATTATTGTTAACGAAACTGGTGGCGACGTCCGTTCCTCCATATGGTACCACTGAAGACTACTTGCAGTGTGAGGTAAGCTAATCACGGAAAGGCGACAGACCCTTGTGACTGGCCGACCGAAGACCCATGTCACACCACATGGTGCACGTCAGTTCACGTATGGGAAATGGGAAATTCCATCGAGTTGCACGCTGGCGCTCGCAGTCCAGTTCTTAGGCAAGAGTACAGAATGCAGACCCACTCAATAAGCTCTTCAGGACACGATGTTGTCGCAACCCGTACCATATAACATCTCGATGAACGCGTTCGGAGGCCCTCTCCAAGTCCAGGAAGGCAGAATGCACCGGTTTCTGTTTCTCGCGGTGATTCTCTAACGGAAAACGAAAAGGTGAGTGGCACCAACAGTGCCACAGCCAGGAACGAAGCCTCATTGATTAGTGGAAAGCTGTAGGACATCCCGGTCACTTCCATCGACAACTCGCTTTAAAATTTTCAATCTCTGCGAAAGAAGGCGAATTGAACGGTAACTTGCGCACTCCGCAGGACTGCCTTTCTTCTTCCAAATCGGGATGGTCGTGCTTTGCTGCCAGCTTTCGGGCACTTTCTTCTCAGCAACAACCTGATTGAAAAACTCTGTCAGCCAGTCAGCAGGGCACCACCCTTTCGAGTTCCACAGGTCGGCCGGCAGGTCATCTAAGCCAGCGCCTTTGCCTGACTTCGTCTTCCTCAGGGCTGCTTCGGTTTCGCTCACTGCTATCTTCTGAACGGGATCATCTGCGGAAAATACCAAAGGATTAGCAGGATGGGCAAATTCAACATTCGAGATTTTCTAGAAGTAGCCGTGCCATCGCTTCACAGTCCTCTTACGATGCATCAGAAGATGATCGCTCTCATCATTAATGCCAAATAACTTCTCAGTGTCTTCTGCTTGGCGACAGCGAGGTTTGGCGACTCAGTAAAGATAACGCTCACCATCGCGCGTTCCAGTCTTTGGCTCACATCAACGGGGTGTACGGCTTTACCAGCGGCCACTGCCCTCTTCGCCGCTTACATGTAAACCATTTAGTTCGTAGCTGTTCATCTTCGATTTTCTGAAACTTGAAATCTTTTAATGATTTCCTGGCCACGCAGGTCTATTTGCAGCCTGTCACGGGTGCGGCCACTTTTGAACTTTCCTCATAAAGCCTAACCGTGTCCAGTAGTCGTAGTTTCCGATTAGTAACCCAGAAATTCCGCATCGCCTATCCCAACTGTGGTCACATATCCCAGTAGTCGCAGCCCTCTTCTTTGACATTCAACGCCTGAGAAGGCAGCTGTGGGTAGCTGAGGGCTTCTGCTGTTATCTACCTATACTTGCCAAAATGACAGATGTTTATATGACTCGTCTTCATTTGTTATAGTTGATCACATCAGCGCTTCCATTCGCTTCATTTTCTTGCTGCCTTCACCACGCGTTCTGTTGCTATTCAAGATTGGTGATGTTGACGAGAAGCTTGATTCGCCCCCAACCGAAATGCCAGTTGGACCAAGTTGTGCTACGAATGTATCAATCACATAGCTGGAGATCTCTCGCGAGTCCCTTGGAGTCCCTAGAGATCTGCTCCAAAGCTCTTTTTGTCCAGCGGTCGTCTAGTCTCCTAATGATGTGATCGGCCGATTGGCATTCAGCCTCTGACACAGCATCCGCTGATCTTCGCTTCCTTTCCAACTCGGCTTTTATATCCGTTCCGTCGAAAATCTGGGGTACACTTGGAATGATCTGTGAGTTTGAATTTCTTCTACCTCTAAAGGTATGATTAATAAAATTGCTCCCATAAAACGTCTATCCAAAAAATGTCGCAATCCTTACCTCTGTATTCTGAACCGCTGCGAGTAGGCAGCAAAAAATAAATAGTCAGATTGAAGAAAGACATGAATACTATGACTAATTGCTCAAAAAACTGCTTAGGGGAGAACTTGTTATTTCGTGCATACGTTGGCGCAAGTGTCAAAGCTTCGTTGCTAGAACACCCAAATGTTTTGATGTTTCTGATATCAAGACGATAATTTTCTCAATTGGAAATGCTGAAAAGAAAAACAGTGATTCGAGATTGCTTCGCTGGAGTAATCATTTCGAGACACTAAAAAATACCATCCAATAGGGCGATATATGTTTATTTATTACAGTTGTGTGCATGTAAGCCTGACTTTGTGTGACTTTCATCATGGTAGTAGCTTCTGTACTTCATGTATGACTTCCCAACATATCTCCACAATATCTCTTGTAAGCAGATAACATTTCATACCTGTTCAGATCACATTTATCCTTGGTACATCGGATGCCCTGACCGTACACAAAAATCCGCCGCGTATACCTTACTGCAATCAGCTGGGATCATACCAGTTTAGCGAGAGTGCCCGAGCATATTTGGCCATTCGAATTTTGGGTCAGGAGTTCCAGGATCAAAATGTCGTGAGTTTCTCTCATTCGAGATTGATAAAGTTGCACTTTGTCGGAGTAACTTTAGAGGTGCGAGATAGTTCTGATTGACTCCGGCAGCGGTTCTACAAATTTACCTTGTCATATAGAAACGCTTGTGCTCAATTATAATTGGCATACCTCGAACCGAAACAACAAATTGCCCTTGCGACAATGCTCTATACGTGCTTATGGTGCTTTTATAGGAAAAAAATGGAATAAAAGGGCTATGCGCAATGAGACAAAATCCCTATTAACCAAGCAAATTTTGCAGCCAATGGTTAAGAAGTCTCCTTCTAATGCCTTGACTGGCTCATAGCTGTGTGGTTTATTTTATTTGCGACATTCTTAATTGCCGCTGAAATGAAAAGTAAGGTGGTGGGAAAGCAAAATAGCTTGACTATAGTTAAACCGATTTGAGTTCACAGCTGGATGAGATTGAAGTCCTATATCATAGTAAATAAATCCTTAGTAAACAAATCCTAGATCCTACATTTAGAAATACGAGTGCGCTCTCGAAGGAATGGCTGGTGTGATGATGGATGTATCAGACACATGCACTTCATCTAAAATCAAGCAACTGCGATACGACAGGTATGCAATAATTTTGTACTGCCTGGGGTAGTAGTCGGAGGGGCGCCGCCTGTCGTATGCACATCAAATAGGAGCGTTATTCAAGTCCACTCCAAGAGAACTAAGTGAACTACGTATTCCACCTTTTTGGATTCGATAAGCAGGGAAATGGCTTGGGAAGGACGAACTGTTCATCAGCTGATGTACGTAAACCGGAAAGACATTTAAACTGGCAGCACAATCAAAGTAGAAAGCGCGCGGAGCGTCCCGCAAAGATACGGATCAAGGGCGATCATTATTCATCAGCTTTGTGCCGAAAATTTAATCAGTTTAGTTTGTAAAAGACGGAATCAGCCGTGTTAACATATCTGTGGATTATTACCTGAGAAAATATGAGCAAGTTCTTAGAAAATCGATGTTTGTTTATATAAGCGGAGTATTATAAAGCCGTAGTATTGCATTATATTTTACGCTGTATCTCAACGGTGAATAAGCACTTGTCCAATCCACTTCAGAGCTACAAATCTCCTAAATCCGCAAATAAACGCAACATTTAGACGTGAATAAGAACAAGCTTTTTATAGCCCTGTTGATTCCGAGGAACTTGATTCGCTCGTCTTGGAAGGAGCGTTGGACACCTGGAAAGTAAAATACAAAGAGGTAGACATCACCAACTTTTTTAACGTGGGATTGCATATAAAGCTCGCAGCAATTTCAGCTCGGCACGTCCGTAGAAAAATTTGGTTGCAACTTCAGGAGAAGCAATGACAAGAACGAACTCCTCTGCCTTTTCGTCTAACATCTTACTGTGAACCACCGCAACGAGGCACTTTCATTCCTGGAGTAGAACACTTATCGGTCTTGATTTTTTGAATAATTTAAGAGTTGTTTGTCTGTTGCGGAATATGTAACACCTTAGCTGAGTTCACGCATTTGCAAAAATTTACAAATATCATTCAATTAAGGGGGAATAAACTGTCTTTTAATCAAATTCGAAGGCAAGATATCACATGCAATCATCATGTGCAGCTACAGAAGCCCGCTTGTTGGATTCAAAACCGTTACTGAAACTTTCTTGAGGTAACGTTTTTAGAAAGCAGCCGAGCCTGAATTGTTCTTACTAGTCACAAAATAACATAAGATCTGTTGTTCCTGACCTTTACATAAGAAGAAAAGGAAGATAAAAAACTTTAAGGGCGTTCACGATTTTTTACATTGAAGCATAGGCAGGGGCTTATAGTCTTTTTGTTCTCATTGACGCTTTGTATCATGGCAATACACCTTATCGCTTTCTTTGATATGATTTGATTGAACGGACAGAACCGCTCGCTAGTGTTCTACATACTGGAAAAATCTGGAATATTTCTCTCACAACACTGAAGGTCTAAAGTTCTCCAAACTCAGACTTCATCGATGCTAAAAGAAAGAAGGAAAACTGGGTACAGCGTACACTCAGTAGGATTTGGTCTCTTTAAATCGATTGTTCTTTGTAGCCACCAAGAAACACTTCACGCTTAGTTGAAATTTAGAAGTGACGACTGATGCATACAGCTTTATGTTCATATAAAAGACAGCGAAGAATTGTACATGGTGAGCCGTAAATATGGTCACTCAATAAAAAGCGAATTACTCATGCGGAATTTATCAGAGAACAGCGAAGCTTCCTCAAACATTTACTAACAACCTAGTTTACACGCAAAATGGATATCACTTAATATGATCCCCGCTGGCACGAATGACAGCCTGCAGACGCTTAGGGTAGGACTCAACGATGGCACGCAGGGTTGCTTGCGGAATTTCCTTCCATGCTTTTTCCACTGAGGATTTCAGTCCTCTAATTGTAGTGCGCCTTTTAGCGCAGGCTTTTTTTTCAGAATAGACCAACGCGTTATTCGATATCATTCAAATATGACGAGTTTGTCGGCCATTCAGAAGCGGGGATGAAATTGGGAAGATTCTTCGCGCATCACTCCTGAGTCTTCTTGGACTTATGAGTGGGTGCGCCGCCCTGTTGAAGGGTTCGTGCTGTACTTTCAATGTATTCTTGAGGCCTCCTTCATCAAAATGCCGTTTACGGGTGACATTAGTGTTAACCTTGGGTCCCTTTTCAACGAAAACCAATCCTGTCCGCCCTGTGGCGTAAATTCCGGCCCAAACCATCAGTGGAGGCTGCATGAAAGTTTTTGTGAACGAGATCTGCATCCTCACTACTTTCAGTAAATAACCGCAAGTTTCGGCGGTTAAAAGACTGCTCATTTGAGAAAAGTCTCTCATCGGTGAGGAGCGTAGCGTATCGCCTTCTTTCGATTTGTCATTTCTCTGCTTTTGTTATGACATGGATTATGTTGTAATTTTATGCGTTTAACAATCGTTTCCGGAAGCATAACTCGCGAACATTTCGTAACGATTCGTGGACGCTTTTAGAGATTTTTTTGGATTAACGATGATCAAGCAAAGTACAGAGTGCGGGTTTGCTTGCTGTACGACTTCAAGCAAGGAAGAACTGCTGCAGAATCCCATTGCGTCTTGTCTGGAGTATCTGGTAACGAAGTCGCACCATTACGGCAATGCCAGTGATGGGTTCAATGTATACGAGACGGTGATGGGAGCCTTGAAGGCGAAGAACACCAACGACGTCCTGAAGTTGTGGAGAACCGTGAATTGGAGGAAGCTGACGAGTCGATCCAGCACAAGCTGCAAGTGAACTCGCGCAGAGGTTCGGTTGGCACTATCTTGCCATTTCCGTCGTTTGCATGCAATCGAAAAGTCACATTGGTGTGGAAAATAAGTGCTACATCAGTTTAGCGAGACAAGCAAAGAGGCACGAGTCGCCATCGCTAGAATTCTCATCCGCAAAACGAAAAAGAGCGATCTATACTGCATCTAGCATTCCGCAATATTGGCGCGCCTGGATTTCTGTCACCTCACAGATAGTCGCTAATGTCTTAAGAAGGCAAATTATTAAGGGTTGCTTCAGCACCAAATGGTCTACCAGTTGCCGTAGTCGTCCCTTATTTAAGGCTAAAATGTGGTAGAGTCGAACAGAAGATGATGCTAAGGACTATTTAAGGACTACGGACTAATTGATCTTCTGTTCCACTCTAGCACACCTTCGCCCTAAATACTACTACGGGAACTGGTAGATCATTTGGTGCTGATACAAACCTTTGTAAGTTGCCTACTCAAGAATGTCTTCGTGGTGGTGGAAACACATGCGTGTCATAGATGCCGTGCAGCGTGGGTCGGGATGAAGAAGACATATCAGTTTAGCATGGAATATAATGGTCAACTGAAGGGCCTTACAGTAGGGAGAAAGTTTCCTTAGGGTCGTTAATATCGATCTATGCTATAGCATGGTAGTAATAAACTTGCTCAGAACTTGAATTAAGGAAGTGCTGATCGCCATATACCAGTGACGTCTGAGTAGAGAGGACGCCCATCTTTAATATAGAGGGGAAAGGAGTGGATCGGTTTATGCTGCAAACATGCAGACTAATTGTTGTATCCCTGAGGATACACTACACTAGGCCTTTGAGGTATTTTCTTACTGCTCTCTGTGCTAGGAGAGCCCCACGTCCGCGTGCGTAGAGGCAGCAGAATAGATGGAGTTTGACATCGAAACGACGACGGCGAGGTGATGGGAGTTGGCTGGCGGCTGCTGGAACTCCAGATCTCGGCGACCTCGGCGACCCTTGGCCACGAACCTGCGACTACTTATATGCGCCCCATTTTCCGACGGTCGTTACTTTTACCTGCCTTGGCGAGTTACCGCCGCGCCTACGTGGGTAGCCATCGGCTTTCTTCTGGCCGGCTACGGCCAGTAGATCATTTCTGTGATCGTCCAGCCGTAGCACTAATCATAGAGGGAAGCGCAAGTTTAGCAGATTTTAAATTTTACAGAAACAGATTTTTATTTTTCTAGGAAGGGAAAGAAACTGCACAGGAAGAGCGTTCTCCTACCATGAATTGACCTCAGATTAATAAAGCTACCAGCACGTACGAGCGTCCTTATGTTTTCTTATTGCTTGATGGCTTATAAAACGACGCCTTTATTAATGAAAGGCTCTTTTCCAACAGAAGCATGAAAGCATTGCAGTTGTTTAGAAAAGAGAGCTGTCATGTCCGTACAGAGCCCTGTGAGGTTATTGGCAAAGTGCTGTTGAAGAAGCAGGTCATCACATTCTCATCGGGTCGCTTTGCATAGCTGCATCCAAATTGAACGGTGCTCGGCATCTGGGCATAAGTTTGCTTCATCTTTTAATGAATTACTGCTACATTGACATTAAAATCTTCAACACCTACCCTTTTAATGTCGCTCTCCCAGTTTAAAATAGCATCAATAAGATCAACGAGGAAAGACTGATCAGATTGTGGGCTGTAATAATTGAATAACTTCAGTGTGAAACTCTCTCGCTCTCACTATTGAGATCTGTAGTAATTGTTTTCCTAATCTATGTCTTTTAACACTACCTTATCTTAAACAGGTGCAGTGTCCGTACTTTCGCAAGGTAACACTCACTTCTCGACTACAGTACCGGCCCTGCCGTTTGGTCCAACCAGCACAAGCGGCGCGAAAGATGAAGAGCAGCGCAAAAGGGCGCCGGAGAGCGCCGTTTTCCACCCGCCACGCGTCGCCTCCGAGGCAAATGATAAATAAGTAAAGCCATATAATTGTGATAATTTAATTATGAAAGTATGAAAACAAAGAATTAGTTTGGTTTTCGTTTCGCACGGGCCCTTAGACGAAAAGCAAACGGACAGAGTATCCTTCCCCCTGTGTCGCGTTAGGGCGCGGCACCCTCAATTTCTGGATGTTAGGCTGATGGAAGGAGCCTCTGCATGCGTTTGGACGAGCATGGCCTACTGTTTGGAACTAACTCTCTGCACGATGCGCGCTGTGAACAATGCATATAGGCCCATCAGAATCAATCGAGTGCGCGACGAGTTGAAGATACCCCATCCTAACGCGGCCTGCCTCAGACGCGACTCGTGGCGAGCGGAAACGGCGCTCTCCGGCGCCATTTTGCGCCGCTCTTCGTCTTTCGCGACGCTAGTCCTGGTTGGATGAAGCGGCACAGTCGGTACTGTACGTCTACCTTCATCGCTTCCAACGTTTCAGAAAAAGAAAACTACGCAAAGGTTGACAAACGGTTTTGCAGAAAATGGCTGCAAATACATTAATCCTTTCATACAAATATCTATTTTATAGTGCTTAGATAAACTGTCACTGACCAATTGGACCTTTTTTAACTGCTCGAAAACTTATACGCCTAAAAGGTAGGGCTTAGGTAATTATAAATTGCAGCTAAAACAAAACTACTGAACAATCAGAGATAGCTCTGAGAAATTCGAAAAATGTTAACAGCTTCGGCTATTGTACTTAAAATCTTAATTAAGTTACTGGGGAATTACTGTTACAACAAACCTCCGAAATGACAAGCGTTTAAGAAGGTGAGGAGGGCAGTACACACGGTCGTGATCCTCTTCCTCAGTTAGGTATTTGCCGGCCTTTAGCTCGAGGGCACAGCTGTACTTCTAAACCATATAAGTCAAATAGGGAAGAGCTATTATTCAGGTGTCAGTACGGATTCGTGTTCACTGCCTAGAATTGCGCTTATGCTGCTGACTTCATGTGGCACAACAGCATGTACTGACCAACATATGTACTAGACCTGTCCCCAGCAGGCTTATTTTAGATGTAATTTTTTTATAATTTTATTTTTTAATAACTTTCTTTACTATACTTATTTATTTATTTATTTATTTATTTATTTATTTATTTATTTATTTATTTATTTATTTATTTATTTATTTATTTATTGAATACGCCACATTAAGTCAGAACTGCCAAAAAGAGGATCAGTGCAAAGCAGGACCACGAACAGAAACAAGGCAGCAAAACAATTGCAGCCACGAAATCAGGAATGGGTGAGAAAAAAGGCAAAATGGGAAAGGCGGAAAATAAGTCGTGAAAAAGGAAGAAGACAGAGCGGTAAGGCACCACAAGATGAACTTTTAAGATGCAATAAAGATGCAAGGGTAATTTATTTTCAAAATTTCTTACTGATTATAACGACGCGCGTCAAAGGCATATTTACTTAACAGAGTTGAATATGATGTTGCTGGTCTATCTGCAGAAAGTTACGTTTTTCTGTTTGAAAAATAAAATGTTTTGAACCATACAACAGCCATATTTTAAGGTAGTAATTCCATTCCATGTTTTTCAATCGATGAGCTCTCAACGGGATAGGAAACGGTCTCTGTTTATAGAACATATGAAAAAGCTCACGGGTCTGGTCACGATGAAAGGCCTCTGCGATAAAAAGGCTACAATGACGTCGTTTCTGTTTTCCGGTGATATATGGATTCTTTCATGAGAACAATCCGGAATTTCAGTACGTCGTTTGTTCGCGACAAGTACATCAGCCATCTGAAATCAGCATTTTCAATTGATAAAACGGCCTGGACCTGGGTGTATAGGATAGAAGAAGGCATCACAAGTAGGTTCGTACCACGCACTGACCAACCAAGATTCCATCTCTTGGTGTTAATGAATGTGTATAGGCGTATCTGTTGTGGAAAAATTAGCCCATTCTGGCAGCTATCCACCAAAAGTCATGCTGCAGAATACGCCTTTAGTTCAATTCAGTTTCCTTAAGCCTCAAGTGGCTGGTTTCGAGGTTCAGAGCTGTCATAACGATGTTTTGTTGCGATCGTTTTGATCGCAACAAAACATCGTTATGACAGCTCAGAACCTCGATACCAGCCACTTGAGGCTTAAGGAGACTGATTTGAATTGTTTCTATCAAGACCATCAGCTTAACTGGTTCCATGCTGATATCAGCGGCCAGGTCATCCCGGGTACGGGTGACTGCTGATCGGTCCCACGAGGTGTGGATGTTGCGTTCGATCAAACGGCGCCGGTGGTGTAATGGCGTAGAGCATTCCCGCCCGGTTAGAGGGAGGTGCGGGTTCGAGTCCCGCCTGGCGCTAGTAGTTTTGATCGCAACAAAACATCGTTATGACAGCTCAGAGCCTTTAGTTCTCTTTTCCAACACCAGTAAAAGATGAATGCCTTGTGCACTGCACAAAGCAACCGTTATCTTCGTAACTCCGCCTTCTGCTTTGACTCACTTTACTGAGTGCTTTCGAATCATTTTTGTAGTTACATGCGATATTGATAAAATTGGAGCTAGAACTAGAGAAAAACATACATATGGCAATATAGAATGTTCGAAAGTGGTTATGAGAAAGTTGAATGAGCTGCGCTTGGTTTCGGTCGATTGAAATAAAAACAGCTCCATTGCTACACCCATTCTGTGGATGGTCGTGAGTTTTTGTAACCATTGGAGGTATTGTGTACTGTTTTGGGTCAAAATACGAGGGCGTTTGAAGCGCTGATGGTGTGGTTTACCGATCTAATGCTTCGCGCAATGCCTAAAGCCGCATGCGCACTCCGCAGCGTCAGTGTGGCAGCCACACTGACAAGGGAACTGTCTGAACGGTACGCCGGAACGGCAAGAACGAGTACTATAGGGAGAATCCCCGTCCTCCAAACAATAACTGAACATGTTTTGTTTTTGCCGAATCCATGAAGCAAACGAGTACGAGGGTGTAATGGTTAAGGGTCCGCAGAGCGAGCTCTTCACGGCATCGCAAGGACTCGGTATCGTGAACTGGGTGGCGAAGTGGTAGATGGCACGCCTCATGTTCGTGAGGTCTAGGGTTCGATACCCATGCTGCGTGGAGTTTTTACACTTTTACCATAGTATCGGATTTCCATAGAGATTTCCATATCTGAACTTGTTTTTGGTTTCACAGTTCCTGCGCAGTGGTACTCCGCTGCAGCCCAAGCCTCGAATCGCCATATAGTCCACTTCCCCAGTTCTCAACTTGTATAATATAACAATTCTAGTATAGCCAAACCTTTTCCTCCGAAACGATCTGTCCTCCCGAAAACGTGATAGTGCCTTCACTGGTTGGTGGTGTCGTGACTCCTGCACATTCCTCTTCTGGTTCAAACTCTTGGTCCTCTTCTTCCACTACCTCCATCGATTTCCAGCTGTCGCACTTCGAAATCGCGTGGGTCACTTACTATCCTTTCCGTCAGCTTCATCTTGCCTCTCGAAGAACCAGTATCCAGTGGAGCTCCGCACTTGATTGTCGGTAGGTGGATGACCACTCGAGGGTTATCAGACATTGTAGAGACAGTGTTGGCGGCAGCAGCGTGTTATAGCGTGTTAGCACGACTTTGTAAGCATAACAGAGGCGAGGATAATGATTGAGGCGGTAGGCCAAGTTGAAGATCATCTCTCCTAAACTGTGAATTCACTGGTGGGACTCACCTCACCGACACTATTAAATTGCATTTGAAGCATTTTTCTGGCATTCTGCCGCTGTTTCATGTTGTTCCTGAGTCAAAATTTCTTACATTGACAATGAGAACAATTTATTAGAGTAAAGGTTTCATACGAAATCGCATTTGGCATATTTCGGGCATTGCTGGTGGATTACGAGATGTCGAAAAATAGTGAGTAGTAAAGACATCTTACCGTAGCAAACTCCAAAAACAAGTTCAGATATGGAAATCTCTTTAGAAATCCAATAATCCGATACAAGTGCAAAAACGCCGTTTAGCATGGGAAACCCTAGACCTCACGAACATGAGGCGTGTCCTCTACCACTGCGCCACCCAGTCCACAACACCGGGATCTTGCGCTGCTGTGAAGAGCTCGTTCTGCGACCCTTAACCATTACACCCTCGTACTCGTTTGCCTCAAGGATTCGGCAAAAACAAATCATGTTCTGTTACTATTTGGAGCACGGAGATTCTCCCGATAGTACTCGTTCTTGCCGTTCCGGCGTACCGTTCAGACAGTTCCCTTGTGAGGAATAGCGTGAAAGGGCGAAGTCGCACTGCAGCAGCTGAGGCGGCAGTGACGGGAATGTGCACACGTCCACTGTCGCAGTGCTCCGGGCAGCTCCCGCAGCGGCAGTCGCAGCGAGGAATGAGCTCGGGCATTCCTCACTGCAGCTGCGTGCGGCTGCGGCGCAGTTACACAGTGACGCAGTGGGCGGAGACAAGCTCCCGCTGCAAAGTGTGCACGAGGCTTAAGCCCCTGGTGATGGCAGTGACTGAAGAAGGAGAATGAAGAAGAAGCGTTCGAGACGTCAAGTCCACCTACGTACCGAAGATACCATAACATTTGGCAAAAATGCGGGTTTTCACGAAAAAAAACTTGGATAGCGTGTGCGACATGAAGTCATCCGTATAAAAGATAAAAGTAGAATGGTCGGTGTTAGCCAATCCTTTTGTGGGATCGAGCACCCATTCTACTCCTACCGGAAGTCGAGGTGGTAATGTGAATGCGATTTGGCCATACAATTACTTGAGGTGGCCAGCCGATGGAAATGTCAGTGCCATACAATCTTAGACAGGACTGTACCAATTTACCGATCCCAGAAGGACGGAAAATTTTATTGGCTTGGGCCAGAAATCCGAAGCAAGTGAACGTCACAGCCGACGCCTCCTACAGCTACGCTGCTGCGCGCCCTTCTTTACTTTTATCCAATTAAACCATTACCCCAATGTGCAGTGCTAAACATAGCTTCTTGAATGCTAGCCTATTTTATTTTATTTTTTCGGACTACTGGTCTCAGGCTACATTAACGTACAACTCATTGTGAATACGCCTACAAATAAGAAGAACACAACTACAGCGAATTCTTGAACAATAAAGCTTACCAGGGCAAGCAAGATCCAGAACGGCGTAGGCATCGCCATCTCTTCTAAATGCTCCAAACGCTTCACCTCATTTATATGAATGTGCATGAATGCTACCCAAACAATATTGCATATTAATCTATCAGAGACTATAGCTAACTAAGAGACCGCGATATGTGCGCAGATGGCAGGGTTCACTGAACGTTTTCATGTTTCTGTATTCTACTCTGTCAACGGACACACCAAACACGTTAAACAATGTGCTGTTGCATTCGGCGGAGCAGATGGTTTTCGGCAGACCCAATCGAGGCTTGGAGAAAGAGGAGTCATCATCTGACTAGCGAAACGTGCACGGCCTAGCGGTATTCATCCACTCTACCTACAAGTTTGTGAAGAGTTCGCAAACAGTGAAAACTGATATTTAATTCATATCTCTCAGAGAATACTGGAAGATGAAAGAAGGTGATATGCGTATGCGTGTCAGACTTAACTATCCGCTGTTATAACGGCTCAAGATCACCGCACATGTTGGTCAACACCTCCTCTAATTATGACATTGGTCAGCACTTTTGTGGTTCTGCGGCAATTACGCCTAAATATTTGGCAACGGAATAGGTGGGTGGTTATGCAAACTGTTACATCACTGTTGCATGTTACAGTATTGTAACATTTGCCGATGTTGTTTCTGTATTGCGTGAATGAGGTGTTAGAAAGCGAGTTCCTCGCTACCGTTCCCATCGTCAGCACTAAGTCTACTACCACACGGAAATATGGATTCACAGAACTCTCTTCAATTTTGCAATGAGTTGTGTATTTGTTTCAACAGTTTTTATTGTTTTTAACGCTAGTGAGACATGGTCGATGTCTGTGAAATACACCAAAAAGCTTTACGCCTTCCAGCAGAGATGTCTTCGACGGATATTTCGAGTACGATGCACAGCTCGAGTACCTAACAGCGAAATTCTAGGCCAGAGCGGATCAAACAACTCTCTTCATTAATGGCACAAAGATGTCTACTATGTCATGAGAGGTTCAACGAATGCCCGAGCATCGATTTCCTCGACTGGCTGTGTGGTGGATTCCCGAATGTGGTAAGAAAGCTCGCAGTAGCCCGAGAAACACGTGGTAACGTTCAAAGAGGACCTACATCTACTAAACATTTCAGGAGCCGAAGGTGAAGGATTGGCACAAGTCAGGCATTGGTAGAGAAGTATCGTCGCTCGAAATTCTCAACAGCATGGGAGAAACCAAGTCTAAGTAAGTTGTGTAATTGTAAGATTGTAGCCGCGATTGCACCGTACCACGCTGCACTCTGACGTAATAAATTGAAGCAACCGTTTTCACATACCATCATTGACCGCTTCAATTTCGACAGAGTCGAAAGCCTTCTTCAGCTTGATGCTCGTAAAGTGCAATGGCAGTTGTACCCATCGATGCTTGACATACTCACAAGGAGTGTTCTGGGTCGAATCGCGACTTCTCCGGAATCCGTGTTGTTCGCGTGTATTGCCCTTCGTCTACGATTCTACTGAACTTACCTAGGATGCCTCCATAGACCAGCCTGCAGACTATGGTTAGTAAGAACATTTGAGTATTTTAAACGTCGTACAAATCTCAGTCTTGCATAAAAAGACAGTCCTCAATGGTCGTCAACTGAACCTCCGCCGTCTCGCTGGCACTTCAATGTCTTAGCGAAAACTGGGCAAGTAGGAATGAGGTCGATATCGAGTTAATGACCACAATTATCTGGGAATCGGATCGAATTATGGAATAACAACTTTGCCTGCTTACGACCGTAACAAATGCATTTTTTCGTTTTTCTTCTTTGTAACTTTCCTTGTCTAGGTCCCATGTTGTTCTGCGTAGGCCGCTCGGTAAGTCTCAAGTGGATTTGTTACATATAATACTTTTTAGTTATGTGGCCCCCCGGACTAGGATAGATCCCAAAAAAAAACAGCAGTTTTAAGTAATGACTAATGGAATACAGCTTTCGAAATGTGAATAAAAGGCAACCCTATGCGCGTTCTGAGTGATAAGCATTACTCTCAGTCAGTTCAACGGTAGAAAACTATAAAAACTACACAGATAAACTATAGAAACTGGAATACGCTTCCAATGCGAAGAGAGTTGCAAAAGGAAAAGTTTTTTTGAGCATCATATTATGGCACAGAAAACAGTGGAATGAGCCAAACTGCTATTTATTGGAACCAGCCAGAGCAGCTGTAAAAGACCAATGGTGCAGTTTTCGCTCGGGGTCTTCTAGGACACGCACCACCAGGCGGACACCGTATCTCAGGAGCCTTATTATACTGGTACGCACCCTGTGGCGTTTCATCGACATAAATTGTCAAAAAGTGAGACGAGCCGTGCAAGAAAGAGTACTCCATATGAAGGAATCGACTGATACACAAATTTGTCCTATTTGGAGAAAACGTTGCAAATAAGATGCCCCTTAAAAAATTGCGATTACGCCTGCCGTCTCACTGAGCTCTCTGGTCTCCTATTGTCAGGATCACTTAGAAAACATATTCTGAGCACCTCAGAAGCTCATGGAGGCAAGGTCCTGGCACGAATGTTGGGAGGATAATCGGGTATACAGCATAGACCTTAAGGGTTGACTACTGTTGTGGGTGTTGCAGGATAATCACCCTCGCACCCCCATGCTTGTGCAATCATATATCCACGTATATCCAGCTCGAAAGTACATATATGTGCACATGTGCATGTGTACATATGTGTACATATATATGTATAAGTATCCTACTATATATAAGCGAAAACGGTCTTTTGTCTGTGGGTGAGTGAGTGCGTGTGTATGTGTGTTTGTTTGTTTGTTTGCACAGAAGTGCTGAAGGAGTGTGTTGGGAGGAAGTATGGGGATGGGAGGGGGGGGGGGGGGCGAGGGTTGCAATTGTCACCAGTTGTCAACTGTTGTGGTTGTCAACAGGCATCCATGTTCAGATAACATGTCACCAATGTCGCGCAAAGGACGTTCAGATTGAGAAGAGGTGTCACCGATGTCGCGCCAGGGGTGTTCGGATTCAGACGACGTGTCATTGATGTCGTACAAAGCAGTTCCGGCTTGTGAAGACGTCACCGACGTCATTTATCAGGTGCCTGCGTTCACAAGAGGTGTCACCGATGTCGCGAAAGACCTGTCCGGATTCCGTGCAAAACACTTCCGACTTGAGAAGCCATGTCACCGACGTCATTCATCAGGTGCCTGGATTCAGAAGAGGTGTCACCGATGTCTCGCCAGGGGTGTTCGGATTCAGACGACGTGTCATTGATGTCGTACAAAGCAGTTCCGGCTTGTGAAGACGTCACCGACGTCATTTATCAGGTGCCTGCGTTCACAAGAGGTGTCACCGATGTCGCGCCAGGGGTGTTCGGATTCAGACGACGTGTCATTGATGTCGTACAAAGCAGTTCCGGCTTGTGAAGACGTCACCGACGTCATTTATCAGGTGCCTGCGTTCACAAGAGGTGTCACCGATGTCGCGAAAGACCTGTCCGGATTCCGTGCAAAACACTTCCGACTTGAGAAGCCATGTCACCGACGTCATTCATCAGGTGCCTGGATTCAGAAGAGGTGTCACCGATGTCTCGCGAGGATTCCGGATTCAGACGACGTGTTACCAGTGAAGGTGGGACCAGTAATGGGGGACCGGAGAAGGATGGGGTTCCAGTAAGGGGGACCGGAAGAGGGTTGATGAATAAAAAGGGGACCAGTGAGGGTGGGACCAGTAATGGAGATCGGTGAAGGATAGGATGACCAGCAAAGAGGGGACCAGTAAAGGGAAGTCCAGTCAAGGGTAAACCCTAAAAGGGCTGACAATAAAGGGGAACCAGTGATAAGGGACCATTAAGGGTGCTCCAATGAAGGTGATGGACCTGTTTTGCCCTTTTCCGCTATACCATTCTATATAGGAAAACGAGTTTTTTTTATTGAATGAGAGGGCTAAAGAGGAGAAGAAGACGTTCGGGGTGTTCTATTTTCCGGTTTGGGGCGAAGCCCCAACCAGACGTTTGGCGGCCGGCAGGCCGTTGAACGTCTGGTATATTATATTATAAAATAAATAGGTTACACTATACATACTATACGCATGCATATGTATATACATAGCGCCCAGTACTCCCCAACAGCAAGTGGTTGTTCGGCTCGTCGTGAGCGAGTGCACGACTACAACTTCGATCAGTCGAAATGGCTTTAAAGCACGCCGTCCTATCCCCCTAAAAAGATGTAGAATCGCTCTTGCATCTTTTAAGCGTTTTAGGAGCTCAAATAGGCGAATAAAACTTAAAAAATGAAAATTACATCAGGTTTAACATGAGCCTGCGCGGGACATGTTTAGTACATTTATTGGCCGGTACATGATGTTGCGCCACAAATCCCGGTACTGAACACGAATCCGTACTGACACCTGAACAACAGCTCTTTCTTTATGTGATTTGTATGGTTTAGAAGTACAGCTGCTCTCTCGAACTAAAAGCTGGCAAATACCTTGCTCAGGAAGAGGAACTTGAGCTCGTATATCCAAATCCCGAAGCTCAGGGCCTGAGATGTTTGACGTATCGGAGGTTTGTTCTACAAATTCGTGAGTAACTTTTGTGAGATTTGAAGCACAATAGATGAGGCTGTAAAGGCTTTTAAAGATTTTCCGATTTGCTCAGCTTTTTATCTCTATCTACAGTAGCTTTGTTTTACTTGCAATTTATGATTTCCTAAGCTTTACCTTTTATGCAGACAAGTTACCGAACAGTTAAAGAACTGTCCAAAAGCTCAAGTCAAGTTCCTCTTGAGATCGTAAATCAGATATATATGTAGGGGTTAAAGTATCTGCTTTCTTGTTGGGAACCGTTGACCAGTCTTTATTTAGTTCTTCTTTTCTGAACCGTTCTTGGAAAGCGTAGGAGATGGGCGAGTACTGAGTATGCAGACTGCATGTTCAGGGCACAATTATTGTAAAAACACTAACTAGCAGTACGATGATTGCAGAGCTTGGAAGAGTGGGTCACACTGTCATTGTGAAGGTTATTATTTCAGTCGTCAATCCAATCAGTCGTTCCTCGATGATCTTTTCGATGCTATTTTAACATGGGAAAACGACATTGTTAGGGTAAGCCTTAAAGATTTCCTTAGCAGTGAGCAGAATCTGCTAAGCAATAAAGCAGTCTTTCAGTATCCGAGCACTGTCAAGTTTGGATGCAGCTATGTAAGGCGAACCGACGAGAACGAGTTAGCTTGCTACTTCAACAACTCTTTGCCAGTCACTCCAGAGGGCTTTGGACGTGCCAATTGAAGAGCTTTTCTGTTCGGGAAAAGTATTTCATGAATAAAGACGTAGTTTGATAGGCTATCGAAGTAGTAAAGAAGCGTAAAGAATGTGAACTTTTATCAACGTGTTCAACACCTAGGGCTTTAGGCGAAATTACGGCATCACTAGACAGACGTTATTTAAGGTAGGAGGTTGCTCATCTGGTGGAGCTTCTTTCCCCTTTAGTAAAAATAGATTTTGTGAATTTTAGAATCTTCTTTTCTTGCGCGGCCTCCTTCAATATCAGTCTGTGGCTTTGCAGCATAAAGCACCACTTTCACGGTATATTCAAGATGGGCGTCTTCTCGAGGTCGTACTTCATTGGTTTAGGGTGCCCAGTTGCTCCGTCGGACAACATGTATATTCAACCCCAATTAGTCAAATATGGACTCGTCTATGGCGTGTCCCCTGAATCCAGGCACACGTTTCTGGCACCTAGCGTGAGTCCGAGCGTTTGTTTGACGACTATGTCGGCCGTCATCTGAATAAGGGGTGTGCGATAACCGGTTAACGATTTACCGATTTAACGGATTTACCGATATTTTCGCGATAATTTTTTTAACGAAAATTTCCGGTAAATTCCCAAATTTACCGGAAAATTTAACGACTTTTTTCATACAAAATCATGTTCCTATCTATCGAATGGAGAAGGAAACACACTACGGATCTCAGTCTAGAAGTGATTGCTGCTATCTTCTCTGATATCTTGCTATTAGCGTTCGTGGTCTCAACCTCATTAGAACAGTCATGCCCACATCAGGAGGCATAGATGGTGCGCTCCAGTGTTAAAGCGCGCTCCACTGGAATAGTACCTCGCGCCGAGATTCCCCACACGACATGACACAATTTGGACTAGAGATATTGAAGATCTCAGAATAGACGATCGCCAGAGGAATAACGAGAAGATACGCTCATGTCTTGTTTCCGTAATTTAGTCCAAGGTGTAAGGCACCGGAATGAGCTCCGCTAGTCTACCCGATCTCCTACTGGACTCTTAAGCTGTTTTCCCATATAAGAAAAGAAAGAAATTCGTTATCACGTCACATTTCGTTGTTTTTTCTGAAGTGTCTGCTTTGCTCCAAAGCCTAATAGTTCAAAAAAGAGGTAGTGTAGGGTGTAAATCATTCTTTCATCGAATGAAATGATGATAATTGTGATAATTTCAAAAAGCAGTTAGACTGTTAATCCAAAAGAAATATAGTAATATTCGATTGAAAGTCGGATTTTCAGAAATGTTTTTGTAGAGTTTTAATTGAGCTTTTATCTTTTTTAAAGCACTCGCAATATAGATCAATACACTTGTACATTGTTAGGCTTCCGCTTGCTTTGTTTGCTTCTGGATGACGTATGTATAATAAAATGAAAATGATATGGTTTTTCTGAGCGTGATGATGTTTCGGTGAAAAGCTTTACACTTTTTTTACATTACCGCCGCTTAATATCATTGTTTTTGAGGGAATATTAAGTTTAAAAAAATTAACGGGTTTACCGAATTTACCGGAATTTCCCGCGAATTCCGGCGTTAAAAATATGCGGCAAGTCAGCGCACACTCCTGATCTGAATGCTGTCGCACGTTTCACTACGTGTGGCAGGACGTACAGTAATTTGAAATGCTTCTATTTACTTGCTCGAGAGCATTCTACAAAGATTAACGCCAAAATTCGTTTGATAAAGTCTAAAAGTGTTACGGAATAATAATAATAAACGGCTGAAAAACCGCTATCTTTTTGTTGCATTCCACGATATCCGACTGTTGTTTGCATGGATTTAGTGATGTGTTGGCCACCAAGGGGATGCACTAGTAAAGCCACAGCCTCAAGATAAAACCAAGGGACCACATGGATGAGTGACAAGCAAGATGCCAATAGAGGAAGCTAAAAAGAAATACCATAGAAAAAGGTTGCACATATTATAGAATTGATCATCTCAGCAACAAAAACCAAGATTACATAATAGGAGGATCCATAATATGTCAAAGTGCGACAAAATTCCAAGCAGCGAGAAACTTCATAGGCGATCCAAACACCTACTTCGCCACTGCTGAAAACGATGTGCTGGCAAACTTGAGGTAACCCTGTTGAAACAGCTCTGTAAACAGAAGATGTGAAAAGCAGTTGTTGTCAAACAATCAGCGATTGCAAATTTTCAAAACAGAAAGAAGATCGATCTTTTTCAGCCTTGTTCCGAGTACGGAACTGCGGACTACTCACATCAAACCGCAGCAACTGTATCCATTTCTCAAAGCGATTGAAAAAAAACGTTAGAGATTTTGGTTTGGTGTCTAATTTGATATTTTGCAATGAGATAGAAATGCACGACGTTCTCTGCACGGTTTGAAACCACAGTACCTGCTAGGTTTCAACTTCGGTCTCCTTTAAAAATCTTAAAGGATGAACCCTGGCCCTTTAAAAGTGCGATGATAAAGCAGACTACAAGACTTGAAATTGCATAATTAACTCTTGTACTGTAGCAAGTCTTTAATTAACTCTTGTACTGTAGCAAGTACTCTTGTAGCAAGGAATAAGATTAGGGGTAGGGCAGGTTGAGAAAGCCCTTGTACATCAGAATCCTAGTGAAAGTCTACTGGACCTTTTCAATTCTGTCCTGGAGCTTTTCATGACATGGCTCCATATCTGGGATCCGTACTCGAGGTAGGAAGAATGCATGCCTTGTACCACTTAAGTGAAATTTGGGGATTATGCATGAAGTAACACTTTGGTTAATGTGTGGTTCGGAGTGAAAATCAAAATTGATGAGAACTCCAAAGTTCCAATTACTTTGTGCTCTTTAGTCACTGAAGCTGTAAATTTTACGCTCGGTGCTTATAAAAACATATATGTATTAGGTTGTCGGATTATAAATTGTTGGCGCCATGGCCCAAAGGGCGCGTGCACTAAGATGAGAACGGCAGGGGCGGGGCTTGTCACTAGGCCGCATATGAGAGGGCCCGCGAGCCGTCAGAGTCAGTCGCCACTGAAGCGCGCGCAACGCGTCGCAATCGACAAGGGAGCCGCCAAGCGCCGGCCGCTTCGTCTTCACCGTCTTCTTGCCTAAGTGTCTGCCTAGTGCTCAATGGATGCCTTTCTTGAAGAACTCCGGTGGCTGCAACTCGAAGAAGATGGACAACCAAATTTCGACTTCGTCACGGTTCTTGAGTTTTCTCTCCGCCAAGGCATGCTGCATCGAAAGGAAATGATAGTAGTCTGATGGCGCAAGTTCTGGCTACAAGGCGGGTAAGGCAGAAGTTCCCAGCACATCTCCTCCATTTTCTGCAGCGTTATATTTGCAATGTGAGGTCGACCGTTGTCGTGGAGGAATTCACAGTTGTTTTGTTCACTCCTTGTTGATGCAGTGCTTGGTCTACGCGGCTGAGTTGTTCTTTGCAGAGATGCTACACCAGACCTCTACTGTTCCGCCAAGCACAGAGCATGACGTTTTCCCGTGAATGTCAGGTTTCGTCTTTGTCTTTGTAACCTCGTCGGGGCTTAACCATTGCCGCTTCCGTCTGTGTTGTCGTACTGGATCCACTTCTCATTCGCCGTCACAGTGGAGTTAGAGAATCTGCTGTTCTTGGTTTTGCAGATGAGAATCCCAGCGACTGCTCCATTGCACGTGCTCCACTATTTGTGTCGCTGAGCTGATGTGGCACCCATTTTCCACACCGATTTGACCTTCCGATTGTATGCAAACGATCGGGAATGGTGACAGCAGAACCTCACTGCGAGTTCACGTGTAGTTCGTGTTGAACAGCTTTTACAATTCCACAACTTCAGTAATCAATTTTAGCTTAACAGGTATTTAGTATCGCAAGGAGTCGATCTCAGCCCTTCGTCTCATCGTTAATGCGTCACGTGTTTGGCGAACATTTTCTGAGTATTTCTGTCTATTGCAGACGGAAGATGTATGTATTTAACATCTTAACTGAGTTCACACATTCGCTACTTTGTACAGTCAGTAGTGCAAATAGAAATCGGATGAGGACAAAACTTGTGGCTTTGGTAGAGAACTACTTTAAAAGAAGTGGTGGAAAAGACTATGCTAAAAGGTTAAATGTCGAAAATTGTTGTAGACAATAAGTGGTTTGAAATGAAAAAATGCCCATTTGTCCACTCATAAAGGTTAGCCTTTTCCTGACTTTCTACGTTTGTCGTTTTCTTGGTCTTTTTGCTTTTTGGATGGACTTCTGCAAAATGAAATGGTATTCGGGAGGGTAGTTTCTCAAATGACTTTGACTTTTCCAGGCTCTGAAGAAGGCGACAACGCCGAAACGTCAGCCGAAATAAAGTCTTGTGCCAATCATGAATAAACTACTTCACTATTGCAACATCAAAGATGCTAAGGTTCATTGAGAGTAGCATGGACATGGGGTTGTAGTGCCCATAACTATTTTATGAGTTAAGGTATTGTTAGTTGTTTATTTATTTATTTTATTTATCCATGAATTGGACTAAGGTCGCATGTGAAGATACCATGCTAGGGTAAAAATCCATGAACTTAATCAAAAACAAATAAATACAACTGAAGTCACTCATTGTAAGCGTAAATGCAGCTTCTTGAAACCAAGCAAGAATAGACCTAAGACTTCTCAGTTGTGCTCAAAATGTGATTGAACTCTTTTAAATTTCTATCGCTGAAAAAGTTGCTAGAGCTCGCGATTTTGCCACCGAAACATAAAGTCTGAGCTTTCCACTTATGTTTCTTCTCAGGCTACTGCTAAAAAAGTTGAATGGGTTTATAGAAACCCTACCAGTGAGTATTTTAAACATCATGAGGATGTCAGCTCTTTTCCTTCTAATGAAAGGGCTTGGTAAACCTAATATCTCAGCTCTCTCAGCACCATTTGGCATCCGTGATAGTTGCTCCCGTAGCGCCTCATCATCAGCTTACGAGTGAAAATATTCTGAACATTTTCTAAGAGACTGTCTTCTTTCTTCGAAGGATTGAAAACTGTTGTTTGACAAGCAATACCACATATTATAGATTTACACGATAACTATACATACATATAGGTCACAGCGCGGCATTTAGTAGGTAGGATTACCGAAGGGTGGGATTACTCGTGGCAGTGTTCAGAAGAGCAGGATCTAACATCTCATAGAACTATCGTCACGACGTCTCACATACGTTGCTTCCTATACTGCCCAAGTGAGATCCTGCATTTTAAATTCCACACCGTCAACGAAACTGCTACCCTCTAAACGACCGTATGTCGTCGGCGATTACATACGTGGAAATATTCTCCAACATCGTCTTCGGCGGATCGCTTCTTGTGAACACCTTCTTTATTTATATTGTTTACTCGAAGACAAAAAAGGGCATCGGTAGCTACAAGTATTTGATGATATGGTTCGCTGTCATCAATATTCTCTACTCTTTCGCAGAATTCGTCAGCAAGCCAGTGAGTGAACAGCACAGCATATCGTTTCTCGCTTTTCAGCTTTGTGCTGACAAGTCCAGAAACTTTTTACGAGCGATTGGTCCATTTTCCTTCGCATTATTGAAATCTGTAAATAAGGTGTAAAAGCGGTCGCGACATCTGAAATGACTTTATGCGTTCCACTAGTTCACTTCTAGATTTCGTTTCTCAAAAGCGCAACTAGACAAAGTTCCATGACGATGTCATAGTTGAGTATAAGGCTGCGCTGCTTTTTCACTATATGGGTTACCCATCCACCTTTAGTTTCTCTGCTAAGCCTGTTTTTAGAGCTTCTCAAGTTCGTTTTGAGATGCACCAAAAGGGATGGAGGCCATATTTGCACCACATTGTGATTTTTCGCTTTTGGTACTTGTGCGCGTAACACACCGCAGGCAGCACAGAGGAGTTGAATATCGAGGCCATGAGGTCGGCATCCTTGACCTGATCGGTGATTTCGCGAATCGAACTGAAGGCTGCTCATGCTGCGCGTCTCCTGCGGGCGATTTCAGGAGCGAGGTCGTTATCCATGTTCAGCTCTCTTCCCAGATAGACGTAGGAGTCGACCTGTTGCAGAGCCACTCCATTCAACCTTACGAGTCCGCGTCACACCACTGGTTGACCATAAATTGCGTTTTGGGCATATTCATGTCCAATTCAATCTTTATACCAGTCACATTGAGCTCGCTCAGCATTTCCCCTTTTCCCCATTTCCCCCTTTTCTCATCTCTACCAGCACGACTTCTGCCGTGCTGGTAGAGATGAGAACAATATCGTTGGCGAAACGGAGGTTGCTGATTCGTTTACCGTCCACGTTTACCGCCTTTATCGTCCCAGGTCAAGTCCTTAAGAGTATCCTGGAGTGCCGCTGTGTATAGCTTAGGAGAGATTGGGTTTTTCTGCGGTACTTCTTTCCCGATAGGAATTCGAGCTTTCGTTCGAGCAACTGGATGGCCATCGATGTTCGAGAAGCATTCGTCGAGAAGTCGTATGTAGGGCGATGGCATTCCAGCATGCAGAAGCGCGCTCAGAACGGCGTTGATTTCTACAGAGTGAACGCAACGGTAATCCACGAAGACAAGGACAAGTAAGACGTGGTATGCGCGGCTCCTTATGACGAGTTGTGAGACAGTCTGAATGTGGTCCATGCAGGAGAAATCCTTGCGAAATCCTGCTTGCTCCACTGGTTAAGCAGCCCTCTATGCGGTTAAGCAATATCTTGGTGAAGATCTTGTACACAACCGAGAGAAGGCTGACGTGTCGACAGTTCTTAATATCCTCCTTCTGACCATTCTTGAAGAATAATTGAAGAATAAAACTGTTTTCGATTCCTTCCATGAGTCCGGAATCCTACCAAGACGATGATAGTGGTTGATGTGCTTGGCAAGAAGTGAGCAGAGGCCGCTGCCACCCGCACAAAGGAGATAAGCAGAAATGCCCGGGAGAAGTTCTTGGCTTCACCCTTCTGATGGCATGAGCAACAACTGAGTCCAGAATGGGAGGTACTTCCTGATGGCATCAAGCCTTTCGGGACAGTTAGGGAAAAACGATACAGATCTGTGCAGAATTCTTGAAGGATTGATTCCATAGCTCTTCAAGACGTCTGCGTTGTTCCATCCTTATCCATAATGGCTGACATTATTGCCTTCTGATCGCAGAGATCTCGTTTGCAGCGCAGCGCTTTATGCTTGAACCTTTTCCAGCGGCTTCTAACAGCTTCATTCCTCTGTATTTCCTTTGTATGGACTCTATCATTGCAAGCCGACAGGCCTTCGAGATGGCGACTTTTACAAATGGGAGCCATTAGGATCCAGTTTGACAGCTCTTCTTTGCTCCAAGAGTTTAATTGAGTGAGCGTTAAGTCTTGAGGCAGACGATGATGTGTCTCCACAAGGGCTGCTAGCACATTTCAACAGTCCTTTGGAGAGAAGGTCCTTGTCTTTCGATGGATCTTCAAGAAGATTCCAATCTTACGACTTTATTGCATACTCCAGCTCCTGCGACTTGATTGTGCGGATCCTCACCGGTGCCGGTGCTTTTTGAGAGCCCGCTTTTCACGGACAAGACGGTGATCCAAACCGGTGTCGAGTGAAGGCAGCACGGAAAGGTCGAAGAAAGACTCCAGCGCTTGTTTGAGAAAACATGGTGGTTGATCTCCGAACGTGTTTTTCCATTTGGGCTTTCCCAAGTCCATCGCCGGTTTGAAGGCTTCTTGAGCATAGAAGTTCCATGGAAGAGACGGCACGCGGATAGGAAGAGTATCAGGCGCTCTCCGTTTTCGTGCCTTGAGGAAGTTCCATGTGGTCCTATCGTACCGACGGTAGCGTTAAAGTTCTCAACGACAACTTTGAAGTAACTCTTCTCATCGTCGACAGTCCTTTCAAATAGCTTGCAGAATTCCTTCTTTTCTTCGTCTGCAGCCGCAGATGTTGGAGCATATTAATTTATGATGGAGATGGTTCCTTTATCTTTGGTTTCCAAACGAAGAACAGCTACTCGCGGACTGATGATCTTGTAAGAGTCTACTAGGTGGTGCACTGTCAAAAGAAATCCAACTCCGCCAATACTCTTTCTGTCCACCTTTTTTCCGATAATGAGAGGCTCGTTGCGTTCGGTCCTTCTTATGGTTTTCGTTCTGCCTTTCGTTTCCTGCAGGGCGATAACGTCGTATTTGATGATGCGGCTTCTGCAAAGCAGTGTCCGAAGATCCTGCTCAGATGCGATCGAACGACAGTTATAAGTGCAGACGAGTGGCAGTTTCCGTGTCGTGGTGGGAGGAAGTTTCCGGTAGTCCGATTCCAATGACGTCCCGATGGTTTAACTCCGAGATTAGATGGCCCCTCACCGGAGGTGGATTCGACCGACGTTGTCCAAGACCCCTTCCGGCGCGCGGTGATTGAGGTTCAGTTGTTTGAGCCATGGCGGTGGTATGGCTATTCACATGTTCCTAACCAGGGATACATGAGAGCCGCCCATACACGACAAAACATCGCGTACTGCTTGACCATTTCTGCCGCTGGCCATCAGTAAAATGATGTTCACCCCTTCACCGCGATGAGGTGGCACATGAAGAGGTGTTCAGAAGTTTCGATTAACAGTGTCAATTTATAAGTAGTTATTGTTCGCTTTTGTAAAAAAATTATTAGTGGAATCATTTTCAGCTACTAGAGCAAGAGTGTAGAGCAGTCGGAGGAGTTTCCTTTTGTCGCGTTCACCCGATACCAGGACCCTGGTACGGATTCGCTCCCAACCAAGCCTTCCACCTCGCCCGGGTCAGTGCTATGATACGAGGCTTTTCCTGGGAGAATTAAGTGACTGACTATTCATCGGCTGACCACCTGAAATCATTGTATGGCCAAATAGGCATTCAACTTGCCTCTGCGACATCCCGTATAAGTAGAATGCGCGGCGCATCCCAGAAGGGATCGAGTAACGCCGCCATTTTCATTTTTATTCTTCACACTGTAAAACTATTCCAAAGCTCTGGTCTGAATGCAATGAAGTTTCTATTTTCAGACTATATTTGTCTTTGGCTACTCATACATCGCCTACAGTAAAGGCTACCTAACCGACTATCAGAACACTGGCTTTTACTTGCTCTGCTTCTTTATGACTATGTATGGTATGAACACAGCTGTTCTATCGTTGCAGTTCATCTACAGATACCTGTTTGTGTGCAGGTAACTATGCTTATGGAAAACAGTCCGCTATCTATATAAATGGTTATACCAAGCTGTCATCTTAGAGATACTGACAGATCCAGCCAAATCTATAAATCGTTGCAGGCACACCTTCACATTCCTGATTGAGGAAAAGCGCTATATTTTCATGTGGATTATGGCAGTTCTTGCATGGGGAGCGACTTATGGTTTTATTACTTATTACTGCTTCCATCCCACTATGGAGTACTATAAATATGCCAGAAATTTCATAATGAGCGAATTAGCGTTATCAGTTGAAGAGATGACGTTCTACAGCGTCTTTGTATATGTGAGTTTTTACGTGGACCTAGTACATGAATGTCAGTTTTAAAGCTGCGAACATCACCGCAGAGAAGCGCATGAACTTCCCCCCCCCCAAAGCTTCTCAATGAGACCTATATGATCTTGTAGGGCATCGGAGGAGAACCACAGAACTGTGTCTCGTTTTTGCTACGGGCCACTGGATGGTCCGAAAATGGCAAAAAATCACTTCAGGGGCTGATAAGGCAAAAGTGACATCTGGAATGGGCCTGTCGTGCACAGAGCTTAACCTAGCACTTGCACCCACTTCCTCAACTCAAAGCGAGGTAAAAAATATCGTCCAAAATTGACCTATACTATTTGGGATGCAGATCACCAGGCAACCATTTTCGATAAAACGATAGATTACAGAAGGTTACGGGTATGTGTAAGTAAAGGAGCATACGCAGAATAAGCCGCACAGCTACCTTTCACGACTCCAAAGGACGAGAAGAGGTCGTAAGAAAGAATTTTGCTCTAACATCGCCCAAATTATTTAGGATGCTGTTCACGGATATGACATCTATTTTTAAAATATTGGTCGATCACGGTAGGTTACGGTAGATGTGGGTGACTAAAGCTGTCTACGCTAATATAGTCGCTTTCTTCTCCAACGTGGTTTTCTCCAATGTTATTTTTTATCCTTCGAAGATGCAAAATAGTGCCAGAAAGGTGGAGATTTAGAAAAAGATGGCAGATTCGTGGTCGGCAGCTTAAGTAAATCCCATGTGCGAAGTCAGCGCGAAGCCGGGAACAGACCACCTAGCAAATCTCCTAACCCCCTCCGCAATCGAAACCTCGACCCTCTCCCGCAAGTACGCATTGCTACCCACTCGGCCATTCAGTCGCTGCAGCCATCGATGCGAATGAATCACTTGAATGTACCCTGCAGCTTTGTCTAGGAAACGTCGTAAATTATCGCATTGCTACAACGAAACTTTAGTTTGTGCTCTAATCTTTTGCAGGTTAAGTTCAGAGCACGACAGGGCCATTCCAGGTGCCACTTTGCCTTATCAGCCTGCTCTGAAGTGATACTATTTTTTGCCATTTTCGGACCACCCGGGCGGGGTTTTAGGGCGCGTATAGCGCAGTGGGCGCGTGTAACGCAGTCGGAGGAGGCGGGACGCACACGTGTCGCGAGCACCCGATACCAGGTTTCTGGTTCGGATTTCCCGTCCAGGCCAACCAAGCCTTCCATCCCTCCGGGGTCGGTGAATTGGTACCAGACTTGTCTGGGAGGGATAAAGCGCTGAATTGTTCATCGGCTGACAACCGCAAGTCATTGTATGGCCCGTAGAAGAAGAATGCGCTGGCGCATCCCAGAAGGGATTGAGTAACGCCGTACTTTATCCTTTACCAGCCGTCCGTGCGGCCTCTCGGCCGCACCGACGGCTTCTTGACGGCTTCGCCGTGGCAATAACTTATCATCATCATCAATTGTAGCTGCCACCCATGTCATGGTTTCCTCACGAAGAACATCTTAACTACGTCGATTAGGGCAAGTTAGAAAAAAGCGAAAAAATGGACATCCACAAAAACTACAATTTGCCCAATATCGATTGATGGCGATCGACAGTTCAGAAACAAACTTCGGATTCGTGTTCAGCGACCTCGATTACCCCCAGGGCCGATGTTTCGCGCCGCTTGAACGCCATCCTCAAAAATCGATAATATCGATCGATATCGATTGGTCGACTTCAGATTCGTGTTCAGTGACCTTGATTTCCCCCAGGACTGAAGTTTCGTGCCGTCTGAACAAAATCCTCAAAAAAATCGATAATATCGATTGATATCGATTGGCCCACTTCAGATTCGTGTTCAGCGACCTCGATTACCCCCAGGGCCGAAGTTTCGCGCCGCTTGAACGCCATCCTCAAAAAATCGATAATACCGATCGATATCGATTGGTCGACTCCAGATTCGTGTTCAGCGACCTCGATTTCCCCAGGGCTGAAGTTTCGTGCCGTCTGAACAAAATCCTCAAAAAATCGATAATATCAATCGATATCGATTGGTCGACTCCAGATTCGTGTTCAGCGACCTCGATTACCCCCAGGGCCGAAGTTTCGCGCCGCTTGAACGCCATCCTCAAAAAATCGATAATACCGATCGATATCGATTGGTCGACTTCAGATTCGTGTTCAGCGACCTCGATTACCCCTAAGGTTGAAGTTTCGTGCCGCCGACGTGTTCGGCACGTCTGCGGCTCGCCATGCACGGTTGCCGACGTGTTCGGCACGTCTACGGCATCGCCAGGCACGGCTGCCGACGTGTTCGGTACGTCTATGGCATCGCCAGGCACGGTTGCCGACGTGTTCGGCACGTCTGCGGCATCACCATGCTCGGTTGCTGACGTGTTCGGCTGCTGCGCCCCAACTCAAAGTGTGACGGACGGACAGAGTGACACACACACGCTTGCTGCTTTATATATTATAATAATCCTTATCGGACCACCCAGTGGGCCATAGCAAAACGAAGCAAAGTTCTGTGATCCTCGTCTGATGCCCTACAAGATCATATAGTTCGCGTTGAAAATCTTTGGGGGAATTTCATGGGCCTCCCTTGTGAGGCTATATGGTTTTTTCTTGTCAAGTTATTTTGACTGAATCTGGTAACTATGAAGAAAATTATGCTCGTTTGAAATGGACTTGTCAAACCGCCAGAACTTTCTGGCCAATCTAATATATTGTATTAGATGTATCAAATTTAAAGGGTAGCGAATTTTCTAACCGTTTTTAAACGACTAAAATTTTTTGTTCCTAAAGTATTTATGGGCCAGCGTGCAGGTTTTCGAAGGCGGTGCTTATTACGGGTCAGGTTGATTTATAATCTTCTGCAACGCCGACGATTTGCAAAAAACTTTTACATAGTTTCAATGAACATTGAAACGAATGAGAGTCTTCAAGGAATACTTAAATGGAAACTGGATAGTACATTGGAGGGCAACGATTGGAATCCTTATGATAGCACTGATGATGGTCTTTACGTTCGTCCTGATGATGTTCTGTGGAATTCAAATTGTACGCACATTACGAAAAGTGGCAATGTGCGAGAAGACAAAATCTCTTCAGAAGCAGCTCATGCGAGCTTTGATTTTTCAAGTGAGTCCACCATAGAGACAGGGTTAAGATCTTTATCAATTAAATAATTTCCTTATTTTGCTATACTTCAGGCAGCTACACCATTTCTGTTATCCTATACCCCTCAGTTTATACTATTCGCTTGTGTGTTTGCTGGTTACTCGAAGATCAGGTAAATCTACACATAAGACTTCTTCTGCTTCGGAAAATAAAACGCGGGTGGTTAGTGTCTCTAGAAGACACTTGTTGAAAGTGTAGGAAGTAGGCGAAAAACTTGTGTAATATATGACAACTTTTAAGCAGTGTTATGCTTTCAGAATTTCTAAGCGCATATCAAACATCGTCATTTATAAAGGTCGGCTCGTCTTATCTCACCCGTCGGAGGTTCGAGTAATCTCTGAAACTCGACATTAGCCTCCAAGACATAAGAAACTACGTTATGCAACAACATCGATAATCTGTCAGGGGATTAACGCGTAGACTGCATTCCAAATTATAATCCTGCATTCCATAAAAGAACTGATCTGTCTACCCATCCGACTGCAGAAATTGATTGCCGCAGCTGCTTCACCTGAAAAAAAATCAACTAACCTACTTATAATGAGCGAGCCATCTTCAGTGACCGCTTAACCCTTTCACGACATTGTCCCACGATGCCGTCGGACACTTTTTTGCCGCGTGGGACATTGTCCGACGACGTCGTCGGACACCCTCATAAAAAAAGTTCATGGAAAGTTATCAAACATTTAATAGTACAATATTAATCACTGAGTTCACTAATATATGTGGTCAAGATGGCTCATGGAAAACTTCATTGGTTAGTGATTTATTCATATCTACCAAATAAAGCAAGAAACGACGCCATGGGACACCATTATAAGAATACTTCATAAGCAGGTTTTGACTACTTGATGGTATAATAATTCAAATACAGTTTACTGGTATGTACATCTAACATTGTACTCAAGAATCTTCTTTGGTTACTGGTATATTCACATCTATCGCGCGCATTACATCCCTCGTTCATGATAGGCCGGAAAATTTTGTGCGCTTCCTGGGACATTGTCCGACGGCGTCGTCGGACACCCGGCGCAAAATATGCGCTGTCCCACGCGACATTCACGTTAAAATCGCAGGCGTCGTGAAAGGGTTAACAGGTTTATCGAAGTACAGATCGAAGTTAGATTTTCTTTTACGAAGTTTACCGTTTGAACAAGGGGAATCAAGTGTGTACTGTTGTCATTTAATGCGCATGTCAAGAAATGTACAATTACATAGACCTTTCAATGCCAGCCGATGTCGACAAAAAATACCGTATATTTTGGAATTGATTGTTCCAGGTGGAAATTATATGGGGGTTCGGCGACTTATGTTTGACTAGGTAGTTATATAGGTACCGTAATGATAAGGATAAAAGACGACATTCTCAATCCATTTTAGGATGCACCACGTCGATAAGCAGATATGGCTGTGGACTAACGAAGTTGAGGAAAAAGACCGAGAGGAAGAGATTGTCGGCGACATTACGACCATGCATTTGTCGGCGACAAAACAGCCGGTAAATAGCGTCCGGTTGAGGAAGCCAAGAAAGCCGCTAAGAAGGCGGTAGCCGTTGCAAGGGCTACTCATTACGATGATGTCAACGGGAAGCTTGAGTTGCGCGATGGCGAGCGATTTCTTTATCGACTGGCGAAGGTCCATCATCGCCAGACTGTGGATGTTGGGAAGTTCTTTGGCGTCAATAAGAACGGTCATCTACTCATGGACCGCAAGATGGTTTTGAACCGATGGCGCACCTACTTCGATGAAGTGTCGACAGTAGTGTTTGTTCATTCGAGCATTCCATCTTCTCCTTCTGTATACGGTCCCGTTCTGAAAATCACTGTATAGGAGGTAAAAGCGGCTCTGAAGAAGATGAAGCTAGGCAAGGCAACAGGCCCCGATGATTTGGCGGCCGACTTGTGGAAGTCGAAATCCTGGTGCCTAACGAAGTGGCTGGCGACGTACTTCAACCAGGTTATTGCGGAGAAGAAAGTGCCCGACATTTGGCAGAGAAGCACGATGAGCACAAGATTTGGAAGAAGAAAGGCAGTCGAGGCGAGACTGCACAAACTACCCTCCAATCCGATTGCCTTCACATAGCATCAAGATATTCAAGCGGATTGCCGACGGGCGCATTCGTATCGTCCAGCTCTTTACCAATCAGTGTGGCTTCGTAGCTGGTTGCGGCACAGTCGATGCCACACACACCGTTTGTCTTCTTATAAACAAACACCGTGAGAAAAAGCCGGTGCACCTTGCCATCCTGGATTTGGAGAAAGCCTTTGATCGCGTTGCGCGTGAAGTGATATGATATGCCTTAGGAGAACACGGAGTCCGCGAAGAGCTCACAGAGTGGGTGCGAATACTGTACTCTTGTCTTAAGAGTCGAGCGCCAGATGCAACAGGTACGTCGATGGAGTTCCCATCTCTGTCGGAGTGCATCAAGGGTTTGCGCTCTCCCCACTGCTCTTCGTCGTCGTTATGGATGCTATATCGATGTAATGGTCGCTAGCGACGACAGGATTGAACTCCAGAGGCAGGAACAAGCGTGGTGCGATCGCTTTGGGAGAATTGGGATAAGGCTTAACGTGAAAAAGACCGCTTACCTGACCATTGTCGAAAATGAATTTTGCTCCATTAAGGTGAGCGGCATTGTGCTACCACGTATTTCGGTTTTCACGTACTTTGGATCAGCAGTTGCGTCCGATGGTATTGCACTCGTCGAGTGAACTCACGAATGAATGCAGCTTGGTCCAAGATCTCTGACAGGAGTGCTCTGCGACAAAAAGATTCAAAGGCACCTAAAGTCGAAGATCTACAGAACAGTCTTTCCACCAGTAGCTTTTTACGGACCCTGAGTGTTGGCTCGTTACCAAAGAAATTGAAAGGCGCCTCAGCGAAATGGAAACGGAGATGCTGCGGTGGACAGCCGGAGTTACGCGTTTGGATCGAGCACGCAACGACTCCATACGGTAGAGGAGGTTATATGTCATCCCGATATTTGAGAAGTTTCACAAAGCTCGCCTACAATGGTACCACTTCCTTCCCGCGAAAGATGGCACTGTCCGAAAGACTGGTTTCAACCTTGATATGTCCGGTAGGCGGCCACGAAGGCGACCAAAAACAGCGGTGCATGATACGCTGTATCAGGACTTGAAGATGGCTAGGTTGCACCCTGATCAGGCATTTGGAAAAGTGCCGCTAACATTCCAGGAGAGAGGACACTGCAACTAATCGGGACAAACGCTGAAGAAGAAGAAGAAGAAGCGCCATAAATTCCACTTCAAAACTGAACCTTTTCTAAAAGACCGAAACCTAGTTTTTATTTAGAAAAGTCGTTACGACCTCTTCCGAAAATATAGATTTCACCACTTCCAGAATCAAAAGTGACCTGTGATGTGGCCAGTCAAGGAGGATGTTAATGTTTTACCCTTCCCAGAGTACTCTGGTGGCGATTCACGGAGCCCAGAGGAATGGAAGTCTTCCGAATCAAGAATATTTGATATCGGATACATTCAACATCCATCACCTCCTACGAATGCGCTTCAAGGCCAACATACTCTTAATTTAAAGCAACATCTTTCCCTCAAAACTGAATCCACTTTAAATTCCAAAAATAAATTTTTATTTAAAAAATCGTTGCGACCTCTCCAGAAAATTTAAAACTCACCACTCCCAACAATTGAAAGATGATTGTAATATCCCGAATTTTCCACTGAGTTAACAACAGTAGCGGATGTTAAAATGCAGTGAAGTTTTTTTAATAAGCATTGATTTTTATTTGATCGATACAATTTTTTGCATGTGGAGTAAACCATAAATTCACATACGCATTCAAATTGCATCCACAACATCCAATAGATGTACGATACCGTCCATGACTACTGTCGCATTTCACGTCGCAAACCGAATCCTTTGGGTGATTTGAGAAACGTGCTCTACCGTTGACCTTGTCTCTTCAAGGAGATTCCGACATCATAAAATACTTTGACAAACATGGAAATTTGACCTATTATAGTTACAGCTGCTTCAGTCGTAGGTGTATTCGCGAAATAAAACGCATTTTGCCGTGATCTAAAGATCGTGAAACAATTTTGAAAACATTATTTTGGTGACCTACATATGTGGACGGTGTACGTCCCATACAATGTTGCTTGCCAACTAGCATCAGATAAATTACATGAGAACGTGATAAGAAAAACTTTCAGGTTCGCTTCGTTCATTCCAGTCATTGTCACCACCTATTCAGCGATCGATCCTATTGTGATTTTGTATTTCGTACACGAATACCGAAATGCAGTTTCGAGAATATTTTGTCGTATTCTTGGGAGAAGCGCGTTGGTTGCGACTACGGAATCCTATGCAACTTCCAGATCTCACGTCCCGTGACATGCCTCTTACAATGAAAGGCTCCCAACTCATGGTGAACTTTTGCGATGCTATTTTGGCAGGATGTAGGCCGTGTGAGTGGAGTCCAGAACCACAGTTAGTCTTTGCTTCTTTAAAGGCCGGAAGAAGAGGTGTAAAAACGTGAGCGCAACAATCTCAACCCCTGTGACATCTCACGAGATTTGCCTCGGCGACGCAGTTGGTAGGAGTGCCGCCTCATCGAAGCACATCGGCGGGTTTTCGAGTTCAAGTCCGAGTGCTGCCAATATTTTTGCACATATTAGTTTGTTGTTATTACGCTTTCTGATGATCACAGGAGTCAATTATAGGCGATCAATGCTTACCACAAACCGAGGCTGCCTATTTCCCTCCTCATATATGCTAGTTTTTCAATGATGCGTATCTGCACCACCGCCATATCATAAATGTTACCGTAACTGCACACAAATATTCATACCTTACGGTTGAATATTATGAACCCGGAGCATATCGGTACATACGTGTAGCAATGGCAGCTCCCCTTTGTTCCGCACAAAACAAGTTTCATGCGTATTAGCAGCACTCCGTAAACTGCACAGCATATATATGAAGTGGACGGTCTCCACGCCACATCGGTGGATTTCATTACAGATCTTGGTTTCACACACACTAGCAAACTAGACTTTTATGAACATGTCAAAAACCGTTGTAGGATAGCACTTCTGCGAACATTCCACATATTTAAAGCCCTTTCTACAAAGAACAGAGCTCTTTTTATAAGGGCTTACAAGACTTATATACGCCCATTAGTTGAAACGAGCACTACAGTATTCAACCCTAGTAGGATTAAAGATATCTCCAGAATTGAGAAGATCATCATTTTCAGTAGCGTTTGTCCCGCTTGGGGGCGGGGTCCGCTCTTCTGGTGTGGTGACGCCATTTCTCCCGATCAAATGCTTGATCGGGATGCATACCAGCTATCTTTAAGTCCAAGTGCAACGTGTCCAGTCAACGTTGCTTCGGGCGTCCTCTGGGCCGTTTTCCCGGGACTTCAAGATTCAGGCCAATCTTACAGACGGTGTCGTCGTTAGCGCGAATGAAGTGGCCATACCATCGTAGACAAGCTTCGCGCAACTTGTCGGCTATCGGGACGACACCGAACCTCTATGGTGTCATTGCGAACGCGGTCCAATCGCGTTACTCCGGCCGTCCACCTTAACATCTTCGTCTCCATTACACTGAGGCGGCTTTCAAGTTCCTTCGTCACGGGCCAGCACTCAGCACCGTATGTCGCTACTCGGCGGACGACTCGGGTATCGTCTTATCGCAGAAAACCCCAGTCAACGACCGCCATTTGGACCAGGCTGCACTTACGCGCGCATTTACCTCCAACTTTAGGCTGCCATCGGGCGTAACTGTTGATCCGACATACTTGAAAGCTGTGACTCGTGAGAGCTCAGCACCATTGATCTTGAGAGCTCATTCACATCCGTCGTCAAGTACTCCGTCTTTTTGACGTTTAGCTTGAGTCCGAACAATGTCAAGCTATCGCACCATTCCTATGCCTGTCGCTCGAGCTCGGCTTTGTCTTCACATGCAAGCATGACGTCATCGGCATACAGCAACGTCCAAGGAGCTGCCTTTTGGAGATCTCGTGTAATTGCATCCATGACGACCACGAAGAGCAGTGGGGATAGCGCAGACCCCTGGTGCACTCCGACAGAGATCGGAAACTCCGCCGAGGTACCCGCTGGTGCTCGTACTCGGCTTATTGGGCACGAGTAGAGGATGCGCACCCACTCAATAAGCTCCTCAGGGACGCCGTGTCGTCGCAAAGCGTACCATATAACTTCTCGCGGGTCGAAGGCCTTCTCCAAGTCCAGGAAGGCAAAATGCACCGGTTTCTGTTTCTCGCAGTGCTTCTCTAGCAGAAGACGAACGGCGTGTATGGCATCAACCGTTACACAGCCGGCAACGAAACCACACTGATTATTGGAAAGCTGGACGACATCCCTGATACGTCTATCGACAATTCGCTCAAACACTTTCATGGTGTGCGAAAGTAGGCGAATCGGGCGGTAGCTAGCGCATACCGCAGGGCTGCCTTTCTTCTTCCAAATCGGGATAGTCGTGCTTTGCTGCCAACTATCAGGCACTTTCTTCACAGCAATATCCTGATTGAAAAACTCTGTCATCTAGTCGGCAGGGCACCAACACTACGACTTCCACAGGTCGGCCGGCAGGTCATCTGGACCAGTGGCTTTGCCTGACTTCATCTTCCTCAGTTCTGATTCAGTTTCGCTCACTGTGATTTTCTGAACAGGACCGTATACAGGTGAAGCAAAAGGAACGGCAGGATGTTCAAATTCTACATTCGAGATTTCCTCGAAGTAGTCGCGCCATCGCTTCACAGCCCTTTGACGATCCATCAGAAGATGGCCGTTCTCACCGTTAATGCCAAATAACTTTTCGATGTCTTCTGCTTGACGACAGCGAGCCTTGGCGATTCGGTAAAGATAGCGCTCACCATCGCGCGTTTCCAGTTTTTCGCTGACTTCAGCGTAGTATGCGGCTTTAGCAGCAGCCACTGACTCAGAATTGAGAAGATCCAAAACAATTTTACTAGGAAATTATTTATTCGCATAGGAGGCTTCTTATACTCCAACATCCCCAACGCAGTGTTCAGAAATAGACATTTGGATCTTCCATCCATCGTATCACGCCGAAAGGTGTTTGATGTTTGTCTCGTTCATAAAATTCTGCACAAACCTAGTGCGGCTGTGATTATGGAATTATTTAGTTTGATGCCTTCCTGAACTGGAGGTGGTATTATGAAAATAGCCTTGCCTTGTCCGAGATCATCAATTCGTGCTTGCTTTTCCACTCGTAGAGCAGGTAGCGCATACATAAATATCACGAAAAAGCTGTCAAGTGTTTACTCTGTACCCCAGTTCGAGCGGTATGCATTAAAAAATTTTCGCAAGTTTGACAGACTCTGGGCCTGGAGATCGACCACACCCAACTCTTGTTTAATTGTGCATTTTCCTAAAGTTTGTTGTTTTTCTTTCGTATTGTCCTACTTCTATCTCGCGTCTGCTTTTCGCGACGTAATAAAAATGAATAAAATAAATAAATAAGTGTGCTAAAAATGTCGTTCTCGCCTGAACATGCTGTCGGCCGACTACGCTCCACCTTCGCACCGCATTTCGAAGGTGGTATAATGAAAGTGGGACCACGAATGGAGAAGATTGCTCCTCACTGGGTTTTGTAAGATGCTGCTGGTGTAACAAACGCTTGTGTTTTACTTTTTCATAGTTTTGTCCCATAGCTATTGACTAAAAGGGAAGAGCAGTACGACTTTTTATCTCCAGAGAAATGATGTGGAGCAGATACGTATCGATGAAAAACTAATAGCACATACGAAGGCGCAAATGGACAGCCTTGGTTTGTTGTAAGCATTGATGGTCTAAAATTGCCTCCTGTGATCATGAGAAAGCGTAATAACAGCAAACTAGTATGTGCGAAAATATTAGCAACGCATCGACTCCAACTCAAAAGCTTGCCGGTGCTTCTGGAAAGCTGCACTCCTACCGTCTGCGCCACCGAGGCACATCTCGTGAGGTGTCATGGGGGTTGATGATCGTTGCGCACACGCTTGTACACTTCTTGTTCCTGCTTTTAAAAAGCGCCCAGCAAAACTAATTGTAATTCTGGACTCCGCCCACATGGCCCTACATCCAGCTAAAATAGCGTCGCAAAAGCTCACCATAAGTTCGGAACCTTTCTTCGTTAGGATCAAATAACGGTGGTGTTGCATGGAGGATAACAAATAATGTGAGAGCGTTTTTAGGTGAGTGTGTAGAATGAATTGTTGAAATGATACGTAGTCTGGTGTTTATATTGTAAATAAATATGCGAAAATATGGCACAATTTTCGATTAGATTTTTCGAAATATGCCGAAATTCTCGTTTATTTTACGGAAAGAGCTTGTGTTGGAAGCAATCTGCACCGTCAAAACGATCGCTGCTTCAACCCACGCGATATTGTCTACAGTTCCACACCTCTACACTCTACAGTTCCACACCTCTACACTCTACAGTTCCACACCTCTACATCAACTGAAGAGAGCTTTTAAATTAACTCAGCGAAGAGCGATTGATGAACGGTGGCCTATAGAAAGCAGTAGAAGCACTTCTGTACACCACATTGGCTTTCATTCCTTCGCTGTTGACGGCAAAATGCAAAGAGTAGAACAATTTAGAACGACAGCATGTTCAGTAGCGCGTGAAAGCACAGCAGAGAGTCATTTGGTCCGGAACATGCTCAGGCCAGCGAAGCCTTCCATCTTTCTGAGGTCAGTGTATTGGTACCAAGCTTTTGGTTTGCTTCTGCATCAATGGATTCAAGTCACCGGAATTCGAGTGAGAGAGTTCCGGTTCTTTCCACCTGCTGGTGGATCATGAATTGTCACAGAAACACATTCATGATTACGTATAAATATCATACTATACAATAACCCGCTAAGCGATATGTCATAAATTAGTCATGAAATCGGGGAAAAATTACAGCGCTTATGGGCGCGAAAGTAGCGGAAAAGTTCGCCTCCTACGTGCCTGAGAACTTCAGCCACTGAGGCAATCGAGGTCGCTGAAAACGAATCTGATGGTCGAATTTGGAATGTCGATCGCCATCAACCGATATTGATCAAATTACCAATTTTTGTAGATGTCGTTCAGACGGTCCGAGACTTCAGCCCTGGGGTAGTCTATTTCATACTATATATCTAATAATCCGCTAAGAGCTGAGGAGAAAATATCCCTACTAGGGGAAATCTAGGGGAAAATATCCCTGCTTTCGGCGATCAACAGCTCTTAGCGGATTACGGATTCCATTGTGCCGAACACGTGGCTCAACGGGGTTTCAGAAGACGAACACGTCTGCTAAGAGATTGAGGGGAACCAGTACCAGTAATGGTGTCAGTGGTGCTGGATCAGTACCAGTAATGATGGATGAGGTCCAACAAGAGACAGGTAGCGGGATATACTGTTGTAGCGGTCCTGCGTGGAATAAGTTCTGTGGGAGTCCCCTTAGTTCTGAAAGGCTTTTCTTCGATCGATTTTTGATTTTCGTCAATGCGGACATCTAATCAGACGCTCAGTATCTATCGAAAATGTCAGTTTTTTGCATGCGATCGACCGTTTGAGGATGAGGAGTAAAGGTGCCTACAGTCAACTTGACACTAGAGTGAGCTGGGGGGGGGGGGGGCGTGCTAAGGAGCATCAGGAGGGTTGTTGAACATACTTAGAGGCGAAGGCATTGATTAGCACAAGTATCGACATCATTGAACCGTCTGCAGATGATGCCGGTGATGAGCGTAATGGTGGTGGTGGTGGTGGGGGGGGGGGGGGGCTGGATGGCCTCAAAGCGCAAAACTACTCACCTGACCTTAAGGAGGGTATAGCAAGGTTGGAACATAAAAAGGTTCTCAAATAATGCCTTTTGTGCTGTTAGCGAGGGAAGAAAGCTGCATTAGCAGAGCAGCTAGCTTGATCTGATTGTCCTTAGCCTAGCGGTATTGCTACATCGCACAAAGAACGCAAGTGCGAGGCACACCGATAGCCGTGACGGAGCACTTGTAATATTATTATAAATTGATCAACATTGTGTCAATGCAGAAACATAAAGCGGCATGAAGCTCAAACAATTGTGACGTCTGCAGAAACAGAACTACAGTAGACACATTGCCACGGGTCAATGTTCATGTACGTGTGCGTTCCGGAAATATGCGACTAGCGTACCTCATCTAGATTCTGGAAATTATTCCTTTTTTTAATTGTCAACTGACAACGAGTTAATTTTTCTTCGAACTACAGACAACCATCAAGTGGCATTGCAATTTTTAAATTATCTTGACTGAAGATTTGTTCTATTCAGATTTTTGTTGGATAAGTAATCTGACATGTAGAGCTACCTAGAATTGAGTGCAAGCAGTATTTTCGGAAGTCCTTGTCTACCCATGAACAAATTTCAAGAGCGCCTTGGCTTTTCGTTTATTTCAACGACTAGCGTACCTCATCTAGATTCGAATGGTCATCACTATCATTGTATACAAAATCAAAATGTTCCCCCAAATAACGTACAAAATATTAGGTGCAGAGAACAAAAATTGAAAAAAATCTGATTGCTTCAGATTTGTTTAAATCACAGATAAATAAGATTCTCTAACAAAAAATTAAAAAAAATAACAATACTATACGGAATTAAACTTCTTTGTTATAGCCCTCCTGCCTTATCACTTCTTAGAAACGTAGCAAACTTAAATGCCCAAAAAGGAGTACCTTCTGCAGATGGTGATCCTCTTCAAAGCTTCCTCATGTTGCGTAAACTTAAGCTTTTCAATAAGATTCCAGCTCCACTCTTCGAAAATCCTCGGCATCTCACGTTCCCACCATTGTAATACGATAAGGCCCCTGTTATACTCCCGCGGGAGCGTCCGCGGATGGGCGGAAATCGCGTCGGGACCCCGCGCCGGGCCACTCGCCGCGCCTCGCCACGCCCGCCTCCGCCGTGCACCATTGGTCCACGGACGTTCCGCAGAAGCTCCCGCGGGGGTATAACAGAGGCCTAACTAGGACGAATGAGACCTACCGCAGACGTATAGCATTTGCATAGCACAGACAACGATATGGGGTCGGTTTCATCAACGACTTGCACAACTTTAACAGAGAATTCACAGCAGAAACCTCAGATAACGCGGATGATCAAGCGATATGGTAAGCGATAAGCCGCGTTATCTGAGTTTTCCGTGTGAATTCTCTGTTAAGGTTATGTAAGTCATTGATGAATCCCTGCTCGTCAACTTACCATGCTACAGCTCGCATTCTGTACAACGATCATGAAGTCATTTGTAATTGATGGATGTTCTCGGCGGTCGTTTATTTTTCGATTTCCCCGAAAGGCCTCTAAAGCTTTCCTTGCCGAAATGTCAGTCTCAAACGCCAGAACCGTGCACTTTATGTCGAAATCGTTACCGTTGTGCTCCATCGCCTTATGCCTCCCTGAGGGTGCTCTTGTATTTGCACGCGTATTGCTAGCTAGATGTTCTCTTACGCGAATGGCTAGTGTTTATGCGTGTTGACTATAATCCCGACACTCTGATAAATTGTTCCCTGTAAGAACAGTCACTAGATTACTATGTGCGCAGTTTTCTGATATGCAGTGCTTATCATAGGGCTTGTTTCTAACCAGTTGGCGCTTGATTTTATTTGTTATTTATTTATGCGCCCATGGAGGGCACGCTAAATTCAAGTGATCCATGGCTCAATAACAAGAGAAAGAACGCAATGAGACAAAACGAAGGGAAACGTTTAAACTAATTAGAACAAACAATGCAACCAATCAAAATAAACAGCTACAATCGTGGAGTGTTAAGGTAATGCTAGCCGTACGCTTAAAACAAGTACTAATTGGCAGATGAAGGAGATCACTCGCTAAATGGAGCGAATCGGTTCAAGTTCCTAATGCGATCACCTTTAGGTACGATTTTTTTCGTGGTTTCCCGGCAACGAGGTTAGAATATCCTCCATGATTTGACAAAACGTCTATGTCGTGTAAGCTGAGTCCAGGCAAAAGGTAGTCGAAAAGAAAAGAAAAAAAATGTCAGACCGGCAACAACCCGTGATGGACGAAAATTTTGCTACTATTGCTATTTCTTTGTCTTGTACCACCTTCAGGACTCTGGAGACGACGACCGCGTCAAAACGTTAGGCCGCAGAATAACGTTTCACCACAAAAACATTGTTTGGCACAAAAGAGACTAACACAAATCAACTTATGGGTTTGTTGTGAGTTTAATCTCGGCTTTTCCTTCAGACTAGTGACTTGTTATTGACTTGTTATCACTTCATTCAACGTTGCTGACCCAATGTGAACACTCCCCCACAACAGAGGTACAATATGTTTAGATGTCCTCTTGATGAGAGTTTATGTCAAGACTGCACAAATATTGAGAGGTTAGACAAGTATAGCATCCATTATTTTATCGAGCATCAAGTTTCAGAGATGGAGTGGAATATTGAGCACGTAGACCGTACCCTACTATCGCGCAGCACGCGGAAAATATAGAGAAATAGTTTTCTGATGAACGAAGCCACTTTCTTTGAGCCTCAAGTGACTGGCACTGTCATAACGACAAGCAATGTTCTGCGCCATTATACTATTGGCACTGTTTGATCTAACGCAACATACACACGTCCAGCTGATTCCTGTTGCTTTCTTAGCTTCTTGTGATAAAGTGCGTAGAACTGTCATCGACAATTTATTTGTAGGCCTTATTACCAAGAGCAAAGTCCAACGGCAGGATTGCAGTTGTTTGGTCCAGCAGGGCAGGTTGCACAAATTGCTCCAATCGGATAAACGCTTGCTCCTACTGTGTTAACGCTGAAACAATATTGACTAAAATTTTGCGTAAGGTACTAGCAAACGAATCGCAAAACCGTACAAGCTCCTGTAGAGACAGATTGTGTTGTAAAAGCCACTGCATATGTGAGTAGCACATCCAACTTCTTTGCTGGTTCCCCAAATCATCTAAAACGCTGCCTGATTAAAATATGAACGCAAGCATAGTAAAAGGAAGAAGGACTTTCGCCACGTTTCCTACTCCAGGTTGGTGATAACGTCAGCAAGCACTGGTTCTTCTTAATCATCTTAACCATATTATTCTTAGTCGTTATACCTTTGTAAATCTTCTTCGCTGTAGGACGTTGTGCACCTGTCGGGTGTAGATCACATTTGAAGGAGCTCCATATCTGAAGACCTCCGACCGCCAAGTGGCAATGGCCTAAGCAAAGTAGGTATTGCAGAAATCATAGAAAGTTTGTCTATAGAAACAAAAGGAAGAGCTCAAGAGTAAAACCTACATTTTGAAGAGCTCCATAGATGTCGGTCTGCGTTGTTCTCAGTACGTGGAAGTTTTCTTTCCATCCGGGTCTCAATTCAGGGGGAGAGGGTCCGCCATAGCAGTGTGTTGCCACGATATAGGCGTAGGCCTCAGCAACGCAGCTGTAAACCTGTAGCATTCTAACTTTTGTTTATGAAATGTACACGTGTAAGCAACGAAAGTTCTCAAGATTTTCACCATTAAATACATGAGCGAAGCTGGTGGGAAATTTTCGTTTTGGTAGAAACCATTTTTTGCTCTTGCTGTAGCAACCTGCGATCTAAAGATCACTTCTTTTCCTTAAACAAAAATGAAGTTAACTTTTTTCTGAGACTCAATACTGGCACTGACCTTAAATTGTTATGCATGGCAAGCGCGACGTCCCTGAATTCTTTAGGAAAGACAGTGCTCGGACATACCGTTGACGCTAGAAAGACCAGGACTCATGGAGAAAATATTACGGCATAAGTTGCCAACTGATTGAAACCAACGAGGCCTTGTAGTTGTCGTCGTCGTCGTTGTAGTAGTAGTAGTAGTTGTTGTTGTTGTACTAGGCGGAACTGTAGTTGTTCCCGTTGTCGTGGCCGCAGATGACGCTGTTGTTGTTGCAGCAGCAGTTGTGGTTGTGGTTGATGGAGTAGTTGTCTCTGCTGTAGTCGTCGTCGCATCGGTTGTCGTAGTCGCTGCGGTTGTCGTCGTCGCATCGGTTGTCGTCGTCTCTGCCGTGGTTGTCGTCGCATCGGTTGTCGTCGTCTCTGACGTAGTCGTCGCATCGGTTGTCGTAGTCGCTGCGGTTGTCGTCGTCGCATCGGTTGTCGACGTCTCTGACGTAGTCGTCGCATCGGTTGTCGTCGTCTCTGACGTAGTCGTCGCATCGGTTGTCGTCGTCTCTGACGTAGTCGTCGCATCGGTTGTCGTCGTCTCTGACGTAGTCGTCGCATCGGTTGTCGTCGTCTCTGACGTAGTCGTCGCATCGGTTGTCGTCGTCTCTGACGTAGTCGTCGCATCGGTTGTCGTCGTCTCTGACGTAGTAGTCGCATCGGATGTCGTAGTCGCTGCGGTTGTCGTCGTCGCATCGGTTGTCGTCGTCTCTGACGTAGTCGTCGCATCGGTTGTCGTCGTCTCTGACGTAGTCGTCGCATCGGTTGTCGTAGTCGCATCGGTTGTCGTCGTCTCTGACGTAGTAGTCGCATCGGTTGTCGTAGTCGCTGCGGTTGTCGTCGTCGCATCGGTTGTCGTCGTCTCTGACGTAGTTGTCGCATCGGTTGTCGTCGTCTCTGACGTAGTCGTCGCATCGGTTGTCGTCGTCTCTGACGTAGTAGTCGCATCGGTTGTCGTACTCGCTGCGGTTGTCGTCGTCGCATCGGTTGTCGTCGTCTCTGACGTAGTCGTCGCATCGGTTGTCGTAGTCGCATCGGTTGTCGTCGTCACTGACGTAGTCGTCGCATCGGTTGTCGTCGTCTCTGACGTAGTAGTCGCATCGGTTGTCGTACTCGCTGCGGTTGTCGTCGTCGCATCGGTTGTCGTCGTCTCTGACGTAGTCGTCGCATCGGTTGTCGTCGTCTCTGACGTAGTAGTCGCATCGGTTGTCGTCGTTTCTGCCGTGGTTGTCGTCGCATCGGTTGTCGTCGTCTCAGCCGTGGTTGTCGTTGCCGTCGTCGTTGTGGGAGGTTGACCTAAACCGGTGTTGATCAACAGAGTCATTTTCCGAAAACCATAACGATCTGTTGCTCACCTGTGACTTGAGCCCATGGCATCATAGCGAGTGTAATCTGTAGGCAGCTTTAATCAATTACGTGCTAGCTGAGCTAAATTTCAAGACACTTACAAAGATGTACAATCGCGGCAGCATTCTGTTTTCTCGTTGAGATCCTAGGCCTCATCCGTCCTTTTATGTGTTAGTGATTTCATAAATAGACTACCATTGAACAGTTTCGATGTAATTTGGCGTTCATTTTCAAAAGTGATTTGATGCGCTAAAGGTCACCGGAGTGTACTCGCCTATCCCCGCTTCGAAAAAGTCAATTAGCCACTATTAATGTCTTCCAAATAATCAGTGAGACCGAGCAAACAGTGACTCTATTACGCAGTTATCGAATTCGTGTGCCCACTCACTCAACACAATGGCGAAATTGTACTGGTGCGCTTTTTCCATTTATTGCAAGAGAGTTAAACGATACTTTTTCTCATACTTAAAAAAACTATATTTTGTGCCTTTTAGCTCTTTTAGAACCGTTTTGAGAACCTTCCTGTCAAAACGTAAAGAATAATGAAAAATGATTCATAAAATCCGTATCTGATCCATAAAATGTACGAAGAAAAAAGCTAAACCTTCATATGAGTAGAAGTTATGGAAGCCACGCTTACGGAATCTTGACCATTTTCCCCGCCCTAAGTACCAAGGTGTGATTTGGTGAGGGTTGCAGACCTACTACATTGATATCCGGAATCTCCATGGTGGGTCATACAGTGTTGGCGGCCCACTGCTCTCTTTCTGCAAAAATATTGCACCACCCTTATTTCAGAAAATGCCCCTTGCCCTTCCTCTCTATGTTTTTCATTTGTTTCATATTTATCGCTCTCCTATGTGGATGTGCTCAGTATTTTTTTCGGTTTTTTCTCAACCTTCTTTTTCTGTGGGTAAACTCTATCCACTGGCATTTTTTGCTTTGATGTTACGGTACCAGTAATTTGCTTTAAGTCTATTCCAGTGGCAAATAGATAAATAAATAATTAACTAAATAAGAAAATTTTGAAAGAGTTTAAAATTAGCTTAGCTACAAATATTAGGTTTTCCAGAAAGTTTTCAGCCCTTTGAGTCTTCTCCTTGAACTGCCGTAACTTTCTCAAATCTTATCGGATTAGTCGAAGTAAACAGCGTTCGAATTAGAACACTTTTGCCAATGGGACACCACTCGACTTATTCCATCAGCGAAAAAATTAGGTGGTCGAGATTCGACAAAGTCCACGAAACTGTTTCGGCTGGGTCCTGATGGGTGAAGGATTTACCAGCGAGAAAGTTCTAAAAATGTTTGAAAAGGTGGTATTCGGTTGGTGAGAGATGTGGAAAATATGGCGAGTCAGGCAGAACTTCAACCCTTAATTCGTACAATTTACGAATAGTGATTTGTGAAACGTGTGAGCGGACATTATAGTGCAGAAGAATCGGGCCGGTTCTGCTGACCAATGCTGGCGGAAGTTGACGCATTTTTCGGTGCATTTCGTCGACTTCCTTACAGTAGGACTCTGCTGTGATCGTTTGGCCAGGTGCCAAAAGTTGTAGCAGATGAGACCAGCCTTCGACCACCACACTGACTGCTACCGTTTTTGGTGGTGGTTCGCCTTTGGAAAATGCCTAGGAGGCTGGTCCGCGTCGAACAACTGTTCGGAACGTTTCCTGATGTCATACAGAATCCACTTTTATCACGAGTGATGATTCGATCCAAAAACGGGTGCGTTTTGTTGCGCACAAATAGGGAAGAACAAATCTCGAAAAATGACATATTTTTCCGCTCACTCAACTCGTTGGGCACTTTTCGAGCCTTTTGTCCTTCCCAAAGCATATCGAAGCATCCGCAAGAGCAGCTTAACTGAGGTTTAGCTCTCGCGGTCCCGCAATCGGATTGGGATGGTTCAGCTTCTACCAACTCCTTCTACTCATCGTCTAGGATTGCCTTGCTCGACGGCCACGGGGTCGCCTTAGAGGATGAAATCTCCTGTCCGAAATTCACTGAACCACTGGCGCACACTTACCCCAACACCCTCATTTCGGCCTCCACACTTGATTGACTTGACGAGCTGTCTCGACTGCGGATTGTCCTAACTTAAAGTTAAAACATAATATTGTTCGGAATTGCTACTTCGACGTACTTCAGTAAGTTCTTCAAGAACATTAATTCAAAACATCGTTCAAAGATAAATTATTTCATCAGACAGAGCGTAAAATTCTATTCAGAAAATACCATTAATGCGCAAAACAAGTTAAATTTTTAATCAATAATATTCGAATGAAAAATAGTGGCACAAAACGCTGAAAACATTTCGGACAACCTAATAATTCAGGTTTCTAAAAATGTCGGAGTACGTAATGTAAAACACTTTCGGAAATGAAGAAATTCCGATGGGATTTAACTGCCTGCAACTGGCAGAGGTGTTGCTTTAGTGTTTGTTTGCTTCAATGAGCAAAACCACTCTCTCTGCAAATGTAAAAAAGCCTTGGTACCGATGTATGAAAAATATTCTATCAGAAAACAGGTTTAGGAAAACGCTACCAAATTTTCAGCAGACGGAGTCTTTTTTGCGTGTGAATGCGGAACTCAAACACGGCGCTTCTTAGGTTCTTTCGCTTTTTCGATATATTCTGCAAAGCTAAATGCCATTTGGGGGGATCGCTTCCTAAATGCCACTCGTTTTTTCAGGCTCTGGAGAAGAAAACAACGCTGAGACGTAAGCCGGAATAAAGGAGTGTAACAGTTTTGGTCAAAACTAAACACTACCACACATAAAACTCAGGATATTCTGCTCAATATTTAAGTCGCTGTTGTGCCAATCAAAGTTTATTATTCGTATTACAACTGCATTGGCTGGTGCCCATGAATCATTATGCGAGCCGATTTTGTTTCAGTCACTCCACATTTTTTGAAATATCGAACATGCTGTGTTTGTTTTGGCTTCGTTGTATGGAGCGGTGTTTTTAATGTTTGCCTTCTGCAAATATAATAATTAAATAAATAAATAACATACAAATGGGCTTGCTTATAGTCGAATCTCGACTCGTCATCCGTTTAACGAATGGTTATCAACAATCTCTTATCGATTCAAATCAGTTTCCCTAAGCCTCAAGTGGCTGGTATCGAGGTAGTAAGCAGCCTCAAGTGGCTGGTATCGAGGTAGTAAGCTGTCACAACGATGTTTTGTTGCGATCAAAACTTCTAGCGCCAGGCGGGACTCGAACCCGCACCTCTCTCTGACCGGGCAGGAATGCTCTACGCCTTTACATCACCGCCGCCGTTTGATCGAACGCAACATCCACACCTCGTGGGACCGATCAGCACTCACCCGTATCCGGGATGACCTGGCCGCTGATATCAGCATGGAACCAGTTAAGCTGACGGTCTTGATAGAAACGATTCAAATCAGTTTCCTTAAGCCTCAAGTGGCTGGTATCGAGGTAGTAATCTCTTATTGTTTGTACCATTAACTGGCTGCATTCTACAATGCCGCTAAAATTCTGAAAAAAGAACTTTGACTTTGAAAACTATGGAAAGAATTATTTGTTTAAAATCTAGTTAACACCGTTAGAAGCCCCGTATCGTATTCTATCAAGCGATCTAACCTGCTCTAAAATGATTGCACAGTGACCTAGTTGTGAAGCTTTTGCTTCCTCGCCCCGCTAATTGTTTTACGGCCCCCCAGTGGCATGCCCTTAAGGCTTTCCGTTGACGAGGTTTATCGAAACTCAGAAATTCTCTATTGTCTTAGCAAATCTGCATTTGTTACGCTTCAAGTGTCATTGTGGTACCAAATAGTGCTAATCTTAAGTTTGAATAACATAGGCCCGATTTTAGATAAGCAAGCTCAAGGAAACCTAAGATTCAGTTAAGAATTACCCAACCACTGGATTGATACAGAAAAAGTTATTAAAGCATTTTATTGAAAAAACAATAGTCTTTAAAAAAGTGTGATGGCTCTAAAAAATAAACAGGAATGACTAGTTCTCCTCTTTTCCAACAAGGAATTGGTCCAATCTCCATATACCACATAGGATTTTTCCTATCTTTGAACTTCGCTTACTTTTGTATAGGAAAAGACGTATGCAGTGCTTTTTGTAATTTACAGTAGGCCACAAGCAAATTACCTACTAAAAAGAACTGAAAATTTTTGATCGTCCAAAATAGACTTCTACGGCGCCAAAGTTTAACGAAGCAACAGAAAATTTCGTTTCAGTCGCTTACCTCTTTATGGAAGAGTTTACTCGAAAATGAACTCGACAGCATTTCTCAGCTTGTCGTGAGCTTTCCATACACGTAATATTGTCTGTATTCAAACTGAAACCCATTTTCACCTCTTCAGCCGCCGAAGCGAGTTTGGAGCTGCGATTCGGCCCGAGCACGGCCACGTCGGCGGCCTGCTCGCTTCCATTGTATGAACAGTAATAACACTTGTAACTCCGAAATCTATCAGTGATCACCCTGAATACCTTAGAAGCCACGAGTTTGGGTCTCGGCGGACAGCAGAAGCGGGCACCGTGCTTGCAACTGCGCGAGGTGCGAGAGTCAGGGACATCATGTAACTCCAACAGGCTCGCTGCTTAGCCAGTATAGCATATATGTATTTATATCTACACACATAGACAGGGAGTCCCAAAAATGTAGCACTGATTGAAATGTGATAGCTTTGCTCAAAATAAAGCTACTGAAGAAGTTAAGAGATCGTAAGAAAGCTTTAGAAAATAGAAGTTTTTGACATATGAGCGGTATGGAAGGGTACACTCGGAAGTTTTGCATTTTACACTCGATTGGTTGTGCCTCGCATAAATCACCTGTATCACCTGTCGTCCCGTTGATCATCGACTTGCTCGAGCGGGCGCCAGCAGCGTCTCCATTCGTCCCTGTCGCGTGCCAGAGTGGTCCAATGGATCCTCCTCGCTCGAGGGACACGAAGAGCGTCATATCGGTCGTTCAGGGCTTTCACGAAGAAGTCCGACCAACGCGTTGGTGGGCGTCCTGGTGTTCTTTTGACATCCCGCGGAATCCAATCTGTGACGACTCTCGTCCAGCGGGTGTCTGCGAATCGCATTACGTGGCCGGCCCACCTAATTTTCGACGACTTGGCCCATGCGACAGCGTCTCTGATCTTCGAACGTCGGCGAAGCTCGGAACTCCGAAGGCCTTCTCTCACTTGCGTGAGTCGTGTCACTCCGAGCATCGTCCTCTCCATTCCACGCTGCGCGACGCTGATCGCGTGTTCATCCTGCTTTCGTATAGCCCAGGTCTCTGAGGCGTATGTTAGGGCAGGAAGAACAGTGGAGTCGAATAGGTGGGCACGGAGTTGGACGTTCTTCGTCTTCTTCGCGACTTCTTCGACGCTCTTGAAAGCTCCCCAAGCCGCTCGTTTCCTCCTGCTCAGCTCTGGTGCTAGGTCGTTGGTCATGTTGACTTCGCGACCCAGATACACATAGCTGGAGCATTCGAAGATGTTCGTTCCGTTGAGCGAGAATGGGGCATCAGAAACCCATCCGTTCTTCATATTCTATGCACGACCTACTGATAAGACCATGTGATGTATTGCGAGTTCTAAAAACTTTGAAGAAGTCTACTTCAGCGACGTTTGATGGCATCCCCCAAACAGTTTATAAAAAATGTGCAAATTCCCTTTGCAAGCCATTGTCCATTATTTTCAATATTTCCTTAATGTTCAATGAGGTTCCATCAATTTGGAAGGAAGCCATCATAACTGCAATACCGAAAGATAACAGCGCTAGATGCTTGTCATCCTTCCGTCCTATTAGTATTACTCCACCTTCCATAAAAGTCTTGGAGAAACTTCTTCGTGATAAAATTAGCTCCCACTTTGCCGAAAACCATTCTATCCCAGCTGAGCAACACGGATTCACTGTTGGAGCGTCAACTATTACTCAATTGGCCGATTGTTATTTTGATTGGTATTTAGCTATGAATCGTGGCCATTCTGTTGATGTCATTTATTTCGATTTGTCCAAAGCTTTTGATAAGGTTAATCATGAGAAATTGTTGTACAAGCTTTCTCATCTTGGCATAAAAGGAACCTTACTTCTCTGGCTAAGTTCATATTTGAGTGATCGGCACATGTGTGTTAAAGTTGGGAACAGTTTTTCTACTCGGTACTTATGTACCAGTGGAGTCCCACAAGGGGGAGTTTTGTCCCCTTTACTTTTTCTGGCCTACACTTACGATTTACCGGAGAAACTATTTACCAGTCCCTCAGTGAAGGTGCAGGTTTTTAGACGTTAAAGTGTATGGAATTTATAATGCTGAAACCCAAACAGAGGTACGCCAGGCTTTATCTCAGTCAATCTCAAACATGATGGAGTGGGCGACTGCCTGGGATATCCCTGTTGACCTTTCGAAAACTTCAGTTATGCATCTTGGTTGCACCCCGTGTATGGAGTACCGGGCTGGTGATATTTTGCTGAAAACCAGCTACGAAGTAAGGGACCTTGGAATAATTTTAACGCCTAAGCTTGACTTCAAATCTCATATTAATGACGTCATACGAAGAGCCTTTTCAACACTATTTGCAATTTTACGGAATGTTAAGTGCAACGACGCTTCCATATTAATTAAACTTTACAAGACTTATATTATACCAATTCTGGAATATGGTTCGCAAATCTGGAATCCCTACGGGTCTGCAAATCTGGAACGTTAAAGCAGATACGCCAAATAGAGAAAGTTCAAATGGTCTTCACTAAGATCTTGATGTATAGATGCTTGCCAGATCCCGGCTTCCCTCAAATGTTGCCAAGCTACTCCGAGCGGCTACGCATCTTTCATATAAGGAGTTTGCATTATCGCCGAATATTTTGTGACTTGGTTTTTTGCTTCAAAATTATAAAGGGAGAAACAAAGTTAAGACCAAGCAAATACTGGGTATTCATACCTTCTTCTGGACGTATAAACAGTTTTTCTTTGCGGACGCCAAGACTACATAGAACGTATCAGACCAAAATTTATAGCACTTTCTTTTTCCGAGCCGCTAGATGGCTACAAATGTTGCCCCCTAGCCTTCTTGAAGCTCCTACCAGCGCAGCCTTCCGACGGAAACTGAGGGAGGTGGATTTGGTTTCAATTCTCAATCTACCAAGTATATACTGAATACCTCGCTTCAGGTTCAGGCTGCCTCAATTGCTCAGAGCTGTTCAGTGATGGCTGATATCTTTCAAAGTTGAGCTGCAGAAATCACAAATAGATCTAGATGTTCCTATCTTTAGCAAGCTATTCACGTCTGTGTCCATTTTGCCTCTCTCTTGTTGCATTATGAGAAATTCATTTAGCTTAAGTGATATTTAGATCATATATGCAGTAATGGACCTCAAATTACGATGGCTGCTCCTGATCAGACTTCCCTCTCCATGTGCCTTGTGTTGTTTTCTTTTTTTTTGTTCACGGTATTTTATCCAGTCCTAGAGGCAGAGAGCGTGAGGGCGATGCTGTTGGTGGCGTGAGCGCGGGGTGGGGGTGCTGAGGTTTGATTGGCTTACCACCCACTAGCTTTATGTTCTACCTACTTTCTTCCAAAAATCAGACATCTTGCCGTGGTTCTACATTGAAGTCTAAAGCACTAGAATTTCCTTGACCTTCACTCGTTGCTACATCTATCCAGTGCCTCAGGCTGGCTATCAAAAACACTACCAGTTCTGACAGCTTGCCGTATACTTCTATCGGGCACATATTTTGTCGTACTAACAAATAACTGGCATGTGATAGTCATCTTCGTTGGCACTAAGTAGCAGTGTTGCATAGTCCTTCAGGTATCTTGGTGCAATTTGACTTCATACAAACCATGGCCAGGTGAATATGAAACATTTTACGTTTTATAAGGAACATGTTGTTTGTGGGTTGTTGTCCTCCATTTCCTCTGTCTCTCTCCCCTTGCCGCGGCGCAGCCTCACTGATAGTGAGCCTTCTTTTCTCGATGCCCCCGCTTTGTTAAATCTGACCATTGAGTTGTTTTTTTTTCTCTTGTGTTTCTTAGTATTGTTCGTGCTCTACTAGAATCATTGAATTGGCACATCCGTATGGGTGTATTTATAATAAATAAATAAATAAATAAATGAACATCGTCTTCGTAAGATTCAGCTGCAGTCCAACGCTTCCACATACACACATACACGATCGAAGTCGGCCAGCATTCGTTACGCCTGACTGATGCTCGGTGTTATGAGCACGATGTCGTCAGCGAAGCAAAGATGGTGCAGTTGCCGGCCGTCGACCTTCACTCCCATGTCTTCCCATTCTAGTTCGCGCATGACGTTTTCGAGGGTGGCGCTGAAGGGCTTCGGGGATATGGTATCCCCTTGTCGAACCCCTCTCTTCACGTCAATGACGACGTCGTTGTAGAATGGAGAGATCTTGGTCGTGAATCCACTGTACAGCTCTCGAAGGACCCTGATGTACTGAGTAGGAACGCCCTGAGTGAGCAGGGCTTCCATGACCGCTTCAGTCTCGACGGAGTCGAATGCCTTCTTCAGGTCGATGAACGTAAGGCACAGCGGCAGCTTGTACTCTCGCGACACTTCGATGAGCTTCGTAATGGTGTGTATGTGGTCGATCGTGCTGAATCCTCTCCGAAATCCTGCTTGTTCGCATGGCTGTCCTTCGTCCAGCGTTCTACTAATCCTATTCAGGATGACTCGAGTGAACAGCTTGTAGACTACGGACAACAGGCAGATCGGGCGATAGTTGCCAATGTCGTGCACGTCTCCCTTCTTGTACAGCAAAACGGTCTTGCTGGTCTTCCACTGAGATGGAACCTTGCATTCGGACAGGTAGCGTGTGAAGAGCCGCGCCAAGGTGTTGATGAGCGCTGGCGGGAGGTTCTTCAGGTGTTCAGCTCTGATCCTGTCAGAACCGGGTGCTGTACGTTTCTTCACCGACGAGATGGCGTGTCGGATTTCGGAAGAGAGAACAGAGGGGACGACGTATCCATCCTGCGGAAGATGGCATGGGGGCAGGTGGACGTGGCTATCGAAGAGATCGGAGTAGAAGTCGTGGATGACTTTCTCCATGGTCCTTCTGGAAGAGGTGATGGTTCCGTCAGGACGTCGGAGAGCGGTCATCTTGGTTTTGAAGTTGGCGAAGTTCCGGCGGGCATTGCGGATGCTCAGCCCTGCCTCTGCTGCTTCAGCCAACACTTCCGCCCTTCTCTCCTTGAGATCTTCCTTTATCGCCGCTCTGCATAGCTTTGCAAGCTCGGACGTCAGTTGGTAGTTGCCTGACGCTCGTGCTGCTCCACGCTGGCGTATCAGCTCAAGAGTTTCCGGAGACAGGCGTCTCTTGGTGGTCTTTAAGCTCTCCGCTCCCTTAGCACTATCGTGGAGATGGTGCACGAAGCGATCGTATTCCTCGTCGACGTTGTCCATGACGGCATCTTCCCAAAGGCCGAGAAGAGAGGTGTAGAGATCCCAGTTGATGGTCGTTCTGGGATTCCTCTTCTTGAACTTCGCGGCCTTCTCTCCTTGACGCGAAAAGCGGAACCTCGCGCGAAGGAGGCGGTGGTCCGATCCCGTGTAGAACTTGGGGACAACGGAGACATCGGTCAGGCAATACTTGCGATTGAAGATGATGTGGTCGATCTCGTTGTGGAACTGGCCACCGGGGGATTCCCAGGTCCATCGTAGGGAGGGAGGCTTCTGGAACTGCGAGTTTCCATGGATGGTCTTGGTCGACATGATAAACTCAGACAGCCTTTCACCTTGCTCGTTCCACTCCAAACCGTGGGTTCCGATGTGAAGTTCCTCCGGCGACCTTCGTGGCCCGATCTTGGCGTTGAAGTCGCCGACGATCACCTTGTAGAAGGTGTGATCTTCCTTATAGAACTTCTCCAGCTCCACGTAGAAGGCCTCGACGTCTTCGTCGTCGTAGTCGGATGTTGGGGCATACGCGACGAACACAGTCAAGGCTGGCACGGAGCCACATCGCTTCAGTCGCAGACGTCCGATTCGGCTTGTCAGAGACTCGTACGAATCGATGTTCATGGCCAAGTGCGTGTTGACGAGGACACCAACGCCGCCTACTCCCCTGCTGTCGCATGTTCCGAGGAACAGTTCTTCTCCGGAGTCGTAGGCGGCGTGTAGGGGGTGGTGTCTTCTCGTCTCGGTCAGTCCGATGACGTCGTACTTGATCTTCCTGGCTTGCATCATCAGGTCCTCGACGGATGCTTCCGACGCAAGCGTGCGGGCGTTGTAAGTACAGATCGTCATCCTAGTCCTTCTCAGTTTGCGCAGCCTGGTTAGGCCCTGAGATTTTAGCAGCCTCTCCGTACTCGTCCTTCCCATCGCTGCAGAAATGGGGGCTCTTTCGGGGTCAGGGGAATGAGGCCCTTTAGTGCTGCTGTGTTTGACTGGAATACAACACGGGTAGCTCTGTCGTGCGGGCGGGGTACTCCGGGCAGCCAGCCAGACTGCCCGAAGGGACGGGGCGAGACTTAAGGCGGCCTCGAATCGCCTTACATGTACTCCCAGTCTACCGAGTGCAAGCTTTTGGCCGAGCCGACACAGTTACAATCCGCAGAGTCACGGACACATCCACGCACACTGTGCACGAACATGCCGCTCCCACGCACAAGGAACGCATCGACCCGACACAGCAGGAGCAAGGAGTCCATCCCCTGCATCCCACCTGCGTCTCTGGGCAGTACACGGTCGCATTTGGTTCGCGTTTAATTCCCCTATCCACCACCCGGGGACGCGCCACGTGGCCACAAGCGGCCCGAGATCCCTCTTAACAAGAGAACCCGAAGGCTCTCTATCGAGGGAGATCCGTGGCCTCGCATAAATACTTGTTATAATTTCTCCTCGAAGAGAGCGTATCGATTGATATGTGCTTTTTTGAAGGCTTTTCACTTGAAAACACAGTACACCTTGCAAAAAATGGTGGATATCTTTTAAAATACAGAAACTATTTGAATGGTTCTCACATTGCTCCTAGCGAAGCTTTAGAAATGCCTTAAGACCCATAAAAAGGCACAGGGTAACGAGATTTCTGTGGCGCAAATGGCCGAGATTGTGCTATGCCCCGCCCAAAACCTTGCATTTCAAATTGATTGATTGTGCATGGGTGAAGCGAGTGGGTGTTCTTTGGTGAGCTAGTCGCTGAATCGCGTCTACACCACGTGAAATTTAACTGCAGAGTGCGCCACGCTTCAAAGGAATAGAATAACTACAACACAAGTGATTTCTGAAAAGCAAGACACTTATACAAAACACAAATACAGTATCGGCTGTGCCGCATCGTCCATCTAGTACAAGCGGAGCGAAAGATGAAGAGCGACGCAAAGGGGCGCCGGAGAGCGCCCTAACCTGCTCGCCACGCTCTGACGCAAGTCGCGTTAGGGCGCTGTGCCCTCAACTTCTGGACGTTAAGCTGATGGAAAGAGCCTATCAATGCGTTTGGACGAGCATGGCCTACTGTTTGGAACTAGCTGTGGCATGGCGCACGCTGTAAACAATGCAAATAGGCCCGGTAGAATCAATCCAGTAGGAGCAAGAGAGCGAAGCGGCCAATGCAGATTAAGGTTGTGAGACCCAATTTTTCCGATTTTGGTCGATCACTGCGGTAAGACGAGGCGAGCTAGCAAATCCATGCAATTCCGTGGGCGAGCACTGAAGGCACCTTGCGACGACCTGCTCGCAATTTCCCAGCTGCTAAAATTGCCTCACAGCTGCCGTTTTAGAGCGGCGATGAGGTTTGGACGAGGAGCGTTTTAGAATGACAGCGGTGAAATTTCTTTCGGCTTTACTCGCCCACATTTGAGTTTTCGACACTTCCAATAATACCGATCTGTTCAAAACGAAAAGTTTTATGGAATGATGTCAATCTCGACCAGTTTTGGAAATATCGATCAGTTTCGCAGCAAGCGGAGCGGCGATGATGTCGCTGGAAATCAATGTTCTCGAATTAGGCCAATTTGAAAATTGGAAAAGTTTGGTACTATCTCGCAATTTGGAAAGTTAGGCACTGTTCGGTAGCGCTTTTAATGGTGAATTGAGCGGTGTTACTTAGAGTAGCGAGAGCTGTAATCTGAGGCGTAGAACATCAATCATTGATGTGCAAAATTTCACGCGCGGGCGTGTTTGGAGCGCGATAACTCTGTCGAGTGTAAACGGTTCCGGCCGCAACTTGTATATTTTGTAGCCAAAAAAATGTTCTAGCAATTCACCAAAGCACAGCAATGTAGCTTGCGGACGGGCAAAGTCCCAGTGGTGCGAAGCTGATGCTAAGCTTATGTGATGATTTTTTCAGAATTCAGTCGATCACTGCGGTAAGAAGCGGAGAGCTAACTGTATAAAAGTGCGCTGAAGAGCAGAACAGTAAAGGCTTTTCACAATGACTCGCAACTTCCCATCTGCCTATACTGCCCTAACCACAGATCCCATTTTAGAGCGGCGGACTTAACGGCTGAAGTTTCCTGCACACTTACTCGCCCAGGTTTGTGTTTTCGACACTCACAATGAAAAGTTCTGTTTGTTAGGAAAATCTCTATCGAATGGTATTGATCTCGACCAATTTTAGAAAAATTGTTCTTTGAGAATCTCACATCGAAGACGAGGCCGAGCCTGCGCGGCCGATGACGTCACAGAAAATCGAGATTTTCGAAATTGGCCAAATTTTTCCGTTCAAACTTCGTTAAAAATTATCTAGGAGGGTATTTAAGGCGCTGATTGCGAATCCGACGTTTGTTTGTGAAAATTTCGCCAAATGCAGTAAGTTACTACCCTTTGAGGGTGGTCAGGTCAGGGTCACCGATTACTCTCGGTTATCGGTAAGGGCGGTCTCTTGCCGTAGTCGTTTAAATGGATTTCGGCATTGTGTTTGGAACTTCGAGTAACCACCAGTCACTATTCGAAGTTTGAGCAAAACCAGTGATCACGGCCGGATCTTCTTCTTCTTCAACGTTTGTCCCGCTTCGAAGCGGGGTCCGCTTTTCTGGTGTAGTGACGCCACTTTACGCGATCAAGCGCTTGATCGGGATGGATACCAGCAGTATTCAGGTCCACATACAACGAGCCAACGCTGCTTCGGCCGCCCTTTAGTCCGTTTTCCGGGCACATCTATGTTAAGGCCAATCTTCTGAACAGTGTCACCATTAGCGCGAAGAACTTGGCCATACCACCGAAGGCAAGCCTCACGTAACATGTCAGCAATTGGAGCGACACCAAACCTCTGGCGTATTTCATCGTTGGGAATACGGTCCAAACGCGTAACACCAGTCGTCCAGCTCAGCATTTTCGCTTACGCTGAGACGAGTCTCGACCTCCTTCGTTGTAGGCCATAATTCAGCTCCATGCATAGCTACTGGTCGGACGACGGTTCTATAGATCTTCGATTTAAGGCGTTCCGGTATCTCCCTGTCGCATAAAACGCTTGTCATCGAGCGTCATTTGAACCACGCTGCGCTCACGCGCGAGCTCACCTCGAACGTCAGACTACCATCAGATGCAATTGCAAATCCAAGGTGCTTGAAGTTTGTCGTTCGTACTAGCGCAGTGCCATTGATTTCAATGGACCCGGCTTCGTTTACGTCTGTCGTCAAATACTCGGATCTTTTGACGTTTGGCTTGAGTCCGAAAATCGCTAAGCGTGCGCTTGTCTCTCGAGTTCGCTCTTCTCTCCGCTTGCAAGCATCACGTCATCTGCATGCAGCAGCATCCAGGGGGTAGATTTCTGGAGGTCTCTCGAAATGGCATCCATTACGACAATGAATAGGAGCGGGGAAAGCGCAGAGCCCTGGTGAACACCGGCAGAGATAAGAACTTCGTCGATGTGCCGGCAGGCGCTCGCACACTACTCTTTGGACCAGAATAAAATATGCGCACCCACTCAATAAGCTCTTTGGGACCACCGTGTTGTTGTAAGGCGTACCATACAACTCACGCGGTACACGATCAAATGCTTTCTCTAAGTCGAGAAAAGCTAGGTGCAGCAGTTTCTGCTTCTCGCGATGTCTCTACAATAAGAACAAGAAGACGAACAGCATGTATGGCATCGACGGTGCCACAGCCCGCTACGAAGCCACATTGATTGGTGGAAAGTTGGACGATATCGCGAATACGTCCATCTACAATTCGCTCGAAGATTTTCATGATGTGCGAGAGCAAACGAATTGGACGGCAATTCGTCCAGTCCGCAGGACTGTCCTTCCTCTTCCAAATCGGGATCGTCGTGCTTCCGTGCCACCTACCAGGTACCTTCGTTTCCATAACAACCTGTTTGAAACTCCACTAGCCACTCAGCAGGACTCCAGCACCTCAATTTCCATAGGTCGTCCGCTATATCATCGGGGTCCGTTGCTTGCCTGGCTTCATCTTCTTCAAAACCGCCTCCGTCTCCTCTACAGTGATTTTCCGCACAGGACTGTACGTAGGAGGGACGCAAGGGATGGGCGGATGGGCAAACACTTCTGTCGAAATTCTCTCGAAGTAGTCATGCCATCGTTTCATAGCCCTCTTGCGGTTCGTCAGTGGAGGCCGTCCTCATCATTGATGCCAAAGAATTTCTCGATGTCCTCGGCCTGACGATGGTGTGCCTTGGCAATTCGAAAAAGCTGTCGTTCACCATCGCGCGTCTGTTTATCGCTGAGATCATCGTAATGGACGGCTTTTGCAACGGCTACGGCCTTCTTTGTCGCTTTATTTGCCTCCTGGTACATACGCTATTTGTCTGGATCTTGTCGCGCAGGAACGCGTGATATAATTAGTCATGCCTAATTCAGAACATGCAACTTGTAATATCATATCGGTGGCATCTTTCCATGTTTCGTCAACGGTTGTCACCGTCGGTAACCGAATACGAGAAACAAAGGCTCCAGCATTTTCCTTCAACCGCCACCACTTAATTCTCGGTGAGCCGCATCGCTCGGCTTGTCTCAGCCTCGGGGGTCGAACTTAAGAGTGCATATCAGCGGACGGTGCTGTGAGGCGACAGTCTCGTACGGCGCCACCCTCGCATCTGTAACCAGCTTTCAATCGCTATGCTTCACAAGGATCTGTGTCTTGGTGCTCTCGCTACAGAACGACACCTGATGGGAGTCACGCTTTCGAAATACGGTGTTCGCGATGATGAAGTTATGCGAGTCCGCATACTCGAGGGTTCGCTCACCATTAGCGTTACGTGCACCATATCCAAAACCGCCGTGACAGCTGTGACCATATTTCGCAGTCCCCACATAACCGATGAGGTCACCTGCGATAACGACAGCGTCTTCTGACGGTACCTCTGCTGTCTTTTCATCAAGCAGTGTCCAAAACTCATCCTTGGCTCTCTCAGAGCAACGTGCCTGCGGAGCGTACGCAGAGAAGAAATGATACATACACTGTACAGCAGCGACTACGACCTTCATCAAGCGGTCATTAAAACGTTCAACGCTTATAATCGCGTCTTGGAAACGTTCGGAGACGATTACACCAACTCCGCTGGTGGTCCTGGGACTGCCGCACAGAATGGCCTTGAAGCCTCGGCATATGTCCCTTGACTGTACGGTACATAAGTCGACTCGTCTCTGCTCCAGTGCTTATGCCAACTCGCACGAGCGGCCCGTCAACGTACCCGCATTCAGCGTAGCTGCGCAGGTCTTGCCTGCAATGCTGTCCTCCCGATGCTGTCCTCGCATCAGAGACCCTCGCATACTTCTCACACTAGCCTGGCTCTGCGAGTGCGTATCGACTCCCGCGGACGCCGTAGCATTATCTTGATACTCACTTAACGTCATCAACCATGTGATGTGACATGGGATCTTCATAGGCCGGCCTGTCACTAGGGCCTGTCGCCTGTACTCGAATGTTCGTGATTATTTTAATTCGCTGAAACGAACGGTTTGTAGTGGCACCACGTGGAGGAACGGACATCGCCACCTGATCATGACTGGATCACCCTCAGTTTTCCAGAGGAAAATCTAAAACCTACCGAAATCGGCGGTATTCATAAAAACGGACGTCGGAGTCGCAATCAGCGCCGCATATAACCCCCTAAATGATATTGAACGAAAAAATTGGGCCAATTTCGAAAATGTTGATTTCCGATGACGTCATCGCCCGCGAAGGCTCGGCCAAGAGCGCCCTCTCCTCGATGCGAAATTGTCAAAAAATTGATATTTCCAAAACTGGTCGTGATTGCCATCGTTCGATAGAGCTTTTTATGGTAAGCAAGAAGATATTATTGGGAGTGCCAAAAACTCATTTGTGGGCACGTAAGGACCGCAGAAATTTCACCGCTGCCATTCCAAAACGCTCTTCTCCCAAATTTCACCGCCGCTCTAGAACGGCAGCTGTGGTTAAGGCAATTTGAGCAGCTGGGAGGTTGTGAGCAGGTCGTCGCAAAGTGCCTTCACTGCTTTGCTCGCTCACGGATATGCATGCCGTTAGCTCGCCTCGTCTTACCGCAGTGATCGACCAAAATCGGAAAAAATGGGTTGCACTTGCTTAACCTGCAGTTTCGCGCCGCTGTAACTTTTCCCTTCGCAAACCGTTGTGCTTCAGCCAACTTCAAGAATCTTGTGTTTTATTATGATGCTCCAAACACGCCCGCGCGTTCAAATTGGCGGCATCCTGAAGTCTCAGTGAAAACGTGGAAATCGCTGACAGGCAATGCTAGGCCCACGAAGGATTTAGAACGAATGGGGAAACATCTCGATACTTGGATAGTAGGCTCTAGCGCACTTGAAGGAGTGATGACGTCATCGAACGCGGAGCCGCGCGGGCTCGGCCTCGATGCGAACTCGACGCCCACTCGATTGATACTGCCGGGCCTATATGCATTGTTCACAGCGCGCGCCATGCTCCAAACAGTAGGCCATGCTCGTCCAAACATATTGATAGGCTCCCACTATCAGCCTGACGTCCAGAACGTCAGACGCGAAGCGTAGCGAGCAAAAAACGGCGCTTTCCGGTGCCCATTTGCGCTGCTACACCGTATTTGGACGATGCGGCACAGCCGGTACTGTACAAACACAAAACTCAAACACAAAAAAAGAGTGGAGCAGAGTGCTATTTGCCTTCTATTATGTTTTCCCTCCCTGTTCTACAAAACGAGTCAACAATGTAAGCTTTGCATATCCACCTTCAAGTCATCAAGTGTGCGAACTTCCTGCTTCCTTGATAGAGCAATTAATAACGCATTACATACATACATCTACACAGTATATAGGACACAACAATACCTTTTCAGGTAGTCCCTTAATAGTCTCACCAAATATAGTTCTTCATGCTGCCCCATACCAACTCGATTAGATTCAAGTCGACGATGATGACGCTTATTATTAATTTAATAAACGTGTGGGACCCAATCGCAACGTCTTATATGTTCTCATTGTAGTTGCACCGCATATGAACCGTGATGAATAAAACATACCAAAAAACCGAGGTGAATTAAAGTTTTCTCATAGTATGTATACCTACCCTTCCCATCTTAGACAATAATTTTTCCGTAGGGACCTTGCCGAAAGCTTTTGAAAAGTCGAAAAAGAGTTGTATGAGGCTTAGCACGGTCGCAGCAGAAATGGTGCTCTACCAGTAGATCGGCGCAGAAATGGGGCAGCACCGTTGGCTCTCACACCAAAAGGACTACATCCAGCGGTATTGCAGCGCAAGTGACTTCTGTCGACTTCAGCCATAACCACTGCGATTTTAAACAAATAACTTTGAAATAGTTATGGCAATGCGACCTTTGTGACGGATTAAAGCGTCTTTCTTTCAAAGAGTTTGAGCGGTATTGCCTCAGGCTGAGTCATAAATATTGCAGCATTTCTGTTTTTTTTCTGAAGTTCAAAACAAGGCTGCTGAAGTATTACATTTTGTTTGAAAGCATGTTTCCTGGCCATCATTTTGAGTTATGAATCGTTAATTTTTTCGCCTTTTTTGCGTCAGCGGAGGAAAGCACAGAACTAGGCAAGGAAAGGAACTCCGAGGTGAGACTGATCAAACTTACCCGTTTTAATGCACCTTTCTGGTGTACAGCGTTATTCTCTAGAGCGATGTCCACTCAAAGTGAAAAAGTGTGTGGTTTCGTTTTCAATTAGTTCAACCTCGACAGCAGCACAACGACGGGGGTCAAGCACATTCAGGAAGTCACCGGCAAGTTTATTCCTAACCGAGTAAATTATTGGAGATGGTATCAGAAGTTCCTTTCCGCCCAGCAGGGCAACAAAGACGATGGGCATGGATCAAATCCTAGCGATGAAAAGGGAATGCTTCACTACACTTGTAGAGCCAAAAAGCAATAGACAGAACGCATCTATAGCTGAGGGTTCTGAAAAAAAAAACCGGAGCTCCACAGAAAGAAAGCCCTGCTGTGCGCAGAAAGAAGGTCCTGCTGGTGAATGTGTAATGGTCCAGTTACCCGAAAGCTGCTCCACGTAGTCAAGCCATCCTCGGTGCTCGCTTTTGCCAAGAACATCTACTAGATCTAGCACCAATTAGTGGAGAAAGAAGTCGATACGAGCCAATGTTTCTTCCACCAGGGCACTGGCCGACCACTTGCGGCACTTCAGACGCTGGCGAAAGTCTAGGAATTGAGCTGGACCAAAGTCAAGCAACCACCGCTCGATGGATCAGTGCCTCCATCGTATGCGCTTCGCTGAAATCGATGAGGTCACGGCGGCGGTACACGACTTCTTCAAGTCAAAACCCACCAAATATTCTACAGAGCTGTAATCTATTCTGATCATGAAAAGCGGAAGAAACTCATTGAGAATAATGGCAATTACCTCGTCTAGGAACTCATTTTTCTTTTGTGGTATAATCTTCTTTTTGCTGGAAGGCCAAATTTATTACAAAATTTATGACTCAACCTGACAGCACCATTTAAGACAGGAAAAACATGGTAACAGAAGTCGTCCACTGTTGAAGACGGGGAAGGCGCAGCAGAAACAGCTGTCATCCGAACGAAAACAGTTCTCTCACAATTATTCTAACTCTGCCCTACTGTTTTCTTCTGCAAAAGCTCTGCCTACATAACATGTTGAAACACCTGGTAGAATTCACCTCTACACAACAATATAAGGGACTATAGCAGTGTGGGCAATCATCTGCAGCCGCCTCAACAATGACAACGATCGGGACGTTGGTTTTGCTGGTAGGTTTCAGGTAGCCATGATGTTACTGCTTGCTTGGTAAACGTGCGGCACACTTCCCGTTTACCAGTAAAAAGCTTCATACTTGCTGTAGTAGTAGTACCTAATAGTACCTAGGGCAGAAAGGTAGAAAGAGGTCTTCTGTTTTGTCACTTGTAAAGGAAGCAATATCCCGAGGCCGAGTAGCAGCTGTTGAATGGTGAAGGCCGGGGGCATACTTCTATCGCCGCGATGGCATCGCGGCGCTCAGTTTATGGTCATTTCGCCGCACTCGGTCGAATAGTCGAAGGAAACTTCTCCGCGGCCGCCGCAACAGTGGCGGTCGGCACGCGCGATGGCTTCTCGCGCCCATCGCGGGCATGGCATACTTTTCGCGCCGCGCGCTGTGTTTAGCGTTGGTCCTGGACGGATCGCTGCCACGCTCCCTTGCAGAGCGATGAGCGATGCGACGAGCACTGAGAAGTTCAAATCCTTTCGCGCCTTTCTTTGTGAATTCTTTGCAAAACTCATCGCGGCGACGGGAAGTATGCACGAGGCCTTACACGTTGTGCATATTGAATTGTACAGTGCATATATAGTGTGTCTCAAAAAATGTATACACTGTTTGAAGGTGGCAATTTGGGTCACAGTGAAGGTGCTAGAGAAAGTTAAGGGCTATTATGAAAGCTTAGGAACATAGAGATTTTTTGACATATAAGCGGTATGGAGCGCGCCAAGCACTGTTCTGCACTCTTACATTTCACACTCGACTAATTGTTTTTCACTTGAACACTTGTTATACATAGCTTCTCCAAAAATTCACCTACCGATTTATTTTTAAAAAGTATAGTGTGGTTCTTAAATTTCAAACGATTCTCGGGCAACATTCATGCCAACACAACAAAAGTTCAACATCTAAGCGTCACAGTATAGTCTTAGACGAGACCTCTTCTTTCAGAGACTGCTTTTGTCGCTTTTATAGCTGCGAAATGGTTGACTATCAAAAACCAAAACATCGAAGAAAGAGTCATCAAATTTCGAAAGGAACTCTGATTAAGACTTGCCTATCTTGCCTCCAACTCATTACTCTGCACACAGTATGGAACCTTTACTAGATGAAAAACGAAAAAATTCTGTCCTTGCCCGAAAGGTATGGAAAAACAGAAGTAAACACTAAGTACATTACCGCTCGTTCATCTATTAGTCAGCAAGTCAGATAAGAGTTGTGCGCTGAAACAATCGAATGTGGCACAGACGGTGAAAAATTCAATCTTTCGAATTTCGTTTGACGCACGGATCTGTCCGAAGAAACCCCAGCACCGTGATTCTGTACATATTTTTAGGCAGCCATAGTACTGGAGGTACTTGATACCGCTATTCTATCACCAAAGTGCTCAACGAAATTTGCGGAAAATAACTTCTCGGACGAAAACAGGAAAGAAGTCGTAAATCGGATATTCGCTCAGGACCCTTTCAAAACGCTTAAAAAATACATCGTAAGTTTGCCATATTCTAAACCAAAAGCAAGACGAGGTGAAGAGGTTTTGGTTTTGTAGAGCCGTAAAACCCATATTTGCTAAACTTCGTGGTACCGCGACTGAAGACTGAAACATTCTCCGACGCCTTTGTTTTCATGGGAAGCCGATACATTTTGGTCACTGCTGCTGCTTCAACTGCGGCAAGAGTGGAACCATGTACTTAATCTCTTGCTGCGCCTGTGGCGACCAGTACATTGGAGACACGGCGCGACCCCTCTATATTTGGATCAAGTAAGACCTGCAGGGCAAACCCAGGTCGCAACTCTCCAACCCACTAGCACCCATTGGGATAGCCATTCAGGGGAAAATTTCGAGATTTCGGTCAAAATTCTGGGTCTGGAATCCGACAACACTGCGCGGAAGACACTGGAGGCCTTTTGTATCCATTCTAGACACTCAAAAATTAACTGGAAAGAGGAATGTCTTTCCACCTACCAGCGAACTTTCCCAGTTTTTGGAACTCTGTGGGCTGACCTAGTTCTGGGCCGCGGTCTAACCTGGTTCAGTGCGAAGGCACTCACTGCCCTGTAAACAAATACCTCCAGAACACAGACACGACCTAAAATACCGACTGCCTAGCTTGTGGTCTCTTCAACCATCCGCTTCTGTAGATCCAGCTAAGGTCAGTTCTTTGTAGTTGATCTGTTTGGTTTGCTGAGTAGTACATCATCGACGTTACTGTAAGGCATTGTCGAGGGATTTGGTCGTTCAACTTTATGAATGTTCTGTTTCATTTAGGCCCTTGAAGAAGGCGATTTTGCCGAAACATCGGCCAATAAACGGATTTACCAATCTCGTGTGGCTAATCAACATCAACAAACAACAAACATAGATGCAGAGATTCAATGGTAGTCGGACCGGTAACCTTAAGATTGATATCAAGGTTCCCTTGCGTAGAAATGAGTGACACTTACAATCATTCGACTGAAAAAAAAACTTCAACGAAACCAGTGGTGTCGTAAGTCGAATGCACTTTTCGCAAGAAAGGAAAGAGACGAAGTGACATGTACCTAGGCGAACTAGAGCTACTTTATCAAGCTAAAGTGATAATCAAGTCGTTCACTTTCTCCTTCTCTACAATAGAGCTGGTTCTGGTTCTTCCGTTTTTTGCTATAGATCCTCATATAGGACTGGCGTCAATCAAAAAGATCTCCCCAGTTCTTCTATAAAACTACTGAACGTGTATATCTATGTCTTGAGAAAAGATTGAAGGTTTCTCCGCAACCCCACTCCCAGCGTGCTAGAAAGTGCAGCCTCAAGCGTGTGAAGGGTACCGTTTCTTTGAATGATTGCAGTAAAAGCAATTCTTTGTTGTATGCTTCTAAAGTTGCTTCAGTAACGCTAACCGAAAACACAAATATATTCGAATAGCGAAAATTTTCGAATATTCGAAAATCGCAGTTTTTTTCGAGCATACGAATTCGAATATATTCGAAAATCGCGTTATTCGAACGTTAGAATGCGATCATTCGATTTCGAGTAGAATTATTCGAACTCGAATGTTCGAATATTCATTCGGGCACAACTGTATGTGAGAGTAAATAGGCCCTTCATGGACGATAAGTAGAAATACAGATTTGTAATACATGTTGAGAGAAACCTTAGACTTCATGTTTCCGCAATGTTTTATCAATGTAACGATCTAATCAACTCATATTCGAATTAACAACAACTCCTTGCCATATGATTTAACAGGTAATAAGCAGCGATGTTTAGGAAAATCCTGTTTAGAACTATACATGCGATGTTGAAGAAATGGCAAGTAAATATTTGACTCGAGGAGATAGTCGGTCGTGCCCGTCCAATTTCACATGCCTCTTTTTCTCAAGGTTTGTTTAATAAACATTAATTTTTCTGTGAGATTGTTTGTTTGGACTTTTATTTTGCTTGCCAATTTTGCATGATCTGAATTTACTGTTTTAGAGAAACATCTGCAGCTTTTGTCATAAAAATCACAGCTCAGATTTCATTTCATTTATGGCCCAAGTTGTGCGCTTTAAATAAATCAACAACAGTAGACGGAAACAAAAACAGTGCTGCATGTGCATGCTGTAGTCTGAGTGTTTTCAAACTTTCCATCATAAATATTTAGGAGTCGTTTATACGATTTGGGATCGTAGCAAGCTCATAGTCAGTAATTGGAGAGAGAGGAAATGAATACAGCGGCAGCAGTACGAAAAGAAGAGTAGACAGAAAAAGAATGTTAATGCTTGTGTGCCGTTGCAATCACCATGACACTATTAATAAGCTGAAACGATGAGAGAGAGCGAGGAAAATGTATGAAATGTTGAGAATACGAAGATAAGACAATGAGTACGAGCTGAGAAATTTAATGACGGTTCGAAAAGCACTCATATAATTGACAGCAACAATACATAATACTACTCTTAAATAACATTAATGCAAGTTATCTTGATCTGCCAATGCCTTCTTGTAATTTACGAATGTGAATGTTGCTAGTTAAAAAAAACAATAAGCGAGTTAGTAAATCAGAGCAGAATTTCTCGATGCGGAGTCCATGGGAGAAAGATCCACCGGTTCACTAGAAAACAGTATGCTAATACCAATTCTTATTGAAGGTGAGATTGCCCCGAAAGAAAAAGACCCAGATGAACTTTTTTCGAGCGATTCCTTAAATCGGGAGAAAATGCGTAAGAGCAAATCGTGCTGTTCTTAGATGCAAAGTTTAGTCTAGATATCCAACCAAGCATGATTTTAAATCTCGCACTGCTGCGTCGAGAAACAATGGTGATAAAGAAAAAGCCTAAAATCTAGTATTTACTCCTTCTTTGGTTTTCTATCTAAACAATCATCTAAAAACACTGTTCTGCCAATAAAATGATGCAAAATGTTCAAGCTCCCAAATTAAATATTTCAGCAATAATGGTCAAACATTTGCTGATGTTCTCCAAGGTGCAATGACTTCTTGGGAAGATAATTTTACTATGACGGAAGAGGTAAAAATGTTGTATTTCTACAGGTATTAGGTGGTAACCGAGAAGAATATTTCAGCTAAAATTCATCAACCAATTCGGCTGCAGTTTTACCAGAGACGCTCCTCAGAATGGATTCGCTTGTCTTTTCAAAGAAGTTCCGCCGGTACTCTAAGCAGATTTTATTTTTCAAGATTGATATATACAAAAATAAGGGTAATGGACATCGACACCAAATCTTTTTGGGATACGCCGTGCATTCTGTTTCTAGGCGATGTCTTGGAGGCGATTTGAATGCGTATTTAGCCAAGCAGTCACTTCAGCGGCCCGCCGATGAACAAGTCAGCGTCCCAGAGAAGTCTGGCACCAATTCGCTGACCCCGAAGGGATGGGATTCTTAGTTAGCCGATGTGGAAATCCGAATCGGGCCTGACTATGACTAAGTCCTTAAAGTCATCATTTCAAGTCCAGGTAATATTCAAGTGGCCTCGGTGACACCCTATGGAAATGGAGTGCATGGCGCATCGCTACCATGGTTTGAACGATGAGGTTCATCCGCTAATTTCGACGTGTTATTTTTAATGATGTCTATAAATCGCTATTTTTCAACATGATCTTCTGATGCATGTTCTACACTGCGCCACACGCGCATCGCAACTTAATCTGCAACATTTTCAGGTAGAACCAGCACCAAAAAACGATCCTGGTGTTAAGCTTGTGAACTGCGATAATAAGCTTATAAATCCCCTTTCTCTGACAAATAGATCTATTGTCGTAGTACAACTATTCAGCCGTGAGCCCTTCAGAAGCCTGCTGTCACATGTGGTGGGTTTGCTATTTAAAAGGCAGCATCTCTTGTTTCTGTCAAAATTTATTTTTTGAACGATTTTTTAAGAATGTGATTTCTCTGGTAAGAATTTTGCATCAAAATTTTGTGTGAGCAGTTTGTATAAGTTTGATTTAGAAATACAAGTGCAGCCTGGAAGAGAGAGCAGATGAGTATTTTGAAGGAGAGGGAGACTACCGTAATCCTACTTTTCTCATGACTCTATTATATTCGAGGTTCGTTTAACAAAGTTGACGTTTTTGATAAAATTTTGGGTGCTGGATATATTTTAGTTGGAGAAAAACCAAAAATATACAGAAACAGAAACAGAAAAACTTAAAATGCATTGAGATATTGTTAGCGGAAAAAGGTCGGTGTTGTCCGAACAGTATGTTAGATGTTGTTTCAAAGCACAGTAAAGCAGCAATCATTAGAACGTTAAAATATCGGATCGCTTCATGCAGTCGAAAGGCTCGTACCATTTTCTTATAAATCCCATAAAAACCGCGACATTTGAACGAAGGTATGGAGCAATCTCTTCGTTTGACATCAGAAATAACCGCCTTTCTTCTATCAAGCTATAAACCAATGCTCTTCTTTCAAAAATAAGAATTTTATAAGTGTTAAGCAACGTGTTCACTTATAGGTTAGGCGAACTAAAACGTTATATATATATAGGGTGCGCCATAAATATGGTCACTCAATAAAAAGCGAATTACTCACGGGGAATTTGTCAGGGAATAGCGAAACCTCCTCAGCAATTTACTAACAATCTAGTTAACACGCAAAATGGATATCATCTAATAAGCAAAACATCATAACACTGGGAAAACAAACAGGTAGATACAAGAAAAGTGATAAAAAACCTTACAATCGTTTCGTTCCTTCCCTTAGACGATTGTAAGAGCAAACACAAAATGCATAAAAGAATAAGGGTCTCCCCGGAACTCCTCAGTAAGGAGGGAGACCCTTTTGAAATTAAAAGACAAGAAAAAACTCACCTAACTTCCGTACCAGCCAAGTGAAGACGAATAGGAATACCAAGTCGAATATGAAGATCTAATATGATCTTCCTTGGCACGAATGACAACCTTCAGACGCTTAGGGTAGGACTCAACGGCGGCACGCAAGGTTGCTTGCGGAATTTCCTTCTATGCTATTTCCCGTGAAGATTTCAATCCTCGAATCGTAGTGCGTCTTTTAGCGCAGGTTTCACCCTCTAGAATGAACCAACGCAGTAATCCATAACACTCAAATCTTACGAGTTTGTCGGCCATTCAGAAACAGGGGTGAAGTTGGGAAGATTCATTGCGCACCACTCCTGAGTCTTCTTGGGCTTGTGAGCGGGTGCGCCGTCTTGTTGAAAGGTCCATGTTGTATTTCCAGAGTGTTCTTGAGCCTAGGGAAGCAACTCCTTTATCACAATGTCGTTTACGTAGGCATTGGTGTTGACCTTGGCTCCTTTTTCAACGAAAACCAATCGTGTCCGTCCTTTAGCGCAAACTCCGGCCCAAACCATCAGGGAAGCTGCATGAGAGTTTCTGTTAACGGTGTCTGCATCCTCACCACTTTCAGCCAATAATCGCGAGTTTTGGCGGTCAAAAGGCTGCTCAACTGAGAAAAGTTTCTTATCAGTGAAGAGCGTCGTGCAGTGGTCGTGCCGCTCGAGGAGTCTTGGACGTTTTTTTCTTCTTCCTTCCACCTGTGCAGGCGTTTGTCCGTGCAGTTGACGGAACTTGCAGGGGTGTAGTCCAAGTTCATTCCTAACAACTTGCCTCATCGTCGTAGCCGATACGCTGAGCTCGGATGCCACCTTTCTCATGCTGCGGCCTGGATTCCACTTGGATTGTTCTTTCATGATTTTTCAAAGACTGCTCATAGCTACGGATATCGGGCAGCCAGATCGGGAACGATCAACGAGAGAGTTACGTTTCACACAGCAATAGACTGTCATCTTATGCAGCTTCAGCAGACGAGCGATGTTGGGAACAGAACGTCCTGCCCTTCTCGGATCCAAGATTGCGCCTCTTTGACAACAAGACTTTACTATTTCTGATAGAAGCAGTGTTGAGATGCAAAAAACACTATATACGGTTAAGATGACAGGTAGAATCCCAAGAAACAATGGAAACATAAAAACGTTCACAAACAAATACAGAAAATGGAGCGCAAAAAAGTGACCATATTTATGGCGCACCCTGTATATTACACTAACAAATTTCTTGAACAATAAAAACTTACCTTTTTGGAGTGTTTCTAGTTTAATTTTGAAAAAAACTCGTTTGAATTTAAAGAGTTGGCTGATCTCGAAAGTCTTTCTTCAGGCAATCTTTCAGTTTGGTTTTTCAATTGTTATGTCCCCTGACTTAATGTTAAGTTAGTTTTTGCTTTGATACAACTTTTGATTAGAAACTGAACTTTTACCAATAGCACTGGTAAAGCTGACGTAGTTTCTGCACTTATGTTGGGATGAGAAAAGAATGTGTATTTTTTATTAACTGTAAAGGCATTGTATTTACATAAACTAAAATCATACACACCACATTTCAGTGCAAACGTTCATCGAAAGTTCGCTGAAATTGTCGAGGACGCGATGACTCAGTGGGAGTACAGATTTAAAACAAAAGCCGTAGGAATTTTTAAAGTTTCTGCTCATAGAATGAGGATTGAGACACGACAATGCAGATTTCGCTGACATCTCAATTGCTTAGATGAAGTACGTGAACGCGGTTGGGTGCAACTACGAAGAGGTTCCTCACTGCAAGAGGTTCGCCTGCGTCTTCAGAACGATCGTGCCGTTGCTGTGGAACTGAGACCGTTCTCCCAAATTTAGGCTAATCACTAAATGATTTCGTGAAAGTGAATAAAACTTCTAAACCTGATCGTATTACAGAACAACGTTCTTCAATCAGTGCGAAGCATTGGTCACGGTCATCTGTAAGTAGTTGAATTGAACAGCATTGAAATTGAAAGTAGTTGGCAGTTTGAAAGTCTTGAGGTGGACCATCTGGTACTAACGTTTTCAAGTTCTAAAACGGGGAGGGGTGTTGCAATGCGATTTGTTACGCTTGTAAAGTCTACGGCAAATGTGATGTTGAATAAAGCGAAGGTAGAACAGTTGTTTGCAGACGTATGTACAACTTCTACAAATTTTCGCTACCATTGATATTGATATGTGTATTAGGATGGTTGCGAGTAGCGCAGTGGAAGAGGTGTCTGCACCCTATACCAGGCTCCTGGTTCGGGTTCCTCGCCCAGGCCAACAAAGCCTTCCATCGGGGTTAGTGTGTTGGTCCAAGACTAGTCTGGGATGGATCCTGTTCATCGACTGGCCACCGCAAATCATTGTTCGGCTAAATAAAGGATAAAGAACGGCGTTAATCAACCCCCTTTGCGATGCGCTACGCACAGTACTTCTACGGGATGTCGTGGAGGCGAGTTGAATGCGTGTTTTGCCATACAATGACTTGCGGTGGCCCGCCGTTGAACAACTCAGCGCTTTGCAAGTCTGGTACCAAATCACCGACCCCGGAGGGATGGAAGGCTTGGTTGGCCTGGGCAGGAAATCCGAACCAGGAACCTGGAAGGCGATAGCCGGCGCTTCCTCCGACTGCGCTCCACGCGCCCGTATGACCAAATACGCATTGAAATCGCATCCATGACAGCACGTAGAAGTAGAATGCGTTGCGCATCCCAAATGGAATTGAGTAACGCCATCCTTTATCCTTTATCCTTTATATGCTCTAAGATTCAGAAACCCAGCCCTTAACACGCTTCTCATCAGGCAGACCTCGAACAGCGTGTAGAATAACAATTAGAGTAATAATTGTATTTATATACAACGTGTTATATACAACGAAGAAGTCTAGAAAAGGGGTCCGGAGTTCCAAACCTCATTGAAGTTCTGAAATCAGAGACGTTGTTACATAAGCCAAGTCATCGAAAATTCGGTGGGCTGGTAGCACCATGCGTTCTAAGACATCCGCTGAACGAGAGCCGTCACTCTTATTCCCATGAAAATTGAAGACCTTGACCCCCTAATGAACCCCAAATCATATGGAGCACTGTGGGCTGGAAGCTTGGTTTTTTCACTCTATAATAGTCAGAGCTTCAAATTTTATAAGCTACAATTTCAATCTCTGATGATGCTTCCATTAGATGGGAGAAAATTTTTTCATGGCAAGTGAGTCCTTTGGTTGAGAATTCATGATCGATTCGAAGAAAGCTTCAAAAAAATCTTTGCAGGAAAAACACTCAGGTCGCCATTAGCAAGAGTCGATATTTTAAGGAGTACAATTCCGGATCAAGATGTCACATCTTCAGGTAGAAACTGTATCGTGTCCATGTCCACGGGAAATCTGCTAAACTTGAACTCGTCGTCGTTGATTTTAAGAGAAAACCGCCCGCTGAAAGTCTTCATTTTTAAATGTAGAGCAATCAGTATTCAAGACATTAAAGCCCTTCTCGAGTGAACGAAGTTGCATGCGAATCTCTACATACAACGTCGAAACCACGCTTGGAAAGAACAACATATTAATGAGTATAAAAATCATACAAAAGCTGAAGATTCAAGAGAAGACCAGTGTAAGATAAAGCAGCCTTGGGGGCAAGGGAGGGGTCGGTCGGACGGACCAATTTTGCTCCGGAAGAGGAAAGGGTCATATATTTTCGGCAAAAATCAAATCCCAGGCTTAACCCTGTTCTGCGGAATGTAAAGCGAACATGAAAATGTGAGGAGCGGGATGCTAGGAGAACACAGCGAGCTGGACAGATTTCCTTGTGAAAGCCCTGAACGAACGACATGACACACATCGTGTTCCCCGAGCAAGGAGGATCTACTGGAACACTCTGGCACGCAACAGGGACGAATGGAGACATTGTCGGGCCCTCGCTCGAGCAGCTTAATGATCGACGGGACGACAGGTGATACAGGTAATGAGGCAAAAGTAGTGTCAGATGTTGTCTGGTTTCAATCCTCAAACGTCAATTTGTCTCTCCTATCCTCACTGCCAGGTGCCAAAGAAGACCAGAATATGTCCACAGGTCGCTGTTCACGAGGAGCGCTACAACTTTCTTCTACTGCTTTTTTAAATGAAGCCTGACCAACGGTTTTATGGTACATACTATTCCACTGCAGTTGCCGTCCAGCTCTCAAATTGGACCATTTTCAAGTCAAATTGGACACTCCTCTAAGCCAGCCTATGACTTTCGAAATCAAAGCGAACTCCTCCAAATCGAAATGAGCTTTTTCTACAATAAGCTAGAGGCTTTTCAGCGTTAGTCACAATAGTTTGTTCGATACCAATTTTAGTATTTCTAAGTCTTAAATAATTCACCTACCGAATAAGATGCGGCACAGTTTGAAATTTTATGAAATTCTTATTTTTTAAGGACAAATAGTGATTAGAAGTTTGTTTAGGGAACGGGAAAGTGGACATTTTTGATGTCCAAAGGATTGCGCCATGCACTCGTTCAAGGAGTCGCGATTTTTTGTTGTTGATTGATAGCAAAATTTCACCTGGTATGGTGTTTTACACTCGTAAACGATACAACTAAAACAACTGTAAAGAACACACGTGTCTTTACTTTCGTGGTTCATGTAGGTGGCATTTACGCTATCAATCGAATAAAAATCGCAACAAGCTGCTCGAGTTCCTGGCGCGATTTCCTTCTGTAGTGTATTAAATATGTAATAGCTGGTTTGCTATGCTGTGAAACAAAATATAAACTAGTATTTTATCGGAAAATAAGAATTTCATAAAATGTTACTATTATTGGAGTGAGTGCGTGTATGTAGTAGCGCAGTCGGGGGAGGTGCAGGCTGTCGCGTGCAACCGATACCAGGTTCCTGGTTCGGATTTCCCGGCCAGGTCAACCAAGCCCTTCGTCAGGGTCGGTAAATTGGTACAAGTTTTGACTGGGATGAATTTTGTTCATCGGTGGCCACCACAAGGCTGGCCACCACATTGTATGGCCAAATACGCGTTCAAATCGCCTCCGCGACATCCTATAGAGGTAGAATGCGCGGCGCATCCCAAAAGGAATCGACCATTGTTCTCTATACTTTTATCTTACTTGAGCAGGTTTTCGTTAAGCAAAATATTATTCTAACCATCATTGTGAGTCTGTAGTTTGACTTGCCTGTAGGTCGTTTCGATTTCGAAGAGTTCGCTTTGATGTCAATAGTCCTAATGTGGCTTAGAAGTGTTCAATTTGATTTTAGAAGTGTCAAATTCGACGTGAAAATGATCTATCCGCCCACAGAATGTCTTCAGACAGAGCAACCTTCCCGTCTCTTCAGGTAGGAACTCACGTTGGCCGCTCACTAGTACCGACAAGTCCTAGTAGGTTGAACCGCATTGGTGAGATGGCTTCCGATCCCACGTCATTCCTTCTGCCAGACCCGCTGCGGGTCAGTAGTCAGTCGGCATCGCTCTCCGCCAGGTGGTGGTGTCTGGGTGCTCCTCAGCGAGCACGCAAGCGCCAGACCAGCCTCCTTGAATCCTTGGCGTCCAAATATTTCATCACCTCAACTCTCGACGTCCTCGGCTTTTCAAAGCACACATGCTCTCCCACTTCTTATCTTCAAACCAATCTACCAACTTCCTTCCCTTCTTCGCACTAAGGGTAACCGTTAAAAGTGAAGGTTCGGTTAGCTAACCCAGCCATAATAGGCGACATTCTATGTGCTTATGTTCCGCAGTTTCCTCACATGATAATGCCTCCGGATAAGACGAAACTCTCAATATGACGTAGATTTTTTCGGAAAGCGGCCAGCTTACTCTACGCCAACTCTCTTTTCCGCGCGGTTCTTAAAGGAATACTGCATTCTTGCGTTGATCTCCACCACGACGCGTTGTTCTTATGGGCGCGTGTGGCGCAGTCGGAGGAGGTGCCGACTGTCGCGTGCACCCAATACCAGGTTCCTGGTTCGGATTTCCCGCCTGGGCCAACCAAACAACCTTACATACCTCCGGAGTCGGTGAATTGCAGCAAGACTTGTTTGGGAAGGATAGAGCCCTGCTGACGTGTTCATCGACTGGCGATAGCAAGTCATTGTATCTCCAAACACGCATTCAAATCGCCTCCATGACATCCCGCAGAAGTGCGTGGCGCATCCTAAAAGGGATTGAGTAACGCCGCCCTTCATCCCTTCCTCTTATGCGATATTAGAGAAGCTGCGCCTAAGATAGTGTAAAAAGGGGTATAACGCGCAAATAACGCGGATACTCTCCGGTCCCTCCAACCGCGTTGTAACGAGAGAAGACTGTATCGAAGAGTATAAAATAAACGATAAAGGTCGGCGTTAGATCCATCTACTGGACACGCCACGCATTCTACTTCCACGCGATATCGTGGATTTGAATGCATATTTGGCCAAATAATGACTTGTGGTGGCCGCTGGTGGTCAATAGTGTTCCTTCTCTCCCATACAAGTATTGGACTACTGCACCGAGTCCGAAAGTTAGGAAATTTTTAATTGTTGATTGGCATAGGCAGGAAACCCCGAGTAAAAACTTGAAATCGGGTTCTTTATATCGCGCAGAGTCAATATGAATTCGTGATCGACCTAAGTTCCATCCTTCAGTGACCAATCGACAGAGAAGTCAGTCTCTTCCAGTATTAGTGCTCTTTCATGGAATTAGGTTTTTTCGGACCTAAGGTTTAAGGTTTGGTTTCTATCAAAGGGAGCCGAATCAAGAACGGCAGTTCGAATGCACACAACAACGGGCGCTTTCTCGGAGTGCGAGATCTCACGTCCTACTATACTTACTTACTTTGATGGTCCTTTTGTCGGCTGGAGGTCTTCTCAGAGGGGACCACAACTCTTCCATACCGCTCGATCTCTGGCTGCTTGCATCCAGCAAGGCAGACTCCGCTCTCTGAAAGATCTCGAGAATGAGTCTGCCCATCGCGTTGGCGGTCGTCCCAGTGGTCTCTTATGGTCTCTCGGAAGCCATTCTGTGACGCGGAGACTCCATCTATCGTCCTTTCGTCGAAGCAGGTGTGCGGCCCAGCGATATTTGGACTTCTTCATGTACTGCAGCGGGTCTGCTAATTGCGACTTCTCCCGTAGCTCCGAGCTTCGTAGGCCTTCTTGCCATTGCTGACGAAGGCTTGTCCTTAGAAGACATCTCTCCAGTGCACGATGCGTAGTTTGCATCGCTCTGGCGATTGTCTTGTTGTCGGGGCAGGTTTCCGTCGCGTAACACATCGCAGGCAGTACAGAGACGTTGAATATCGAGGCCCTTAGGCCGGGATCCTTGACCTGGTCGGTGACTTCGCGAATCGAACTGAAGGCTGCCCATGCTGCGCGTCTCCTGCGGGCGATTTCAGGAGCGAGGTCGTTATCCATGTTCAGCTCTCTTCCCAGATAGACGTAGGAGTCGACCTGTAGAGCGACTCCATTTAACCTTGCGAGTCCCGTGTCACACTGCTGGTTGACCATAAATTGCGTTTTGGACATACTCATGTCCAATCCAATCTTCATACCTGCCACATACCTGCCACATTGAGCTCGCTCCGCACCTCCTCGACTTCCGCCGTGCTGGTAGAGATGAGAACAATATCGTCGGCGAAGCGACGGTTGGTGATCTGTTTACCACCCACAAGGTAGCCTTTATCGTCCCAGTTCAAGTCTTTCATGGCATCCTGGAGTGCCGCTGTGAATAGCTTGGGAGAAATCGTGTCTTCCTGCCGTACTCCTTTCCCGATAGGAATTTTAAGCTTTCGATGTCCTACTATAATGGATAAATAAATAAATAGTCAAATATCGTGACCAGAGCCAGTCACGGAAAAGAAGTTGCCTAAATTTTGGAGAAAAAGTACGACGATTCCGATTTGGAAAATAAAGGGCAGACGTGCAGATTTCACAAATTACCGTCCGATTCGTTTGCTCTCGCGCAGATGGACATCTTCGAGCGGATTGTCAATGAACGAATTCGTGACATCGTCCAGCTTTCCAGCAATCAGTGCGGCTTCGTAGCTGGCAGTGGCACGATTGATGCCATACATGCCGCCCCCTCCTGTTAGAAAAGTACCGCGAGAAACAGAAGCCAGTGCACCTGGCCTTTCTCTAATTGAAGAAGGCCTTCGATCGCGTACCGCTTGGATTATATGATACGCCCAACGACACTTTCCTGACTCCTCTTTGTTGTTGTGATAGACGCTATTACACGGGATCTTCAGAAGCCAGTATCCTGAACATTGCTTTGTGCTGATGACGTAATGCTCGCTTGCGAAGATAAAGGTGAACTCGAGCGAGAAGTGCAAGATACCAGAGCGCATGAAGTCAAAACTCTATAGAACCGTCGTCCGGTAGCGGAACACGGTGCTAATGCTAGCCTGCGACGAATGAAACGGAATGTCGCCTCAGCGTCGTGGAGACGAAGATGCTGCGCTGGACGGCTGGACCGCATCTGCGGATGCATAGAGCCGGGAACAGAGTTACGCGGCATGCCGCCATGCAGGGATGCACTTGGCGGCTCTTTATTTATTTATTTATTTATTTATTTATAGATGCACCATAAGTGCGCTACAACAGGAGCATGAACACACAAATTCCGTATGAACTCAAACAAACTCAATACAATAAGCTTAACACAGAAAACTGGCGAGACAAAAGAAAGACAAGAAATCAATATGCACTGCAATTGATAAAGTATAGTGCTTCGCAGCGATTCAGAAGCTTAAATAGAAGGAGGCTGCAGTAAAGAACCAAAGCATCTAAAGAGATTACAAATAAATTGTCAATTTGAATGAATAATAATTAGAACGCAGATAATTTCACTACACTAAATTGTTGTAAAGGTCTGCTTGGCACTCAGTATAGCTATGGTGTGATTCCGATGGAGTGGAGAATCACTTTCGAGCAGCTTAGTCAAACGGAAGCACATAGGAGTCCGGTCTTATTCCGGTCATACCTATACTTATTCCGGCCTTTGACGCTGCGAGGGGATTACTGTACGCAATGCTTCCTACTTTTTGGCGGGAAGCAGCTGCACAACTTCTTGCAGCCATTTTTTATGGTGCAGTTTTCTTTATTTTTCTTGGTGATGTTCTTCACAATCGCAGTTCCGGGGGAGTGGAGGGAGGTTAAGGTGGGCTGCAACACGAGTTGGTGGTGGCGGCTCTTACGCTTCCCAAAACAACGAAACACAATACATGGGCAATAACATTTAGAAATATTAAAAAAACTTCGCCAACCTGGTTGCTCAGAGAAACTCTTTTTTTCGAGTTCCTATTCGGGAGACGGGGACCTAAAAAGTACCATTCTGGGGCCGGATTCATCAAAGTTACTGCAGTAACTTTAACGGAGAATTGTAAGCGAAAAGCTCAGATAACGCGGCTTATTGCTCACCATCTCGCTTGATAAGTCGCGTTATCTGAGCTTTTTGCTTACAATTCACCGTTAAGGTTACTGCAGTAACTTTGATGAATCCGGCCCTGGGTGCAAATCTAGCAAGGGAGGACAACCTTACTAGATTTGCACCAAGAACGGATCATGCTCGAGTAGCTAAAACAGGTAACGTTAGTAAAATAAAATAAAAATGAGTCAAGACACCATCATTCAACGTTGTGGACACAGGCAAGAGGATGTACTTCACATTCGAATCATCTACAAATGATCCCGACCTAGCTTACAATTGTTTTATATCAGGTTTTCTCTGTTATTTAATTTAAAATTGTTAGTGCAGAATGCGTGTTTTCAATACATTTCAATACTATACACACTCCGTTCTTATGAAATCGTTCAAAAGCGGCCACCACCAACTAAATAGGATTGGACCGAGGACAAGGTGATTTCCCTTCTTCAGACCCTATTTGCGCCGAAGTAACCTAGCTCTGTTCATCAAACGGGAGAACACACCGATGTAGCTTAAAATTTCATTACAACACAACGCCGTATAGGGCCCTCCTACAAGGTGATCTCTACGAGTCCATTTGCGCCCAAAAAACAAGCACCAAAATTATCAATTATCAAGCCCTAATTGAAAATACGGCGACCTACAAAGGTAAATGGTCCAAGATCGCGATGCATACATAGACATATGCAAAACAACCAGCAAACAAGACGGAGCGATATAAAAACACAAACAAGTCGAAAAAAGTAAGATCGTTGTCACACTGCGGCTGAGAACTGTTGCTGCGGCACGTTGCGGCATGCGGTACCGAGATAACTCGTCCGCTGCGCAGCTCCCACCGCTGCCGTAGGGGTGAACGGACGAGTTCGCAGTACGGTGCCGCCGAATTCCATTTGTGTCCTTGAAGTGCGCCTTAAAAACCAAACAAACAAAGAGAGAAATAGTGACGATCAAATAACAATGTCTAGCTTAAAACAACCAACAGCAACGAAATCGAGAGCAACGTTTATAACATTATGACCTGCAGCAGGATGGGAGAACTGTGCTTACGGATTATTCAAAACACTAAGAGCAAATTCTTTGGGTAGTGGGATATGGTAGGACAGCACTTCCAGAACAGTTCCGATGAAGCCTACCCACCCTCTATCGCATATAACAGATTTACACTCCGAAGTAGTTGCTATACATGTAGAGAGAAACACATCATGAGAGCCACACTCCGAAGTGCTCAATCTGCAGAAACATAAATAAAATCAAACGGTATTGTTGAGAGATCATTACTATTTACTGTCCGAGGGGAAGTAATATTATGGTACTATGCAATAATTCGATGCGATGCGATGAAGCGAAGCAAACGCTCAGAAAAAAGGATTTGGCATATATCATGACCCGATGCCCGACTGACGAATCAGGATTTTATCTCTCACAGACAAGTCTGGTGCCAACTCACTGACCCAGGAAGAATGGAAGGCTTGGCTACCTTGGGTGTGTCCTGATTAGGAGATAGTGGTCCCTAAAGGATGCAGTGGTTGCTGTTCCATAAATTCTACTAATTCAGGGTGTGGACAGCACTCTTTTGGCGGCAAATAAGCGCCTTTGACTGATGGTTGGAATCGCTTTTGCAACAACAACATTTGCTTCTACGTCTGCGATGTTAATTGCCATCAAATCGTAAATATTAGGTTGGCCAAAAAATTCTGGTCTTTGATTTTTCACTCCAAACCATAAATAAATTCTTCACACTTGCCAGATTCAGTCGAATAAGCGCCATTCGAATCAGCACACTTCCCAACGCGACATCGGGTGACTTTGGAAAACGGTAGGATTCACGAAATGGGTTACGCCCCTCGCAGGAGGGAGGCATTCGATGTCCCCTCATCCCCCTGGCTCACCCACCGCCAATCCCTAGGCTTCTTTGAGAGTCTAATGGCTACCTTACGAAACTTTAGAGACACAAAACACGTTTCCCGCCCATTCGGTACGCTCGGATAGAAACTCGATTCCGCCCCTGCCAACTTGGTCCTACATCCCTCTCTAGACCTACAGTGAAGAATTCCGTATTGGACGACATATAAATGCGAAGTAGGTTGAATATATTGATTCAGTAATAAAAGAACAAAAACAGGTCACACAAAATCGTCAGAACTTTCCGGCCAACCTATCAAAAGTGTGAAAGGCTGTGGCCGCCGATTGGACGGCGGGTGACTCACAAGGAAATTCTCCCAACTCAAGGTGAGCTTTTGCGATGCTGTTTTGACAGGATATAGGGCCGTGTGAGCGGAGTCCAGAATTACAATCAGGTTTTGCTGAACCCTTTTTAAATACCAGAAAATAGGTGTGAGAACGTGTGCGCAACCACTCAGCAGCCCCATGACATCGGTAGCGCAATCGGTAGGAGTGCCGCCTCGTAAAGACATACGAGCTTGTTTTCCAGTTCGAGTCCGCGTACTGCAGATATTTTTGCACATATTAGTTTGTTGCTTTTACACTTTTTCTTGATCACAGGAGTCAAGTTTAGACCATCAATGCTTACAACAAACCAAGGCTGTCTACTAGCGCCTTCATATGTGCAGGTTTTTTTCCTGGCTGTTGGGTGGAAGGGAAGAGGAATAAGACCTTTTATTTCCAGAGCAATGATAGGTGCAGATACGCATCGTTGAAAATCTAGCGCATATGAACTCTCAAATAGACAGTCTTGGTTTGTTGCAAGCATGGATCGTCTAAAATTGACTCCTGTGATCATGAGAAAGCGTAATAACCAGAAAGTAATATGTGCTAAAACATTGGCAGTACGCGGATTCGAACTGGAAAGCGCGCTCGTATGTCTCTACAAGGCGGCACACCTACCGATTTCGCTACCGAGGCACATCTCGTGGGATGTCGTGAAGGATGATGGATGTTGCGCCCACGTTTTCACACCTCTTTCTCAGGTCTTTAAAAAAGGTTCAGCAAAAACTAGCTGTAGTTCTGGACTCCGCAAACACGGCCCTACATCCTGTCGAAACAGCACCGCAAAAGCTCAGCTTGAGCTGTGAGCCTTTCCTTGTCGGTTACCTATTTCTGTTTAAGGATAGGGCTGCCGCTTTGGAACAATTGTAACTACAAAATATTGAGTCCGACGGAAATAAGATTTTTCCTTAGAGATTCCCCTTTTCCCTTCATCCTCTCTCCAGAGCAGCACCATTGTCTCCGTCATTGTTCGACACCTTCATCGTGGTGTAGGCTTAATGCTTCAGTTGATAAAATGTTTCCAACTCATACTACGGGCTATCATTCCTCGACATGAGACGTGCGATTGCTATACATTTGAAACTTTCAGATGACAACAATACGACTCGTTTGTCTGTTGTTCATCTCACATGCGTTTGCAGGTAGGTGCCCAAAAATGTTATGAAACATCCGTTTAGATCCTTACGAATTTTTTTGGCTGCAATCACACTAGCCTACAAAGAAAGTAAAATGTATCTAGGGACGAAAGTGCACATGTAAAAGGCGGTGCTGTGACGATCTTGCTAACTCGGGTGGTTTGAAGTTCGAACTGTGTCTGCATATCTAGCCCGTTTTTACGCCTTCTTTTCCTCACATAACAAATCTTAGGTCATTGCATACGAAATGGCCGATTTTGACTGAAATTTTGCCTTTTGTCTGATTTTGATTGAACACGTCACAATTTTGCTTGAAAGCAATTCTATTAATCAAGGAAAGAGGAAATACCATTACAATTAGCACACTTTTACCAACGCGACAATTGCTTAGACATTTCGTTTTTATATTAGGTTGTCCCATAAGTCCCCGCCGTTTTTTTCAACGATTCACTGCAGATTTCGCCGGCGGTCTCTTGCATAGCGCTGCATAGCTTTCGAAATAAAATGATTTGCACTATCAGAACTTGTATTGCATTTCTTTTTTCATCATGAATTTTGTCAATTTTTAGGTCGTTGAAGTGAAAAGTGAAAAGGTGAGAAAGTAGCCATTGCCGCACTTGTTCTCTCCGCTTAGGTTTGTAATTTTTTGCGCAGTTTTTTACAGCGTTTTGAAGACAATGTTCCGTATTACAAGAATATGTGTTAGTTCTATTTGCACATTTGTCCTTTATTGATTTTTAGGCCATCAAACTGGGACGTCCGAAGGAGGATGGTTATTTTTGGAGACAGCTCCTGCTCTGTGGTTGGACTTTTTGGGTTGCTGTTATATGTCATTCGAAAGAAAATTTCTTGTTCTATAAGAATTTGTGTTATGTTTATTGATTTCTATTGAACGTCAACAAAATGCCAAAAAGAGAAAAATCGTCTTCACCAACAACTCCTTCTCCTTCTTCAGTTGTTGATATTCGACAGAAATCAGCGTGAGACAATAAACGCGACACAAATTCTGACTGAGCAAGACATCCTCTTCCAAACGACATATGACAACAAGCAAAAAAGTCCAACCACAGAACCGGAGTTTTGATACAAATTGGGACGGAAAAGTCGGAATTCCCAATTTGATGGCCTAAAAATCAATGAAGGACAAGTGAGAAAACAGGACCAACACATATTCTTGTAGTGCAGAATATTGGTCTTCAAGTGCTATAAAAACTGCGCAAAAAATTACAAACCTAAGCGGAGAGAACAGGTGCGCAAATGGCTACTTTTTCACTTTTTCACCTTTCACTTCAACGACTTAAAAATTGACAAAATTCATGATGAAAAAAAACGCAGTACACGCTCTGATAGAGCAAATCATTCTCTTTCGAAAGCTATGCAGCGCTATGCAAGAGTCTGCCTGCGAAATCTGCAGTGAATCGTTGAAAACGGCGGGGACTTATGGGACAACCTAATAAAAATCAAAACTACGAGAATTAATAAAACATAAGAATTCATTTTCGACATCATCTTGGTTGCTGAATTTTTTATCCTCATCTTGGTTGCTGAATTTTTTATCCTTCACATGGTGATCTAAACGCTTTAAAAATGGTATTCAACAGGGACAGATCTATTGGATATTCTGGATGTGGCAGGTTTCGTATCCCAATTCATCCAGTTTCTGGACAAGGATTTTTGAAACGTGCGGACGCGCGTTGTTCTGCAGTAGGAATCGGCTTCCTCGATTGACAAAAGTCGCACGTCACAAAAACGAACAAGCAAACATCGAAAAAACACACATCAGGGACATGATCATCATTAATGACTAATAACGTAACCATTTCCTCTTCAAAAATCGTTCGGAGGAGCCCTAGACCTTCGCAGTTAATTTAAAATTGTGTTTTAGAACTAGGTATGAGGAGGCAGCGCTGCATGTGAAAGCAGACGACCTTACGGTCGTCTTAGGAGTGCGGTAGGACATATTTTTAAGATCACCTCTCGTTCTCTGTCTTCAAGAACTTGTAATGAATTATACCTGCCATGGTCCACCACACGGGCACCATGCTCTTCTCTTGATGGAAACTTGGTATCGCCAACTGCTTGGGACTTCATTCTTGCCCAGCTTGTACAGGGAGACAAAGATTGTCATAAACGAGCCATTTTCGTCGCATTACATCGGAAAACTTGGGAAGAGGCTAATATGTCACAATATATAAATGGTAACAAAGCGGAGATCCTGCGCTTTCAGATACCATGTACAATGCCTGAAATGGGAACAACATTTAGCCATGAAAAAACGACCAAAAATTTAGGTAGCAAAATCGGCCATTTCCTATGCAACGACCCAATGCAGCAGTGCTTGAAAGTACCTCATAACTAGGGCACCTAAACTGTAGGTCCAACCGCTGATGCACATGGAAAAAAGCGCCTGTCGCTTTCCAGGGAATGCTTTTTTATGGAACTTCGGACAGGGAGACCTTCGCCATATGAACGAGCTTAAAGCGCTGACTTCATGCAGACCAAATTAGCTAAATAACTCTTTTAAGCGAGTTTTGGCCGGTCAACTATTGCATTGTCGACATCATAGCGCGTGCTTTGGCTGGCTAGTAGTTGCGGCGCCGGTGCAGTGGTAGCGATCTTGCTTCAAAGTAATGATGTCATGGGTTTGATTCACGGAGGTGTCATGATTTCCGTTGGAATACATCCTAGGATCGTTTCTTGGATCAGATCATTCCTAACCAACAGACATATATTGTTAGCTCATAGTTTTCTAGGTCAAGAAACGTTATTAGTGGGGTTCCTCAATGAGACGTACTTTTGCCAGTGCTTTTCAATATTTTCACCCACGAATTACCCGAAATGGTGGCAAGAAACGGAGTTAAGCGCCCTGCCTTTGCTGATGACCTTAAACTATATCTTCCTGTACAGCCTAGATCAAACAAGGATATTCTGCAAAAGGCTGTGGATGATGGGTATCACTGGTAATTAAAATGGGGTCTTCCATTACCTAAGGAAAACACGAGAGTCCTCCACATTGGTCGGACTAGAACAAATTTTAAGTATAGCATTGAAGGCGTAGAACTTGAGGAGGTCCAACAGATTACTGATCTCAGATTTTTGGTAAGGGAGAACCTCTCCTTTGATGAGTGCTGTATGAGAGTAGCGTGCCAAGTAACCATTACGATGCACAGGATCTTTAGAGGCCTTACAACTAAGAATCGGCACGTCCTTCTGGAAGCATAAAAGACATATGTTAGACCACTACTAGAGGACACAATTTTTAACACTGACAAACTGAGCGCTACAAAAGTCTTAAATAGGGTTCACAACAATTTTACGTGAGAAATTTTTGTCAGGAGGGTAGGATTCGGTTACGATAGAATACCATGCAGTATTGTTCGTATTTCACCTTAGGAATTGAGACCTTAGCCTGCAGGAAAAAGAAGTTTGATCTTATTGTGCTATACAAAATTTTGTCTGGTTAATCAGGTTTGAAGTGACATATGATACTTTAACTGAGAACATGAGTCATAAGAGGTGGGCCTTATAAATTGCATATTAAAAGACCAAAGCGAACGAGGCAAAGATTTTTTGTTAACAGAGCTGGGATCGAGTTTGAGAACCTGAGCAAACAATATACCTCTAGATTTGAAGATTATTAAATTCAAACCTATGATAAATAGGTAACGAACATCTATATAAACTCAAAGTGGCTGCTTTTCCCAAAGTGCTACACGTTTGTTTGTGAGTTGCTTTTTGGTTAATTGTTGTTTTTCTGCATATACCGCTGGTATCGTACAGGCTTGCCTGTGTAATAAATAATAATCATATTCATGTTGCTCTTCAATCGGCAATAAACACGATTGCAGATTGGTCAGCGAAATGGAACCTTCCTCTATCAGGACAAAAATCCCAAGTGTTTCACATTGGGCAGCAGATTAACAGAAAGAGTTATCACCTTAATGGGATGCAGCTCCGTAGCCCAACTACTATACGTGACTTAGGATTTGTATTTGACACAAATCTTTCATTCCGAGAACATTGTGAACTTATAGCGAAAAAAGCTGATCATGCTGTCCACTCTATATTCAAGTCTCTACGCACTAAATCACCTACACATTTAGTGTTCGCCTATAAGACATATGTTAGGCCGATATTAGAGTGTGGCACGACTGTATTCAGTCCTAGGTGCAAAAAAGAAATCAATAGGCTAGAATCTGTTCAAAATAGCTTTACAAGAAAGCTCTGGATAAGGCTTCATGGTTTTGATTACACCACCATCCCTTCAGCATCCACTCGGAACAATATCTTTAGTCTGCGTACGCTTTCGTTTCGCAGGAAAAGAAACGACTTAATCATGATTTACAAGATGGTGAATGGTATGAATAACCTTTCGCTCCGGGAATTTTACTCTGTTTCTCCATCTAACACTAGGGGTGGACAGTGGAAGATAATTGTTCCTAGAGCAAAATGTAATACCAGAGCAGCTTTTTTTCACTAATCGTGCTGGCAGTGAATTCTTGAAGTTCTCCAAGAATATTACTTTACCTAGCACTGTACGGCAATTCAGAACACAAGTTGAGCGGTATTTCCAAGAGGATTCCTAATTGTTTACTGCCTTCTAGACTTACTGTTTTCTGTGCTTGTTTGTAGGACAAAGCCTATGACTTCATTTACTATGCCTTCTGTTGGTTTGTAACTATTTTAGTTTCTGTTATGCCTGTTTATTCTTACCTACGTGGCTATCCACGTACAAATAAATAAATAAATAAATATTGTCCATGTGAATTGAGTCAAAAACATGCCTAGAAATCGTGATCAAGTTTTTGTATGATTCGGAATGTCAAAAACTCTTCCATCTCTTTTGCATCTAGTCGTTAGTGTCGTCGAGGTGCACATTGAAGAGTTACAGGCGTGCGGTTAAACGCCCAATAATTCTCGAATTGGGAATGCAAGAAGTTCAACATTACTACAATGTGATATCAATATTTATTGATACCACGTACTATAATATTTATTGGAAAGGTTTCAGATACATCGTTCAGAAGATTTTGCAACAGACCTCCCAATTTTGGAAAAGGAAAATATGTGGTAAGTGTCACGTGTCCACTCTTTTTGTGGTGGAGTTGTATGTTAGCTCCTTCTGCGTTTTTCATTGCAATGAGGATATCACGAATGCTGTCAATCAATCTAACAGCGTCTGCAGTGTAATTACGTATAGCAATGACAATAAACATTCAACGAATTGGCATTTGCGATGCGAAAACGCGTTTTTTGCGTCGCATCATGATAACTTTTTTCAAATAGAGGCTTTCCTCAAAACTTTTTTAAAGGCTTTTAGTAGACCCATTCTACCATTGGGCATGCGACTGCCATTTATAGAATGTCGGAGCCTGAGCCCCTGCATGCCTTACCAATTTGATTTATCCACATCTCTTAACATTTATTAGTCATCCATATCTACTGTAACTTACCGTAGATATGAAAAACGGATGTCAGATTCGTGATCAGCACCTCAATAACCCCCCCCCCGGAGACGTTTGGGCACGTAAATTGCTTTCGCAGAGTTCTTTCGCAAGTTCTTAAAAGGTCGCACGTGTATTTGCTTCCACCAAGGTCTTCAACTCGTCATCAATGCCAGAGCGACGTCCGTGATCTGCCTCCTCGAAGAATTTTTGGAATTTTGGAAAAAGCGCATCACCATGGATTTGTGAACACTTCCTTGGCCCCATACTTGGTTGGTGTTCCAGAATGTTTAAGCTGCTTAACACTCCAAATTTCTGAATCTGATGGAGTCCGCTTCGCTCGATTTCCGGACTTTCATGTGCTGTCTTTCCGGTTTCATGCTTTCGTGTGCCATATTGTCTTCGTATTTCAATTGAGTTTTGAAGATACGGGCGCAATTCTACAGAAGAGGAGGGGCTGGACTCACTTTGCTTCGTAAAGTTTTCTTCAAAAGCCTTAAAATGAAAGGATCGTGCACGGAATACATATGCACTGCTAGAAGACATCCAACGTTGAACGCAGGCTGGAGTAAAGCTAATAGATGTGGGAATTAAGCAAGGTATTGGGGGGGGCAAAAGTAATGAGAAACCCCATGCCGTGTCCATATATCTCGTCTCTGGAGACTGAATTTGTACTTGTCGTACTTATATGTTTGTATGCTACTTACTGAAGCCCATCTGAGAAGTTACCACTTGCGCCCTTTCCAGAAGCATGCCAAAAACCCCAGCCTGTCTCATGCCGAAACCCCAGTCTGACGAGTCGACCTGTGTCGAGCAAATCTCCCCCAATTCCCAACCCCGAGCAGCCTGGGCTCAATATTCACGCAGGATGAGAAGTACGTCTTCTACCTTAACCCTGCCAAGCAGCGAGTCTGGGTGAGGCCTGGTGAATTGTTATCGACCTTCGTTCGGCGAGATGTTCACGACGAGAAGCATCTTTGGAGCTTTTGGGTCTGCGCCCATGGATCGGTTTACCGGAGGCTGTTTCCCAAGAGCACCGCGATGAACTCCAAGGCCATGGTGAACGAAATAGAAGAGATGGGCCGGCGACTCGCTCTTATTCATTCGCAGGGCTTCAAGAAGGTTCTCCTCTTCGACACCGCCGCACCGCATCGGGAACAAGTAACCACGGATAAGCTTGGCCAACTGGGCTACGTTCACAAGCCTCACCCACCGTATTCGCTGGACATCTCTCCATGCGACTACCACTACTACTTGAGCCTACAGGACTTCCTAGTCGGAAGGGACACAAGAACCCAAGCAGTCCTTGACAACCATATCGAACAGTTGATCAACACCAGGCTCAAGCAGTTCTGGAAGGATGGGATCAGGAAGTTGGCTGAGCGATGGCAGCAAGGTCCTTGCCCTTAATGGCAAGTACATTTCTCAGCATCGTTGAGTTGTAATTGAGTTATAAAGAGATAAAGATTCTTTTTCATTTTGTCTCATTACTTTTGCCCCCCCCCCCCTAATACACCTACCGCAATGGACCTAATAACTAGATTTTAAAACTGCACAACTAGAGCATCTACCTTGGGGTGCCTTGGCTTATTGATGCTGTGCGATCGCCCGAAGTGCGAGTCACCGATAAGCATGCCGAAGAACCTTTGCAGATAAGCGGTTCTCCATACATAAGTTTCGTTCAGCGTATAGGCCTTTGTTACACCATCGCTCACCCCGAGCGAGGCCTAGTGATATGCTCCCATATCGATCCCATTGCACCGCGCGATCGGTATGTACTCGGGGTGAGCGGTGGTATGACAAAGGCAATAGACCTTACATCTTTAGGACAAGGATAAGAAGTGCACTGTGACCTACAATGTCGTCTCGAACAGCGAGTCTGCGGCCGCGGAATTTTGTTCGCTGCAGCATCCTTACACACCAGGATCGGTTACATACACGAAGGACACAACAACATGCGACATATGTAAGTTATGCCAACGACGAATGCTTAAAATTTTAAAGACAGACAAGAAGGAGCAGATGTGAGTCTCCCAACTTATCATTTCACTTCAAGTTTTTGATTTGGCGAACCGAAAAACCTACTCTCGTGGCTTCCTCATTGATCAGCATGTGGAATGTGGAATCTGCGGGAGTGTTCAGTCTGAGTCACGTATGCGACAGTAAAAACAGTATTTTAGATGAAATGAGGTTATTTAAGAGAAAGTTATGTAGTCTCGTCCGTGTGAAGTTGAACAAACAAAAGTTTGCAGCCATACAAAGTGATGGGTAGATGGGCCATCTACTGCTTCCGTTTACAAGAAATCTTCTTAAAATTTACTACTACTTTAAAAGAAATTTTCCGCTATTCAAAGCTTTTCGAAAGAGATATTCATATGCAGACGACAGTAGACGAAAAAAAGGGAGTTACAAACGTTCATATCAGGTTGATTGGAAAGTCTTAATACGGTTTTCATTTTTCTTATTTATTTCCTGATTCAGCATACAATACAGATTGATTAATCATCATGTAGACACCATTTTTAGTTACCACAGTAGACCGCCTAACGGGTAGGAGGTCCGCGATCCTCTTCCCAGAACTGTGATGATCGGGAGCCAAAGAAGTCGGAGACCGCCCGACTTATGTCTTCAAATTTTGTGAAACATTGCATGACCGCGAATGCCTATATGGAACGAAACAAGTGGTAATCTGAGAGGGCTATGTCAGTAGAATATGAGGATGAGGATGGTCTCTCAACCGAGCTTTTTTCTCCTTGGCCGCATAAGATCTGCAGTCTTGCGCGAAGGCCGTCTCATCCGCTTTTCCCAAAGGGCTTCTGCATGTTTCTGGAGCTGAGTGGCGTAGCCGACAGCGGTGATCGTGTATCCTTGCGGGAGCAGCTCGTGCAGCAATTCCTTTTTCCCTGTCCCAGGAGCAGCTTAGAGGAAACTTCTTGAGGTGCAGTTTGGCTTTTCCCGCCAAGGCGGCTCTTTTCCTCGAGATAGCCAAACGGTACGGTGTGCATTGGAGTCTTTGATAATCAAGCTCTCATCTACGGGAACCAGGTTTTCCAGAATCTCCTTGAGGCGAGCGGAGTAGGAGAGACTGGCAGATGGATACGCGAGGCGGGGTTGTTGATTCAGCGCTTTTTGGTGGCTGATGGCTTGGGGCGGATGCCGACCGTCGATTGTGTATCTTATATCATCATATCTTTTATGTCATTGTAAGGCATGCATTCATTGGGCCCAGGGAGCCATACTGTTTAGAGATGGTCCTACTCATAGAACGCGCTACATCTAATTTTCACCTGGTTTAGGCTAAAACAAGAATGTCCCTTTATGAGCTGAAGAAGTCGTTGGGTTACCTTGCTCACAAGGAAAGTATCCAGACAGAGTTTAAATCTCTTTCAGTAAGCTATGCTTCCAGCCAATGTTTTTAAGACCTATTTTTAGTAAAGTCCAGAGATGACACGCCTTCGTACATTGATACTTTGATCGATACAAAATATCTGAAAAACTGCGCTGCTATACACTGAGTACGCGCTCCGATGCTAAAAATGCGCTCCGATGGTACAAGGCACCCTATTCACCCCTGCCATCACCGCTTTCCCAGAATCCTATCGCTGACGACGTCGACGGTACCGACTACGTTGCTGACAACAGGCGACGGCGACGCGCCGCCGAAGTATAACATAGACCTTGTTGGCTGCACCAATTTTAGCAAGGCGAGTACCTCACGGTTCTCGCTCCTATAAAGGTTACATTTTCAAACGTAGCACAAAGAAAAATCAAGAGAAGTATCTGACAAGTGAAGCCCATGAACTTTACCCAAAGGTTCTTAACGAGACTTATGTGATGGTGCTGGGCATGGCGAGGACCAAAGGAGTGTTTTCCGTTTTGGCTGCACTACTGGGTGGTTCAAAAATAACGAAAAATTCTCGCTGTTTAATCCCATGTGATTGCCGGTATGCCATACACCAGCTGTGCCGTGTTGGCTGCCCGAGTAGGTAGTACTGGTAAGCAAGAGGTAGGAGGTTTGGATCCAGACCAAATTGCTTTAACGACTTTGCACCTTCTGCCACTACCATGAAATTATATAAATTTTTTCTTTTTTTTTCGCACGATTGTAAACCATTCCGTCTTGCACACTCCATGCATGAGTGTGTGTGTGTTAAAGGAGGTGTGATTGCGCAGAAACTGTGACCAACTGTTTGTTTTGTTGCCATTATTATTTCGAATGGATGAACATTTCGAAAGAGCCTGTCCGAGGGAGAGAATTCTTGCAAAGGAATGAGTTTTTTAAAGATTCATTAATGCGAGCTTTAGTTACCCACGTCAAGGCTAAGAATATATCCCTCAATGTTCCTGAAACATAGCAAGACAGTGCATACTAGACTCAAGCTCTATTAATCGGGCCGAATGATTGTTCGAGCGATTTGGAACAATTAATCGCTCGATTACTCGAAAATCGTAAATCATTGTTGTTCGGTCATCAATCGAAATCGTATTTCGCGAAATTCCATTATTCTAACAATAATCGAAATCGACTTTCGCGAAAAACCGTTATTCGAACATTGTTCGAAATCGTCTTTCGCGGAAAACCATTATTCGATCATTGCTCGAAATCGACTTTCCCGGATAACCATTATTCGGACATTGTTCGAAATCGAAGATAGGAAGACGGTGTACGAACATCGCACGAAATGGAAGGTGGCGAAAAAGCATTGTTCGAATATTGTTCCTAATCGAACAATGCTCGAACAATATCAAGAGTAGGCCGCTTGACTATGGTTCGTCTTCGTTCCCCGAAAAACCCGCGTTCAAACTCGCTCCGCTTCTGCGCCTACGGTAATTGGCGGGAATGATCTGCGATTTCTTTTCGAGGATTCTGGCGGACGACTCTTGACACTGTTCGATTTCGGTCAATATTCGAACAATTTTTTCGCGATCGTCAGTCTGCGATTTCACTTGGAGTGTTTTAATTTGAAAATCGCGAAATTTTGTTCGAACGTAGTTCGAAATCGAACAATGTTTGAGAACGAGGGATTCCTCATAGTGAATTAGTGGTCGTTTAGGTCCCGTTTATACTTCCGACGCCGAGCGACGCGACGGCATGTGAATTGCTCGAAATATAAACGACGCCTTAGTGTGCGCGCGGGGCGCGACGCGATGCCATGTGTAGTGGTCGAATTGATCAATCGCGTCGCTCGATCAATTTGGCCACTACGCATGCATCGCGTCGCGCGTCGCTTGCACACTAAATCACCCTTTAAACAGGGAGTTCAAATTAAGGGGTGGTCAATTGGAGGAAATGCGATATTTTGTTCGTTGCTGTTGAACATACCTATCATGTAAGGGTTCAATTTTTCTAGGTTATTACAATCCCTGAGAGTTCTCGAAAATCTCATGAGTATTAAGCAGCGCCCCAAACGCTGTCTAGTCGATGCTGTTCGCGCTATTCTGGTTTTGGGTACTATATCATCTACTGTTGTGTGTAGTTTTCTACGAATAACCTGTTCGAACAGGTATTCCAATTATTTTCATTCGAATCCGCATACTGAATTTGGAATTTAAAAAATCGCATTTTTTGCATGTAGTCGGATCCTAATCTTCATAAAACCACTTTTCGGTTTTGTTTGAATTCGAATACTCGAAAATTGCGGGCATTTGAAACTGTTCCAATATTCGAAAATTTTGTGAGAGCACAACTATAGTTGTGCGTCTAGTTGATCCTACACTGGTTGTTGCAACTGATATTAATAAATGATAATAAACTATGACTTGACAAACAAAAGCCTGATTAACGTCTTCAAGTGATAATATACCATTTTTTGTAAAAGTGATGATGTATTACAAAATACACAAGTATGCATGTGTCAGTGAAATGCTAACTTAACACATTGACGACAATGCGCGATGTGGGGTGTGGGGCGCGTGGGACAATCGATTTTTTCGGGACCCAGCGCGTACGCAGCATAAATGCTGCGTATTGTCCCACGCGGCCACTTTTTTGCCACGCCAAAAATGTGGTCTGCGCTTTTCAACTATTTGTGCAATGTTTTGACCCTACTGCTTAGAAAATGAGATTCTTAGCTTTCAGGTAAAAGATGCAGCAGAATAACGACCTCGATAACAGCTTTGAAAGGCTGCTTCTAGTAAGCGATCCTGAGGACGATGACAACGGAAGTGGATCGGATCAGTCGTGTTCTCCCTTAGTAGAAGTTGATACCGAGGATGGCGGATCGGACGACAGCGATTCAGGCGATAATGATGATCCGGATGACGAATGGAAAGAAGTCAGAGTAGGTCGAGGACATTTCATATTTGAAGACGATGATGCCGGTCCTCATGAGGATGTTCTAACTTGCAAAACTCCGACTGATTTTTACGAGTTATTCATGAAGGACATATGGGAGCTTGTAGTGCGAGAAACGAACAGATATGGCGCAGGCAAGAATTCGAACTGGCTGGACACGGACATTCCGGAGATGAAGCGGTTCATTGGATTGTGCCTAAAAATGGGACAAGTACGTCTGCCGTTACTGCGCGACTATTGGAGTACTAGCAGAGAACTGACCGACCTGGACCAGGGCCGGGATTTGTTCGTGGACAATTGGTACACTGGAATTCTCTCGCCCAAACGTTGATTAGAAGGAGTACGAACCTTGTAGGAACATGCAGACGAAACAGAAAAGGCCTACCGCTCGATGTCGTTCGAACAAAACTCAAAAAGGGCCAGAGAATCGCCAGACAGAACGCAGATGGCATTGTTGTAATGAAGTGGAAGGATAAACGTGACATCATCATGCTTTCTACTATACACGACGATGGAATAGGATCATCATCGAAACCCCATATGGTAGAAGACTACAACAACGCCAAGCTCTTCGTGGACACTAGCGACCAAATGGCCTCCTACAGTCCGTTTGTCAGGAAGACAAGCAAGTGGTACATCCGACTCTTCTTCCACATTGTGACCCAAACTATTATGGTGAATGCATGGAAGCTGTACCAAGACAACGTTGGCAAAATGCGATTCAATGATTTCAAGAGGAAAATCTTCGTATCTCTTCTATCACAGGATAACGTACGTACAACAAGTCGCCGTCATCAACTGGAGCGTGCCGGGCCAGCAAAAGTAACGAGGAAACGCTGTCACGGCTGCTACCATACCCTGGCAAAGGACAATGACTCGAGGACCGCATGCAAGAGGGCTCGCCAAGTAAATACACGCTGCAGTAGATGTCAAATTCATTTTTGTCTAGAATGTTTCAACACCGTTCACACGAAGTGTACTGTCTAGAGAAGTAACCGAATTATGTTAGTAATGTTTTGTCGAAGCTGTAGAAAAACTTTGATTTAGCCTATCACTTTGTTATGTTCGATCTGATATCATTTCAAGAAGATCAGTAAACTCTATCCATCACTCAGTCTAAAAAATGTGTACAGTAACGCGAGGGTATCGTTCCCTATATTATTTGACTTTCCTCGATTTTGACCAAAGTATTTCCTTGCCCATGACTGCTAGAGCTTCTTGATGCTATAGTGAATAAGAACACTGAAAAAACCTGATCAAAAAAGCTTCAGTTTGAAAGAAAATCGAGTTGCAAAGTTACGCAGCAAAAATGCTGCGTATTGTCCCACGCGACCGCTTGCTTACGCAGCATAAATGCTGCGTATTGTCGTCAATGTGTTAAGCTATTTCTGCGCGCCATTTCAATCAGTTTTGGCATCGCTGAGAGCCCTTTCTTATTGGGTGCTCCGATGGGAATACGGCGTCCCAATTGCAACGAGTCTATGTGCCTGCGTATTCTAGCAATCCTTTTGCTACGTCGGTTTCGGAAGTTATTGCGTATTGTAGTCGTATGCTAGAGTCTGCGTTTGTGTAGACCGGCACGCCTCTGAAGATACGGAAGCATATGGAAGGAGATCCTGCTAAGCGTCGCGTCCGCCGCGGTTGTAGTGCATTAGAAAATGTTCTGCTTTACCATGTGCAGATCAGAGCAATTCCTCATTAAACGTGCACTAAAACTGCGGACGAATTGTCGCCGTCGGAAAACGCGCTCTATGAACGTCAAAATCGTCATTCTTTTCAAAACTAACCCACGCGCGAAATTCGAACCGCGTACAGTGACGATGCGTAGAAGCACGTATTTTTGTTAAGTTTTGCAAATGGGCTCGAAGGAGGAGGGGTCACCATGCAAGGTACATCCCCATAACGCATTTTGTGTTGCGCGAAAATGGAAATGTTATTCAACACCCCTTGTTTTTCCATTGGACTGTGTTGTTATATTTTTTATGTAAATCGACATTATGGGCCTTCTCACAAGACGGAAAACCACAGACAACAAGGTGCCCCCACCAATTTTTTGACTAGTGTCATCCTTTATCCGTATATTTTTTTTGTCCGAGCTGGAGAAAGCTGAGCAGGAACAAAGAGCTGATTCTTGAACATAATAGGATAAAAGCTACCTTACAAACCTTGCGGCTTTATGTGTGTGCTTAAGCAAATATACGCTATACCCGAAGCCGACAAGCACGGCGTGGTCCGCACATCCAGCGTACGGCAACGGCGAAGCCGACGACGGACACTGGCTGAGGAAGCCTCCCTAGCTAGGTTTGGGCTATGTTCCTAGCGTGCCCGCCCTACCCAAAGCAGGCGAAGCCGGCAAGCCTGGCGTGGCCGGCACGTCCAGCGTACGGCGCCGGCGAAGCCGGCCACGGACGCTGGTAATAGAATAATGCGAGGATTTTGTGACATCATCTCACAAATGAAGAACACGTGGCAAATAGCAAATTACGCGTAGAAGTGAGGAAAATCCCTACTTTTGGTGGCACCTCAGCCCTGGGGAATGTCCACTATTGCGAAAGAAATGACCAAGCATCTTGTTATTCCGGCCTTTTAATTATATTGTAAACGATTATTCAGTTGTCTTCCTAAATTCAACTCTTTTCATCCACAAGTGTGGTTTTGCTGTCTTCTTTCGGTTCTCTGTGGAACGTGCCTTCGAAATCGAGTGGTTCGATTGTTCGCTTTTCGAAGACGGCGAAAAATCGTTTTATTCAATTGTTCGATTTTCGAAGGCGGCGAAAAATCGAGTGATTCGATAGTTCGCTTTTTGAAGACGGCGAAAAATTGGGTTATTCTATTGTTCGACTTTCGAAAAAAAATAAATGTCGAAAGGCTCAACTCTAGTACATACGTGGGCTAGAACCGCCCACTAAATTTATACTCCAGTGAAATTTTAGAAAATGTACGACAGCGAGCGAAGAAGTTTTCAAAAATCGTTGAAGAATGACTCATGAGAAAATTTTTTTTCGCTAGTTTTGCAAAGCAGGGCACATTTTTTTTGGGCAGTTGTAGCGAGTGATCGTTGTAATAAATGTAGGTCATAAGCATTGATTATGCCACACAAAAGGATTTTGTTTATGCTTGCAGGTCATTTTTTGGATTGTCTTAAAACGTCGCTAATTGCAGATGGCTTCCTTGAGTGTGGCGACGAAGAGCAGCTCATTGGCGAGACATGCTTTTTCTACGATGTCGAGACACCACACGCCGCGTCTTTGAATTTATGCAAGAAGCTAAGCAGAAAGTATAAATACGAGCTCCACATAGTCAAGAGTCATTTCGAGCAGAAATGGATTTCAAGTAGGTCTCCGTTGCAGTTGTTTATTTAAGCCAAAGAGAGGAATCTGTTTGGCTTTAGAGCCTGTAGCACCAGCTTGAATAAGAAAATTGTTTTCCTAGATTCCACGTTTTATTTATTTATTTATTCGTGCCAGTGCAGCCAGAAGATAACAAATGGGGAATAAATGAGCAAAGGAAAACCGGCATTGCGAAAAATACGTAAAGGCTGAAGAAAATTATAACATAGTATAAGAAAGAGATTTAGTTAACAGCAAAGTAAGCAAGAAGGGGTGGGAATTTTCTCATGGCCAACTTCTGCTGAGTTAATGCAAGAAGGTGTAAAAAAAACTACTCTCGTGATGAGGCCGACAGCAAAAAAAACCACCAGTTTGGACGGAAATTCAGCTCGTAAATTTAGCAGGCAGCTATGATACTATGATACGTGAAGACGCCGGAACTGGCTCTGTCTGTGCTCAAATAAATGTGGTCAGACAGCTTTCCCCAATTTCCAAGTTGAACGCAAAGCAGCATTGGGAAATAATTAGAGCTGTCCACTGTGAACCGATTACTTTCAACTGAGGTGGCTCTCGCTTTCAACTGAGGTGGCTCTCACAAAAACTACCTCGAATCGATAATGAGCTGCACTTTCGGTGTTCAAAAAATATAGAGTGCTAGACAATAGTGGTGTTTTTCTCTAACAGAATGGAACAAATCATGAAACAATTCAAATCAGTCTCTTTAAGCCTCAAGTGGCTGGTATCGAGGTAGTAAGTTGTCACAACGATGTTTGGTTGCGATCAAAACTTCTAGCGCCAGGCGGGACTCGAACCCGCACCTCCCTCTGACCGGGCGGGAATGCTCTACGCCTTTACACCACCGGCGCCGTTTGATCGAACGCAACATCCACACCAAGACCATCAGCTTAACTGGTTCCATGCTGATATCAGCGGCCAGCTCATCCCGGATACGGGTGGGTGCTGATCGGTCCCACGAGGTGTGGATGTTGCGTTCGACCTAACGGCGCCGGTGGTGTAAAGGCGTAGAGCATTACCGCCCGGTCATAGGGAGGTGCGGGTTCGAGTCCCGCCTGGCGCTAGAAGTTTTGATCGCAACCAAACATCGTTGTAAACATGAAACAGTTTTTTGAGCTCCATGCTGAACTGCGCTTCGATGTCGTTCCAGACTTCCACATTGTTTCAGAGTTCTCTGCGATATTTTTTTATTACAAATATTTTTTCTACCAGCAACATCAAATCCGATTCAAGGTCAGCATTATGATCACACTGACATCCAGTTTCGAATATTCGGACCCAGGACATTCGCGTCTGCCGGGGAGCTCTTTCACATCGCTTCTCTTAAAATCGGGAGTTCGCAGGAGTTGCACAAGCCATCGAACGCTGACTTGAGGTCCTAATCATTCCGAAGAGCTTCGCATGGAAAAAGATGGAACTTCTTCTAGTCAAGCGACGAGAAGTCGACGCTAAGCAGGACATGTTCATGGCTCGACCGAATTCTGCCAGATTACCAAAACTCAATTTGCCGTTGCGTTGTTCGCAGTTGCAAGATGTACACCTTGTGTGATTTTTGAGGAGGCCGGTTTTTCGAACTGTTGGGTGCAGAGGATGGCCGAGACGCTTCTTCCTACCGAGGCTACTGAATAAATGTTGGACTACACATAATCCAACGTACGAGGAAGCCCGTGGAAAACGTTCGCTTCTTCCTAGGGAGGCTACTGAATAAATGTTGGACTAGACATTATCCAACGTACGAGGAAGCCCGTGGAAAACGTTCGCTTCTTCCTAGGGAGGCTACTGAATAAATGTTGGACTACACATTATCCAACGTACGAGGAAGTCCGTGAAAATTTTTTCCACGGGATGGATTCCCATAAGCCGTAATTTATAGCGACATCCACAAATGTCTTTTGAAAGAGCTGGAAAAAACCTACCGAGAGGTATGTATTGCTTTCTTTAAGAGAGAGTGATTTAGTGCAAAAAGCTTATTTACTTATTTTCGAAACGGAGATTAATTTTGTGATGGCGTACACTTAAACAAAAAAGTCTGGGAATGTTGCAGCAGTGTCTAGTTGCCCGATTTTTTCCTTATAAGGATTCTCAAAAAGTCTTGAGGGCGCCCGGGGACAAATGGAAAGAATTTTACCTCACCCGCGAACTTTCGTTAGTTCCGATATTCATAACAAGCCACTCTGACTTTTTCTGTTGATGAATCTTTGATGTGCCATAATAGCAATATGCAGTGCTATAATATACCATTTTCAGCCTTCTTCTCGCACCTCGATATGATGTGGGTGGGTAACTCTGACAGCGATATGGATTATCTTGACGTGATAAGATTCGATGGTAAGAACTGTTTGTTTGATTAAAATAACCTAAAAGCTTAACGTCAAATGAATACTTTCGAAGGACTTAATTTTTGAAGGCAGTTTTTTGTTTCCAACCTGCTGTAAAACAGGTTTTGCGGTAGATTTGAAAGCAGCTTATTTAGAAAGCAATTAGTAAAAACTATGTTTGACAGACTGAGTGTAGCTATCCTTTCACATTTTTTAGCAATTTATAACTCTTATAAATTACAAGTGAGGGTTCCGTCACAATAGTCGCAAAAGTCTAATGGTATTTAGAATGCAAATTTCTCCATAAAAGAACCATCAGTCGTGACTGTTCTGCACAGGTGCAGGATTAAAGCTGTCAGATGTAACTCTTGTGCGTAATGCTTATAAGTTACTGTATTCTTTATAGAACACCGAGTTTTAATACAAATTGTTGAGCGGGAAAATGGTCTACGAGCTATCAGCTCCATAATGATGTTATGTAAAAATGCTATAGTTGCATTCGAACGAATATATTCGAATAAGTATTCAAGTAGTCGAATATTCGAATTTCTAACTTTTCGAAATATCGTTTGAATTCAAACATCGAGAAGAAGCCATATTCGAATATTATTTGAAAATCGAATATTTCCTTCAAGTATCGAATAAACTTCAATTCTCTAAACGTGCTCTTGATTCGAAAAATTGAATAAATAAAAATGTGGCCACTCCAAAATGTGATTATCGATAATTTAATGAATCCATTGAAATGTGTCCATTGAATTTGAATCCGATGAGAAGGTGATATAATCAAAACGAGTCATGTATAAATGGTGGATTCAACGAATTTATTTTTGGCAGGTCATACATTGAGGCCTTTGATTATTCCGTTAGTATTTAGCTAGCACTTGTGTTTATGTCAACTCGATAACAAAAAGCACACCTCCTTTGAAGTGAAGGTAGCTGATGTTTGGTTGATCGGTTTTCAACTGCAGCAAATGTTCTAGCAATACCGTTTATGCGAATCAGCTCCAGATAATCGTCTTCAGCGAACTAAAAAATTGCAGGACCAATGAAAATCTTTGCATTTGTAGAACCTCAAAACCTGAAGGTTTATGCTAATGATTTTATAGATCAATTTGTGAACCTCATTCGTAGAAAATATGAGCGCATGGCCTAGCGTTTCGGATGTTTCTAACGGCCCTATTCAGGTAAGGCTCTGTCTGGGATGAATGGCCGCTTCGTTCCACACGCCTCTACATCCTTCAAATCCTATGTTATCATAACGCGAAAAGGATCTGCTGCAAGAATTCGAGCTGGTTATCTCGCACCAATGGATCCTCAAGCTTACATTCCTGTTCTTTGTTCCCGTCCGGCAACACCAAAGGACGAGTGTAGGTTTTGCTTAAAAATTATAGATTTTTATTTATTTATTGCTTCACCTGAAGTGGTCCATAAAAACCAAACAAACAAAGGAAAACATGATGACGATCAAATAACAATGCATAGCTTAAAAGAAGCACCACCAATGAAATCGTGAGCCACCTAACCACCTTGGATACAAAGAAAGCATATGAACTGCAAAAAATGGGAGACATGTCTTTGCAGATTAATCAGAATACTCAGTGCAAAGTACTAAAAAATATTTCCCAAAAAAAAGAAAGCATAACGGAGCATAACTTTATGTCGAGTTGTTTTAAATGAAGTTAATCAAATTTAATAAAATTTATGTCGGCATCAATAGCGCAGGCGTTGGCATTCAGTAAACTATGGTGTGACTTCCAGTGAATGTGGATGTCACCTTCGAGCATCTTCGACAAAGAGGAAACACCCAGGAGTCCGGTCCTATGTCCGGTCGTACCAAGGCGAGCATTGCAACATTAAGTTACCTTCAAGCGATGCGTCCATAGGAACTGAAGAGGACCAACCGCACTTAAAATGATATATCTGGATAGAGACGAAGTACATTAATGAACAAAAACATTTAAAAAACACTCAACGTAATAGGTGCATAGAAAACTTGTCCGTATGAAAATAAAGGAAAACATCCTTTGCTCAAAAGTTCGGAATACTGCCAAAGTTAGCAGGTGAAGGCAGCAGACATAGTGACCCCAACATTAGTGAGAAAAGAAAAGAACAGACCGTTTGAAAAAGGCAATTCAGAGCTGCCTATGAGACTATCAGATCGGTGGTGAACAGATACGTCAGATATGCTGACATATGTGGCATATCACTCACGCTTGAGTCTATACTCCGTGGGACACTGGCGCGGGCAGTCGAATCGTGCCAGGGCCCTGAACCTGCTATAACATAGTCGGGTTTTTATGCAGCAGACAGCATTTATGGCATTTGACTTTTGAAGTGCTGCGATAATCAATTATACTGCTGTGCCATATCGACTGTTAGAGTATGGAGCATTTTTTGAGTAGAAATAAGAATAAAAATAGAATAGAAATACAAATTCTGAATCACATGTGCAGTTTGAAAAGGATCATAGAAAGCTTGAACTTCAAGAATTCTGCCTCAGTCCTACACATACCCCTGTCATCAGCATACTATAGTTATAATTCGAATGTGTTGAAATTAAGGAAAACCGCAGATCTCGTCGAATGTGTTGAAATTAAGGAAAACCGCAGATCTCGTTTTTTTCGAATCTGAATGTCCAAAAAATCAATTTTTCATTATATTGGGTTTTCGATAATTAATGTCGTCTTTTCAAATTTTCAAAGTCAATTTATTTATACAAACAACAAGCGTTAATTAATTACATATCTACAATTTTGTTGGACGACCTTTTGTCATCTTTCGATATGCTGAAACATTCCTCGTTTGAAGGAGCCTTGGTTTTTAGACGCGGAACACTGGTTCAACATACAGTGCTTTTAACAGCATATGATTGTAGTCAAGTGTGTTACCATTCAGACGCTTTTGATGGGAGCGAGAAAATGGTAGTCTGATGGTGCTAACTCGGGGCCATAGGGTGGATGTGGCGTCAGTTCGTAGTTGAGCTAACTTAATTTCTGACGTGTTTAGGATTAGTAAATGTGGGGAGCGGCGTCGTTGCAAAATCACACCGTTGCGATTGGCCAGTAGTTTTCGTTGATAGCCGATGGCAGTAGACATTCGATCCAGTAGTTTGGCTTCTAATAAGAAGCTCAAAGTAGACTACGCCCTCATATATGTTAATGCGTTTGGTGAGGTGGATTCCTTTAATTCGTGGGGAACCAGAACATCCAGTTTGTCTATGTATTCAAGTATTGCAAGTGCAAGTAGATGGTTTAAGGTCGATATGCTAAGCTTCTCTGGCATCTTTCTAGTTGTCATACACTGGCTATTTTTGATTATCGTCTTTATCTCGTCGCCATCAGTAGTGCTTGTATGAACAGTATGTGGTGGAGGTTTCACATTAAAATTTCCAGAGCGAAAGCGAGCAAAATAACGCAAACACTGGCGTTCAATAAGGCAGTCCTTATCATAAACATCACATATTTTTTTCCGAGAATGCACCGCATTTTGCTCTTTCGGAAGTACAACAATAATATTTTTGAAGGAAATCATAAAGGATAGACATTAGACTATCCTCTGCCCAAAAGCTGGGCGCCATTAGTGAAAACAAAGTTGAAAATGGAGCAATCCTTTGATCAGCGAAAATTTAAATTTATAGTATTTATTATGTCAATGTAGGCCTGAAAGTGGCTTATTTTGATATAATTTACGGTTAAAAGACAATTATTCGATTAATTCATGGCTATGTTTTAGATCTCTCGGGTTTGATGACCAAATACGCAGAAGCTGGTATTCATGCGGCTAATTTCCCAGATCAATCTAATAAGCTCAGGGCTTTCTCTATTCTTCGAGGATTACATGCATTCGAAATAGAGAAGGATGTGTTTGAAGCGGGAACGGCACGGTTACATGAAGCTTGCAGTGTAAGTGTTTTTTAAGTACAACGTTTTGAAATTTTTACAACGGCATTCACATTAGGAAAAAAGTTAAAAATGAGAAGGAATACACGGCCTATTTTCCTGGACAGTTAAGCCCATTGACGACCGCGCGGCAAATCGCGTGTCTGACGCGTGAGACCGCACGGACGCTGGAATCTCCTGAATACGCTACATAACGATATTCCAAATGAAGCTCTTTCCCCAAAGGTTAGCCACATATTGAAGAAGGTCAGAACAAGTATGAAGCAAAACATAGAAGATATATTTGCTGCTGTAAAAAGCTCTGCAAAGAAAAAGGGCGCACGTTTGCCACGAATAGTACAAATAAGGTGACCATATGATTTAGCAGGTTTCTGAATATTTTTGTATAGATCCCACGGGTTAGGTAACAACTAGGTGACTCTCGGGTGCCCAAGGGGCGGTTAGGAGCTCGGTTGGCAAGGGATACCCTCTGCTGTTGGGATCACAGATTGCAACAGCGCATAGCGCAAAACTGCATACATTTATGTTATTGGCGTCGCACTAAATATGTAACCAACAGCAGTTGCATACCTCATACTTGCTTCTTGTCATAATGGTCCTGATAAAGCAGCAAATATCGACTGTAATTCTGATGTCTCAAAAAATGTGACCGCAGTTTGAGCGGGAAAAACACTGCCGCTGATAAGGATATTGGAAAATTAAGGGCTGACATGAGAATTAAAAGGCAGAGATTCTCTGCGCCATGCCTTCTGGGTCCCAGTTAGCGTTGAACGGCTGCTTCATCATGTCTTCCAAATCCTGACGCACGTTCAAATGCTCTGCGTGAAGTTACAGCTGATCGTTTCGCGTTGAGGAGCATGTTCGAAAGTGCGTCTTCAACCTCGGCACATGATCCGTAATACGAAATGCTCGATACCGCTTGTCGCGGACGCCCATCTTTCTAACGAGTCTTGCTGACTGCAAGCGGCAGAGGCGCTGTACTCTTTCTAGTCGGGACCTACTGCTGCTATTCGCTTTCCCGCCTCTTATAAGCGCTCTAGCCGATCCCTGCCGCAGTCAGCTAGAGCACACACAGAATGCTGCAGCGGCAAACCCAACCGCCGTACTTGCGCTACCGCCGTCCAAAGTCTTCCCGCAGAAGCGTTCTGGCGCATCATGACACCGCTCAGCGGCAACCCCTGTATCGCTTCCCTATGCTTAAGCTTAGGCCTGCCGCTTTGTCGCAAAAGTGTGCGGAGGACATAATGCCAAAAACGCAGCACGTCTTCTGAATCGAGACGCTCAATAATGCGTGCAGTTGTCGTGGTGTCAAGCCCCAGGAGAGCCCGCCAGAGCATCCATTGTTGAACGAATGATTTTGTCCGCGGGAGATACGTTGAGACGTTCACACATTGCCAAAATGTTATCGGCTTGCAAACTCTTCTATACATAGGTAAAGAGAGTGGTGCTTCATTTTTTTCGTTTTTTAAGACTTCAAAACTGTGATTCAAACTCTCTAATGGCTTCACTGGCAGTGCATTGTGCCCGCTCAAACATTGTCTACATATTTGACATGCGACGTATGAAGTTGTGCCTTGTTAGAGGCGTAGGAGAGTCTTGTCCCACTGAAATCGACCATATCAAAGGCTAAGCACTGAAGTTTCATTTACCTGCAATGCTGTAAGATACTAGTTCAACGATAGATGTGGATTCTCGCGCATTGGAAGTAGAGCTTCCGTTATCGGGTAGATTTGAGCTACCTAAAGTACTTAATACCTTTTCGTGAAACGGTGGGAACGAGAAGATTTTTGCATGCGGGAAAGACTATGTGTCGCTCAAACAGATTTTAGCTAGAACAATGAGACTGTGACTTTTTTGCATCATTCTTCAAAGTAAGTTTTCCTTTTCGACAGAATCGATGTTCGTTTCATATTTTAAGGCCTTCAAGCATGGGTATGCTGCATCGCCATTCGACTTTCAAAAGGTGGATGATTTTAAGAAGCTGCTTAAAGATGTGAGTAGCATAAGTTGTGCAAAATTTGATTAATTATATTAAATAATTTTTTACTGATTAAACAACATTTTTTGTTCTTTTAAATGCATAATTGTTCTAGTCAATTCAGCAGCCTGTCGAAATTTGTTTCTGTTCTGATGAAGGTACATGCTCATATGATCAATGAAATTGCACTTAACATAGATTCAAAATCAAGAATGGGGGAAAATGGAACGTAATATTTCTTGTTTAAGGCTAAAGTGAATATTGTCGCGGTGCCAGGAAGAAGAACAACGAAGGTTGAAAACTATGACTCATGCACCCAAAAGGATTCAGAGTTCGAAATGGCTCGACGCAACTGGCAGTTCGATCTTTTGGCCCCCGATGGATCAATATATCACCGGGTTCGTCACAAAGTTGATATTCATACGAGTTTCTACAAACTCGTTGTCGAGGCTCGCAAGCACCGGCAAGCCAGCGACGCCTCCGGCATAGAGGTCAGGCAGGAGTATAAATGGCCGCCTCCACGTCTTTTCGGTGTTGATTCGGTAAAGCCCCTCTCGAAGGCGTCGAGCCAGTCGCCTTAAACACTTCTCTCACAGAACTGTCGGAATAGCCCTCTGTGGCGACCTTGTCAACCGCACATTAATGAACCTAGCACTCAAGGACACTACACCAAATATACCGGTGCGCACATTTAACGTTTAACAATTTAATAAATTTAATATCGGTCAACTTTACTGATCGTATTACCACTTACGACAGGATGTCCCAATGCTATTTCGTTTGAGTTCGACCTACGGCTCATGTGACATCAGGCACAGCGCACGAAACCGTGTTGTCTCGCGCCCAGCATCACTTAATTTTTCACGTAGAAACTAGAAGCGTCGCCGAGCCGCAAAATACGTCAACGAATCCACCAATGTATTCGTCTGACCCATTTGTAAAATCAGCCTAACCAGATTTGGCACTGTTTGTCCCAAAATACTTTTGCTCGCCAGCTGGAGCATTGGGAACGGAGAGAATGTTTTTTGTCGCTAGACGTATATATTTTTCCTGAACGTTAACATTCCACTGATGAGCTTTTAATGATATTTTTGTTAGTTCTTTAGTGGTTACTTAATGGGCTGCTGCCTGCGTCGATATGGTGCTTGTAGAACAGTAACGCAAAACGGTTTTGCACAGAACTAGGAAAGGGAGAGAAACCTGAGTCTGCCTGATTTAACTTACGTTTCAAGATACCTTGCCTGTATGGTGCGAGCGCCAGTATCGTTCTCTTGAATAGTAATTCCATACCCCTCTTCATATACACTCTGAAGATAATCAGTTGCTGAAGGCTGGTTTATTCTGTTGTTTACCCTTTCTTGCTAGGGAAATGTTTATGTGACGCTGCGTTCGTGAAACTTCATATGTTGTCCTGTGGAAGTTGGAGCATAAAATATTTCCCTGATTTTTCAATTCAAATAATGGTTCGCAACTAATTGTATTTTTTAACGGAATTTAACGAATCACCGAAAATTCGTTAAACAATTTCAACGCTCCCAATGTTTTGTGCACGTGATGATATGGAGTCAAATAAGGGCAACACCCGGTCTTCATTCTGGGCGTTCAGGTGCGCCACGCGTTCTACTTCCATGGAATGCCCTAGAGACAACTTGAATGCGTATTTCACGATACAATGACTTGCGGTGGCCAGCCGATTAACAATTCAGCACTTTATCACTTCCAGGATAGTCTTGTACCAGTTCACCTATCCCGGAGGGATGGCAGGCTTGGCTGGTTTAGGCGGGAAATCTGAACCAGGAACCTCGGTTGCCGGCACCTCCTCCGACTGCACTACAAGCGGCTATGTGTGGAATATGGCGACGAGAGGGATACACGTGAAGAGTAGAGCATGGCTTATATCAGAACTATTTTACTATTCTAACTACGTCACAAGGTACAAAGAGGATAGCCTACGGTGGAAGGACGGAGAGCTGCAGAGAAGAGTTCGCGTCGTCGCCCATGTGGGAGGAGACTACCGGTTGTTTTTCTGGCCTCCTCTTTTATAGCCGCCTCAGAGAGGGCAGAACGACGTCTTGTCGTCAGTACCGAGGGCGTGGATGGACCTGGTGAAGAACAGGAAGCGACTACCGGGCTTAGTTTCTAGAGAAGGTTCAGCATGTTGATTTAAGCCAATAGTAAATACATTTAGTAGTACTATTGGCTTAAATCAACATAAACATTATTAGGCAGTTTCATTCAGGCCTTGAGATATCGCTATTCTACAATATGCAGTCCTCTCTTGTTATAACGCGTTTGAAGGGATCGGAGAAAGTCCGCGTTATAACAGGAGGCGTGTCCTTACCGGAGCTGAGCTTTTTTACACTCTCTTGCGCTCAGAATTTTCTAAAATCGCATTATTACTTACTTTGATACTTTGATGGTCTTTTTGTCGGCTGGAGGTCTTCTCAGCGGGGACCACAACTCTTCCAAACCGCTCGATCTCTGGCTGCTTGCATCCAGCGAGGCAGACTCCGCTCTCTGAAGGATCCTGAGAATGAGTCTGCCCATCGCGATGGCGGTCGTCCCAGTGGTCTCTTATGGTCTCTCGGGAGCCATTCTGTGACAAGGAGACTCCATCTATCGTCCTTTCGTCGAAGCAGGTGTCCGGCCCAGCGATATTTGGACTTCTTCATGTACTGCAGCGGGTCTGCTAATTGCGACTTCTCCCGTAGCTCCGAGCTTCGTAGGCCTTCTTGCCATTGCTGACGAAGGCTTGTCCTTAGAAGACATCTCTCCAGTGCACGAAGCGTAGTTTGCATCGCTCTGGCGATTGTCTTGTTGTCGGGCCAGGTTTCCGTCGCGTAACTCATCGCAGGCAGTACAGAGGCGTTGAATATCGAGGCCCTGAGGCCGGGATCCTTGACCTGATCGGTGACTTCGCGAATCGAACTGAAGGCTGCCCATGCTGCGCGTCTCCTGCGGGCGATTTCAGGAGCGAGGTCGTTATCCACGTTCAGCTCTCTTCCCAGATAGACGTAGGAGTCGACCTGTTGCAGAGTGACTCCACTTAACCTTACGAGTCCCGTGTCACACCACTGGTTGACCATAAATTGTGTTTTGGACATGGGATGATAAAGGCTACCGTCGACACGGTAGCCTTTATCGTCCCAGTTCATGTCTTTCATGGCTTCCTGGAGTGCCGCTGTGAATAGCTTGGGAGAAATCGTGTCTCCCTGCCGTACTCCTTCCCCGATAGGAATTTTGAGATTTCGATCGAACAGCTGGATGGTAGTCGATATGTTCGAGAAGCATTCGTCAAGAAGTCGGATGTAGGGCGATGGTATACCAGCGTGCACAACTGCGTTCAAAACGGCGTTGATGTCCACAGAGTCGACCGCTTTCCGGTAATCCACGAAGACAAGGACAATTAGGAGGTGGTATTCGCGGCTCCTCTCGATGAGCTGTGAGACAGTCTGAATATGGTCGATGCAGGAGAAATCCTTGCGAAACCCTGCTTGCTCCACTGGCTGATATTCATCCAAGCAACGCTCCATGCGGTTAAGCAGTATCTTGGTGAAGATCTTGTACACAACCGAGAAAAAACTGATGGGTCGATAGTTGTTGATATCCTCCTGCTGACCTTTTCTGAAGACCAAAACTGTTTTCGACTCCTTCCATGAGTCCGGAATCCTAACAAGTCGAAGGTAGTGGTTGAAGTGCTCCGCAAGAATTGAGCAGAGGGGACTGCCACCCGCACAAAGGAGATCAGCAGAAATGCCGTCCGGTCCGGAAGCAGTGCCCGGCTTCATCCTTCTGATGGCATGAGCAACTTCTGATTCCAGAATGGGAGGTGCTTCCTCTGCTGGTGGCATCAAGCATTTCGGGACAGTGATGGAAGAACGGAACAGATCTGTGTAGAATTTTTGAGTGATGGCCTCCATCGCTATTCGAGACGTTTGCGTTGTTCCATCCTTATCCGCGAGGGCTGACATTATTGCCTTCTGAACGCAGAGATCTCGTTTGCAGCGCTTTATGCTTGAACCTTTCCCAGCGGCTTCTAACAGCTTCAGTCTTCTGTAGGGTTGAATGGACTCCTTCACTGCAATTCGACAGGCCTTCAAGATGGTGACTTTTTCCAGATGGGAGGCATTAGGGTCCAGTTTAACAGCTCTTCTTTGCTCCAAGAGTTTAATCGCATGTGCGTTGAGTCTTGAAGCAGACGGTGATGTGGCTGTGGCTGTGGCTGTGAGCTGCTAGCAAATTTCAACAGTCCTTTGGAGAAAAGGTCGTAGTCTTCCGATGGATTTTCAAGAAGATTCCAATCATACGGCTTTATTGCATATTCCAACTCCTCAGACTTGAATGTGGGGATCCTCGCCGGTGCCGGTTTATGAGTGTCTCGCTTGAACATCCTCTTTTTGAGAGTCAGCTTCGCACGGACAAGACGGTGATCCGAGCCGGTGTCAAATGAAGGCAGCACGGAGACGTCGAACAGACTCCAGCGTCTGTTTGTAAGAACATGGTCGATCTCTGAACGTGTTTCTCCATTTGGGCTTTCCCAGGTCCATCGTCGGTTTGAAGGCTTCTTAAACATAGAATTCCCATGGTAGAGACGGCATGCGGATAGGAAGTCTATTAGGCGCTCTCCGTTTTCGTTCCTTGAGGAAGTTCCATGTGGTCCTAGCCTCCATTCGTCGTGATCATTCGTACCGACGATAGCGTTAGAGTCACCAACGACAACTTTGTAGTAGCTCTTCTCGTCGTTGACAGTCCTTTTGAACAGCTTGTAGAATTCCTCCTTTTCTTCATCTGTGGCCGCAGATGTTGGAGCATATCCATTTATGATGGAGATGGTTCCTTGATCTTTGGTTTCCAGAGGAATAACAGCTACTCGCGGACTGATGATCTTATAAGAGTCTACTAGTTGGTGCGCTGTCGAATTGACGAGAAGTCCAACTCCGCCAACATTCTTTCTGTCCACCTTTGCTCCGATAATGAGAAGCTCGTTGTGGTCGGCTTCTGTAAAGCAGTGTCCGAAGATCCTGCTCAGATGCGATCGAACGACAGTTATAAATGCAGACGAATAGGCAGTTTCCGTGTCGTGGTGGGAGTTAGTTTCCGGTAGTCCGATTCCAATGACGTCCTGATAGTTTAACTCCGAGATTAGATGGCCCCTCGCCGGAGGTGGATGCAACCGACGTCATAGAAGTCCACCTCCGGCGCGCAGAGGACTGGGGCGCGGGTTTAGTTGTTTGAGTCGTACCGGTGGTCTGGTTACTCACATGTTCCTGGCCAGGGATAAAGGAGAGCCGCCCATACACGACAAAGCGTCGCGTCCTGCGTGACCGTTTGTGCCGTTAGCCATCACAAAGTGATGTACACCCCTTCACCGCGATGAGGTGGCGCATGCATGAAGGGGAAAATCGCATTAATTGACTAAATATAACGTATAGCATAGAAATATATAGCCTTGAAGAGATTGAGAAGGCATAAAACAACTTTAGATTATTAAGGAAGCGCTGTCCTAGAGATATTCTCTGGTATTTGCATAGTTATGACAAATATATGTGAGGAATAATGAGCATCAGACGTAGGCTACACGTGGAGTAAGTGTAAGGGGTGAAAACACGGGTTCAGAATATGGTTTATGCACAGTGCCTCGGGGTAGGAGTCGGTCGTGCTACCGCCGGAGCCTGCCATCAGCTTGTCGTCGTTCGGCTCCTCGTCCTCGCCGCCGTCCTCGAAGCCGCCGGCCGCCGTCGTCGCCTCGTCGCATCTCCTCGATCGCTCCCCGCCTCGGCTCGCTGGAATCAATCGGAACAGAGAAGGCGTGGAAATCACAGAACGCTCAGCTAGCTTCGCTTACAGTGGTCACGAACAAAAATATGTAACCTGCTGTTGCAGGATCTTTGTTGCAATCAGAACTATTGCTCCAAGCGGAACTATTAGTACAAGAATTCCCTGTCTTCCGGGCAGGATGTTTGCCCACTATACTATCAGCGCTGGTAAACCGTGGCTCATCCGAGACATTGCATTGCACCCTCATTGACATCCTCATTGCAAATGCCAAACCAGGTTCATTAGAAAACTATAATGGGGCGTTATTTGATGAACCGCAACCTAGCACCTCATGGTCCTCAACGATCTCTTTTTTTAGTCTTTCGTCACTGAGAAATAGGAGGAGAACCATCGACCTCCTCATGATGTACAAAACCCACGCCAATTCCATCAACGCACTAGAGTACTTTTCTGGGATGCTGGTGCAATTCGTAAAAGGGAAGCTCAAACTTTGAAATTCGATAGCAAGTATACGAACTAGGTCAGCCTTCTTGATGTACAGGATCTTGAAAGATTTCAATTTGCTTTTTCTGACCCAATGCAATCTTTCTCTGGTAGTGGAGCAAGATCCCTTCTTTGGCTGTCATGAATCAGAAACAGAGGTAAGTTCCCGGAAAGTGGCGGGTAAGTGGCCGTCGAGATAAATCTGGGTAGAACTTACCTCCGGCCGCGTTCATGAATCCGGCCCACACGGCAGCTTTGTGACCACAAAGAAACCAGCACGCCAGTGAACCTTAGTGAGAAACGAAAAGTGTATGTTTATGAAGCGCTTTTTGGACCAGAAATTTTTCAGGGAGCCACCAATGCCTCATTCTGGAGAAGAACGTTTCCTGACAGGACATGTGGAGATATGCCACGCACAGCGATGGCATTCACACAGGAAGGCATGATCGATGTTCCAAATATAGCTCGTCTGTTCGTCGCATGCACATTTGGTCAGTGTTGGCACTGGAATCCGCTGTTTGATAGAGTTTGGTTAAACTCTCCTACACTTGCTACAGTGGTGGTTAATAAGCTGTGCGCAGTCGGCAAGGGTTTAGCGCTACCAACCCTTCAAATCGGCCGCGGTTTTCTTCATCTGTAAAACAGTATGCTGTCACAGCGCACTAGTTCATTCATCGGCAGGATGCCACAAAATATTCCAAAGGCTGACCTAGCAAAGAGCAAAGAAAGGAAAGGGTCTGAAGCGTATGTCTGAACGGGGAGAGCGAGTCATATTGGACGAATCTCCACCCCTCAATTAGTGTAAAAACTGTTTCTTTTGGTCTAGTTGGTGAACTGAAAGAGTTGGGGCTCTCGAAGCTATTATAGAATCGGCGATCGTGAGCGATAGGGTGTCTCTTGTACGTCCGAAATGCCGCTGCCCGCAATCGTGTGTGGGCGCAGTGGATAGTGGCGTTGCTTCATGGGATGGAGGTTGAGGGTTCGGTACTACTGCATTGAGGTGTATGTGCATTTCAACTGACTCTTTGAGATTTGAGGGGCCTGAGATCTACCCAATTTTTAGGCGTTTTCTCTCCATTTTTCCAAATGTGTACTGTGACGAATAACTTTCTTTCTCCTTTTTCTTCTTATTTATTACTGACCGGTATCTTACCGCAGGGCAATAACAAATAGACACTATTTTCACGTCGACTTCGACACTTTTCAAATCAAATTGGACACTCTTCTAGGACAGCCTGCGAACTCTGAACTCTGAAATCAAACTGAACGTCTTACAAATCAAAGCGAGTTTCTTATATGTTAAACTATAGATCTCTAAGATGTTGAAAATGATTTTTTGTTCAAGGATAAATTTAGAATAAGTTTTTTGAGATGTTTTAAACATCAGCTGCACGAATAAGTGGAATAATTTTATACAATTTTATTTTTCGCAAAAAAATTAAGCTTTGTTTTGAAGCGCAGCAATGCAGCAATCATGTAGTGCATTAAAAGACTGGATCGCGCCATGCACTCGGAAAGTAAGTCGCGATGTTTATCTGATTGATAGTGTAAATACTGCATAGATGCAGCAAGAAATTCAAGATATTATGTTTTTCAGAATTATTTATGTTGCACCGCTTGCCTGTGTGAAACTGCATGCAAACGGAAACTTTGCTATCAATCGAATAAAAATCACGACGTTTCGGATGGAGGCATGGCGCAATCTGTTTTGGCAATATAAAATGGCCGTTTTTCTGCTCTTCAAAACAAGCTTCAAATCGTTTTTCCTCAAAAAATAAAATTTTTAAAAAATTTCAAACTATGTGTTCTCTTATTGGAGAGAAAGTAAGATTTCAAAGAGAGTTGCACTAAAATTCCCCTTGAACAAAAAGGTATTTTTGGAGAGTATCTAGTTTAATGTAGAAAAAGCTCGTTTCAATTTGGAAAAGTTCGCTTTGATTTCAAAATTCTTAAGCTAGCTTAAAAGAGTGTTCATTTTCACTTGAAAACAGTCCAATATGACGTGAAAAGTGTCCAATTTGAGGTGAAAATGGTATATTCAACCTAATAATGTATGAACGTTTAGTGCTACTAATACATCAGCAGAAAGTGCTTGAAACGAAAAAAATGGTCGCAATACGGCCGCATATAAAAGGAACAGGCCCTTGCTGTTGTCGGGTTGTACCCAATCCGTACCCCTCGACGGCGAAAGCGAGAAACAGTACATATGAACCCTTTGAAGTTATACTCAACACGTTCTAAGGTAGCCAATACTTCTGCTGCAGCACCTGTCTCTATTTTTAGGAGCACTAAAGAAGCATCGGACACCGCAGAACAACCTTTACAGCGATTCCTCCGATTGCAAAATAAACGTACTTTAGCCGGACCACATATGGTCTAAGGACAATGATCTACACCTTGACAGATTGTTAGATCATTGGTTTGTAAGTTTAATTTAACTCATTTGCGCTACATCGCGCAAATCATGCACCAAGTTTTTTTGAATGGGTACTTCAAAGAACTTCAAAACTGCGAAAATTATCAAAATTAAATAACACTTTTATCCTTCCAAATTCGCCCCTCTATCACCCAAAAATAGAGTTCTGAAAACCCAGGCTGATACCTGACAAATCGCACACGCTTATAAAATTTTAGTGTGTATACTGTAATTCTTAAAAAACGCTGACTTGTATGCTAAAAAATACCACTGAGATATTGTAGTGATAGAAACTATCTAGATTTTTCCTTCTTCAATTCTGTAACTATAACACCTCATTTTTCGCATCTTGCGCTCGCAAATGCGTGCACCACTTTGTATACTTTTCAGCGTCGAACATTTTATACCATTCTTTTTCTTTGTTTTCCTTTCATAGTAGAATTTCGCTCGTATGCAGGTAAATTTTATCGTCGCAGAAGTGTAGGTTTAACGTATTGAACTGAATGCTGCACCGAATAAGGTGCTGAAGTAATAGTGTTCTTCTTCATCAACCTCAATTTTGGAACACGAAGGACAAAACTTCTTCATCTTCATGTAATACTTCTACCATATGTGCCTATTTCTTAGAGATGAAATACTTCAACGTCGTCTCCGAGATGTAATCCACTTCATCCACAACCTCCTACGCAAGCTCAAGAACGAGCTTGTACTCAATGATTGTGCGGATCCCTCCTCTTCCTTCCTCTTCTACCACCTCCTCGAAGGCCGTTCGGTTAGTTAACCGTTGATCACATTCTCACATGTTGCTCATACAGTCGATAATTAACCATATAGTATAAAGCTATGTGGTTCCTATATTCTTCTGCTGTATATCCGACATTTCTTTCTCTCGGGTACCTATCGACTCTCAAGACAAACATGACGTTCTCAAGCTCGAGGACGAGCTTGCTGATGGAATCGAGATTCGGGGTTGTACCTATTCTGCACCCCTCGACGGCGACGCCCTGGTACTGATAGTGACGCCCTGCTACGAGAGTCGCGTCTACCTCGCCCAGGCCAGGAGGTCTTCTGCGCTAGCTGCCTGGAAGGGGCTCGTCTGCCCTCTCACCCTACCCCTTCTCTCTCATCCATTTGCCTTCTTATAATAAAGATACATACAGAACTTATACTAGACAGAGCAACATAAATCCCGTAGGATTCATCAGGTGAGGAGTCGCTATCCTTTAATCTGATACTTCCCTGCATGGACGAACGACCTTGCCCAAACCATCAGCTCGAATTAACAAAGTGACCACGATGCGACGTCATATAACTGGCTTTGAAGCAGACATAGGCAACCAGATTTTCAACACGAGGATGGTAGAGGATTCGGTACACCAGCGACAAGAACTTCAATGTTATTATAATAGATCCGTTCTTCTTCACCAACCCGAAGCTTCGTCACTTACTTTCAGGATGTTGTTTGTTTTCTGCAAATCCAATGGAAGCATGGCACAACGACAAGGGAGTAAAATCGTTTCATAAGCGATTTCATTTAACACGCGTCGATTGGATAAATCTGGTAACCGGAGGAATAGCCCAAGAGCTCAACGTCTTCACTCGGGGTATAGTAGCTTGAACCGCCACGTGGCTCGAGAAGCCAGCCCTTGAGTCCTGAATAGGAGTACAGCTGTCGCGTATCTCTGGGTCCAAGACATGCTCAAGGAGAGAATAGTAGAACAGCATAGAAGGAGAGCAGAGCATGTTGAATACCTTTCTAATTGCTTTCTGGTTAATGGTTAGTAATGAACAAGTCGCAAGAACGTTACTCTCCGCAACCTCCACAATTGGAAAAATGCACAGAGTACGCCTGAAATTGGGAAGATGTCCGTACCCCTCAAATTCCAACCAGTTGGTTGAAGTGCAAAGATACCGCTACGCAAAGAACCAATCCCCCTACCGTCCTTGTACGAATCAACGCCGCTACCCAGTGCGCCTCGAGCATTCTGTTGGTGGTAGGATCCTGGACGCACGTGAGACTCCCTGCGCTTGTGAGGCGCCGATTCCACCATTCCACCGTAACCTAAAGGACCCTTACTGCTTGGGTTTGACGGCTTTGCAAAAAGAGCCGCATTTTCCTAACAGTAGTGAGGTGAGGATTCTTCCCATATGACTCGCTCTTCCCGTTTAGACATACGCTTCAGACCCTGCCTTTGCAAGATTTCTACATTCTAAGGAATACTGTGTAGCGTCCTTGAATTAGGCTGTAATTAACGCCAACTGCTATACTCCCGTTCTTCGTATTTTTCACCCATATCTTATTGACAGCAAACAGAAAGAACGCAATATCTTTCTAATAAACATGGCCCCTGCCGCATGGACGTCTGAATACTGTACAGTTGAATACAACGAAATCATGTCAGAAAACGCTGATTTTAACTCAGGTGTTGCTCCCAAAAGGGAAGGTCGACCGGATGAGATGTGTTCATTAGCCGGCAAACTAGTAGATGGCAAATGTAAATGTAACGATCCGAAAATGGACATTACAATACAGACGGAATTGAGAAGATATCCTGAAGACGCTCAAAACGAGGTGGTAAGTAATTACATTGTAACTATTCTGTAGCTATTTTCATATTACGTTTTTTAAGTTAGACAGTGGATTTTAGCTTCCTAAAAGAAGTTTTGTTTCTGGGGAAGTTTGACTTTCGAGTAAGCACTTTATGGTGCGTAATGATTTACCATGACTTTTAGTTGGTCGGAAAAGTGAGTCATGCGCCTAACCGTTCTGTTCAAAATGAAATATTTTAGCTCATGAGAGAGTTTTTGGCGTTATAAAAGGCCGCGCAATCTGCCAGTCATTGCGACTAGCCGTTTACGAAAGGTCAGGAGGTACAACAAAGGCTTTCTAAAATGGGAAAACGAAAGCTGTTCTAGAAGAGCCGTGTGGGGACCGTAAGTTCTGCTTGATGAGTGTAGTGAAAAAGGTACTGCACCAACGACCACTATAGATCAGAGCCATAGTAGAGGAGGAGGAGATGATAACCAAGGACCGGGGTTTCAGGCGTATGTCTGAACTGCGGAACTGGATACAATTGCTAGAATCTCCGCTCTTCATATAGTACAAAAATATGCCTCCGTTTTTGAGAAGTCCTTGAACCTAAAGAAAGGTTCCTAACTCAAGATGAGCTTTGTGATGCTATTTTGACAGGATGTAGATCCGCTTGAGCGGAGTCTAGAATTACAGTTAGTTTTTGCTGAACGCTTTTTTAAAGGCCGGGAAAAGGAGTGTGAAAACGCAACAATCATCAACCATTATGACACCACGCGAGATGTGCCTCGGTTGCGCAGTAGGTAGAAGTGCCGCTTCATAGAAGCCCACCGGCGAGGTTTCGACTTCGAGTCCGCATGCTTGCAACATTCTTGCACATATTATTTTGTTGCTATTACGCTTTTTGATGGTAAAAGGAGTCAATTTTAGACCATCAATGTTAAACCAAACCAAGGCTGTCTACTTGCGTCTTCATATGTGCTAGTTTCTTTCGTGGGTGGCAGTTGCTTACATCAATATTCACTCACGGATTACGCGTTCAACGAAGAAGAAGTGGTCAAGAATTGGTCCTCGCCACTGGTGTGACACGCGCTAGTGTCTTACTTGTTTAATAGCTTTATGTCGTAGCTGTTAACAAAGAGGGAAGAGCAATAATACCTTTCATGTCCAGAGAAATGATATGGTGCAGATACGCATCGTTGAAAAACTAGTACATGTGAAGGCCCAATAGACAGCCTTGGATTGTTGCAAACATGTGTGGTCTAAAATTGACTCCTGTGAGTATGAGAAAGCGTAATAACAACAAACTAATATGTGCAAAAAAAGTTCGGCAGTACGCGACACGAACTTAAAACCCCTTCGGTGTGCTCCTTTGAGGCGGCGCTCCTACCGACTGCGCAACCGAGGCACATCTCGCGATATGTCATAACGGTTGACGATTGTTGCGATTTCACACCCTTTTCCCGGTCTTTAAAAAAGCGTTCAGCAAAAACTAACTGTAATTCTAGACCTTGCTCACAGGGCCCTATATCCTGCCAAAATAGCATCGCAAACGCTCACCTTGAATTGGGATGCCTTTCTTGTCAGAGGCTGGACTTTCCACATGCTAACCAAACTAGGCCTAGTAAGAAACTTGTTATTTTAGAAGTATTTCCAACCCCCTAGATAGTTTCGCTTTTGAGAATTGCTTCAACCTAGGTTGGAACCAGGGGTGTGCGTTAATTTTTTTTTGGGTAAATTTTTAACGACTGTTTTTTAACGAAAAATTGTTGCGTTAAATAAAATTCCGCTTAGCTGCAATCGGTTTGGCTGTATTTTAGCATGTAACAAGCGAGATTTTTTCCCTTATTGATTTTTTTCGACTATATCTACATGGCTACATCAAATAGCAACTCCATTAGAAGAAATTTTTTGAAGACAAAATGAGTCGAGATGTAGTCCTCATGCTTTAGGGTTGACGAGGGCTTTATCGCCGATATGTCTTGCAAATTAGGAAATTATGCTCTCAACAGAAGTTGTCTTCCCGCGTCTTTTGGAGGAGCTTGTTCCTTGCGGTACCCACCGGGTCTCTACGAGATATGAGCAGAAAATATACAGCAGATTCCCGTCCATCTTGCAAGCTAACCAGGATACTATCTCAACGGTAAGTCGGAACGGCGGAAGTGTTGTATATGGGCAGAACCGCCTCTTCCTGGAGAGTAACAAACTGCAGGTATCTCGACCCCGATACAACTCTGAGTTATGGGCGACGGAAGTCGCGTGTTGGCGCCCTGTTGATTCACGTGCTCCACAGCTGACGGGCGCGCGCAGGATGAGGGCTTGTATCTGCGGATCAGCGCAGTACACAGGTGTCGTAGTAGGGAAGCGCTCGTGCTGGGGTCGAGGGTTCGGATCCCGAAGACTGCGTTTGCTTTGCTCTTTTGCAAAATCCATGTTTATCATATATGTAGGTAATCCACCTAGGAGTACTATAGTGTGTTATAGAGCACGTTTACATATAACATATGCTTCAAACTATAGATTAGCTAAAATGTTCACTTCTGTGTGTCACTTACATTAAGCCTATTTGTGTGAAGCTGTAGTAATGTAACGATAGATAATTGATTTAATGATTTGTGACACTAGTTAAAAGTTCTGACTCCACCGACGAGACTTCGGTCAAAAAAAAAATTCCGCTGAAACTTTGTCTAGAGGTGTTATTTGTGGTGCTGATCACGAATCTGACATCCGTTTTTCACGATTCGGTCGGAGACCACCATACCGTTAACAAGTGTGGTCCAGGCAGGGTCACCGGTTTCGCTGAGACTTCGTATAGGGGTTATTTGGGGTGCTGATCACGAATCTGACATCCGTTTTTTACGATTCTGTCTCCTATCTGTCGTCACCGGCAGAAACTTTAAGAATGTAATCCTGTGCCTTCCTGTATCTATATTATCCAGCCGAATCGTGAACAACGGATATCAGATTCGTGATCAGCACCCCAAATAACCCCCTAGACAAAGTTTCAGGAAAACCGGTGACCCTGCCTAGACCACCCTTGTTAACGGTATGAGTGGTATGTTATGTATACATGCTCTATAACACACTATAATACCTCTGGGTAGATTACCTATATGATAAACATGGATTTTGCAAAAGTGCAAAACAAACGCAGTCTGCAGGATCCGAACCAGGGATGGGCGGAATTTCTGCTTTCTGTTTTCTGATTTTCTGGCCATTTTTGACAAATTTTTTCTGTTTTCTGTTTTCTGGGAAAATGGCCAAAAATTGGCCAGAAAACAGAAAATAGAGTTACGAACAAAATGTTATCACAGAAATCTAATGAAAGGAATCCAAAAAGTATTATAGAATAGTGAGCTTCATTCCACAATAGTATTTCTAGAGCATCTTAAATGGAAAGCATGTGGCGTTTTTGGATGTGCTCGTGTAGTAATTGCGCCGCATACTCATGAACTATCGCTAAAAATTTTATATTAAAACTTGAAAACTAGTATTCTGAGGGCATTAAGTTATGTACTAACTAACCACTTGTCCTAGAGTTACTGTGGGTAGGGTTATTCTCCACCTCCGCTTTAAAAATTGATCACTGTTAGTCGGTCATCCCCATTATCGCTTTCTGCGGAGCCTTCGTCGAAACTGCTTTTCTAACTATGAAGATTCCCCCTTGGTGTCACAAATTAGTAAGAGACAGAAAAGTTTTAGTTACCTTCGATTTCGCTGCTGTAATGATACAGTACTGATACACGAAATTTCTCATTTATCACTTATATCATCTGTCGTCCCATTGATCATCGAGTTGTTCAAGCGGGCACCAGCAGCGTCTCAACACGTCCATGCCACGTGCCAGGGTATCTAAAGAATCCTTTTCGCACGAGGGACACGAAGAGCGTCATATTGTTTATTCAGGGCTTTGACGAAGTCCGATCAACGCGTAGGTGGGCATCCTGGTGTTCTCTTGACATCCCGTGGAGTCTAGTCGGTGATGGCTCTCGTCCACTCGGTGTCTGCGAAGCGCATTACGTGGCCCGCCTAATTTTCGACGACTTGGCCTATACGACAGCGTCCCTGGACTTCGAACGTCGGCGAAACTCGGAAGTCTCGAGGCCTTCTCTCACTTGCGTGAGTCGTATCACTCCGAGCATTGTCCTTTCGATTCCCCGTTACGCGACACTGATCGCTTGTTCATCCTGCTTTCGTAGAGCCCAGGTCTCTGATGCGTCTTTTAGGGCAGGAAGAACAGTGAAGTCGAAAAGGTGGGTACGGAACCCGACGTTCTGCGTCTTCTCCACGACTCTCTTGACAGCTCCTCAAGCCGCTCGCATCCTCCTTCCCAGCTCCGGCGCTAGTTAGTTGATCATGTTGACTTCACGACCCAGATACACGTATCTGGAGCATTCGAAGATGTTCGTTCCATTGAGTCAGAGTGGGGCGTCAGAAACTTGTCCGTTCCTCATGAACATCGTCTTCGTAAGATGCACTGCAGTCCAATGTTCCACATACGCGATCGAAGCCAGCAAGCATTTGCTCTGCCTGGCTAGCGCTCGGTGTTAGATGGTGTAGGGATGTCTGTCGTCTTTCACTCTCATGTCTTCCCATTCTAGTTATCGAATTACGTTTTGAAGGGTGGCGCAGAAGAGAACCGGGGATATAGTACCTTCTCATCGAACCTCTCTGTTCACTTTAGCAACGATGTTGTTGTAGAATGGCGAGATCTTTGTCGTGAATCCACTACGCAGCTCTCGAAGGACTCTGATGTACACAGTAGGAACGCCCTGAACGAGCAGGACTTCGACGACCGCTTCAGTTTCGACAGAGCCGAATGCCTTCTTCAGGTGAACGTGCAGCGGCAGCTTGTACTCGCGCGACACTTCGATAAGCTTCGTAATGATGTGTATGTGGTCGATCGTACTGAATCCTCTCTGAAATCCTGCTTGTTCGCATGACTGTACTTCATCTAGCGTTTAGCCGATCCTATTCAGGAGGACTCGAGTTAACAGCTTATAGTCTGCGTACATCAGGCAGACCAGGCGATTGTTGCTAATGTCGTGCACTCCTTTGTACAGCAAGGCGGTTCTGCTGGTCTTCCACTGAGATTTAATATGATATATAGATATGAGATGAAATAATAATGTGATAAAGAGGGTATATGCTCGGTCTTCATTATATGGTGTCTACGCATTCAAAAAACACCTTCACCTAAGATCTGTTGTGCTGACAGCCCCTTCAGTCAAAATCTCGTACTGTACTGTAAGGCACCAAGCCAGTGCACATCATCTTTAGTCGGCTAAGCAGTAACTAGGTGCTGTAAAGAGCATTGGTAAGTTGGCCTGAGAACTTTCAGTTACGCGGAAACTAGGCTACTACAAGGAAAGGTATGACCAAGAACGAAACGAACTAGGAATACAGATTCTTGCGGAGCCAGTAATACTTAACGAATCTCTGCACAGCTTTAGAGTATGTTGCGAGAGTGGGTCTACAAACTCAAGCAATTGAGTTGAAATATGGAAACAGTGATCACTGATTCATCGTGTTCGGTACTCTAAAAGTTTCTTACTAGTGGGACCATTACCTGATTGAGGCGTTTGCGGTGAAACGGGGCTGATGAGTAATGTTGTGTACTTCACGTGTCGAGATTCCTATGATCTATCAGTCCAGATGTACAACTTGGTGATTGCAGTAGACTGGAATGTAGTAGAAATTTTTATAAACGCTTACAAAATGAAACGCTGGTCTACGACTACATTTCTGGTCATACAAAAGCATTTGCTACTGGAAAAATTAATCTTTGGGTAAAACAATTAGATCGTGTGATAATTTCCAAATTTTCTGTTTTCTGATTTCTGTTTTCTGATGAAAGCGATTTTCTGTTTTCTGTTTTCTGGGAAAATTTTCAAAATTTCCGCCCATCCCTGATCCGAACCCTCGACCTCTCGCTCACGAGCGCGAGCGCTTCCCTACTACGCCACCTGTGCGTTGCCCTGATCCGCAGATACGAGCCCTCACACCGCGCCCGCCCGTCAGCTGTGAAGCACGTGAATCAACAGGCGCCAACACGCGACTTCCGTCGCCCCTAACTCTGCGCAGAATTGTATTGGGGTCGAGATACCTGCGGTTTGTTACTTCCCAAGGAGAGACGGTTCTGCCCATACACAACACTTGCGCCGTTCCGACCTACCGTTGAGATAGTATCCTGGTGAGCCCTAACTCTGCAAAGAATTGTATCCGGGTCGAGATATGCGCGTTTTATTGTTTCACAAGGAAAAGGCGATCCTGCCCATATTCGACACTTAACCTGTTTCGACCTACCGCTGATATAGTCTCCTGGTGAGACCATTCTCTAGTTATCCCAAATAGTAGCTTTAAAGTTTAGCACGTTCGTAATGTCAATCATATTGTAGAAATTCCTGTTCAGGGACGAAAGTGTGTGGACTGCGCGGGAAATCGACAGTATGCCCTTCTCATTATTATGGAACACACCGCAGAAACAGGACGAAAAGTAGGTTGACATTGCTTAATGGATCACACCGTTTTGTCGAAGTTATGATAACATGGCTCGTTTGCGTCTTCTCTACACTAGCCATCTGTCGTTGTGGCTGAAAAAAGATTCTTAAAGTCTTATTTTTTCATGAGATCTGGGAGAAGCAACAACATTCACAAAAGGAAATAAATTCGATCCAGGACGCACTTTTTCCCAAAGCGGTTTTCAAGAAACAACATCAATGGGCTGTCTGTTTCGCTATTAATCCTTTCACCACGATAGAATTACGACATAAGCAATACGGTTATATGTATAGGATGTTCCTCAACAAGCTATGCGTGATTTTAAGACGACATGAATTCTTCAAACCAGTTAATATCGGTGCTCTAGCATAACCGTTGTATTAGGTAGGTCTTCAAATCCTGAACCGTTCGACATTTTCTTCTTTACTTTTTTAATCAGCATACAACGGTTAGTGACAACAGTCTCTCATCAAATGGGCAGGTAAATGGATTCACTGCTCATATCTAGGAATAGAGCCCAACAAATCAGTGACCTCCCCCTCTCAACATATTCAATTTTAGTAGATCTTAATAAATAGAAACATCTATCCTCTCTTCCTAGATCTTCCATGACATACCGCGTAAGGAGAAAGCGTGGCGCATCACAACAGTGTTTGAGTAAATTCTTGATCTTTTTATTTCTTGTTACATGAAGAGATCTCTCGATGCACCAGCCTAGTGTTGGATTGGTAGTGTAAATGCTGCGCTCTAACAAGGGAAGCCCATGAACTTCCCCCAAAGATTCCCAACTAGACCTAAATGGTCCAGTGGGGCATCCGACGAGGATCACAGAACTGTGCTTCGTTTTTGCTATGGGACACCGGGTGGCCCGAAAATGGCAAAAATGTTATCACTTCAATGCGGGTTGGTAAGGCAAAATGGACGCCTGGAATGGCCCTGTCAGAAACTACTTAAGCTGCTGACCACAAATCTGTCACTTTTTCTGAATTGCCACTTTGCTTGTACTACTCTCCATCAAAGGTTGAAATCGAAGGTTGGAAAATAAGTCTGACAACATTGGAAAAGGCAGCGATACCACTAACGTGCACAACTTTAGTCGCCAATATCTACCGTATCCTACCGTAATCGACCGAAATTCAAAAAAATAGATATCATCTCCGTGATCAGCACCCTAAAGGCCCCTACAGAGTTCTTCGGCAGCGCCGCGGCCCTATGCTTAACCATAGGGCAGAGACGCAGAGCTCGCTGCCGGCGGCCTCCCTGCCCTATCCTTAACCATTGCGGCGAGCGGCGTTGCCGCAGAACTCTATGGGGGCCTTAGGCGCCTTTTATACTCTCGCCGCGGCGCGGCGCGTCAAAACGGGGTGCGGCGCGACTGGCCGCGCCGCGCTCCGAATTTGACGCGCCCCTGCGCGATTGCAGTCAGAAAGGGGAGCGTCAGCGACGCGCGACCACGGGCTTCTGAGCACTACGACCCGTGCTCCATGACCGATGACGGACAAAACGGTCCATGAGTCATTGGAGGACCAAAACAGAAAGGATTCGTCTGGCTGATCAGGGGAATGCATCTTGCCAATGTTAGCGGTGAGATTCCTATGAGGAACGACGAATCCTCTCTTGAGGCTCGGGTCAAAGTTGTCCGCTCAACCTACGATTGAAACTGGTGAGTGTGGTATGGAGTCGAATCTCCTGCAATGCAAATGGCACTAAACGACCTTTTATTTTGCAACATGTGCGGGTCCAAAACTAAAATTGCTAGAAGGCACTCGTCGTGGAGAATCAGTCAGCCAGAATTCTCTCTCATATGGCCATTACGGGTTCATTGTGCACTAAACGCATCTTTAGCGTAGTAGGTGAAACTTCGGGAATGTCCACATATCTTCATTCGCTTCTTAGGTTACGCTTGTAGGGGGGAGGGGGGGGGGCTATGTTCATAGTCACCGATTTCGCCCAGCGTAATACAAAAAACGGATGCCGGATTCGTGATCAGCACTCTAAATAACCCCCCCCCCCTCTCCACCCCGGGCGATGTTGGGTCGAAAAAGTTCTTTTCTCCTCGAGCTCTGGAGTCCTGAAAGTACAGTAGTGCCACCATTCTGCTACACCCTTTTTGTTCTGTTGGTTGGGAGGCCAAAACAAAACAGGCATAGCAAAATGATCCATTCCGGTGTGAAATCTCCCACTCCACGCCGAGTCTGCCGCAGCTGATCGCGCCGCACCGCGCCCTTCCCTCCAGCGGAGCGATTCGCCGAATACCGTAATCCAAAATTCCGTCAAATGTGGTGTTTTGGGACGGCGGAGTATGAAAGTGACGCGGCGCCGCCGGGCGGCGCTAAAAATCGATAGCTATGTCGGCCATCACGCCGCGCCGCGCAGCGGCGCGAGTGTAAAAGGCGCCTTAAAGGCCCCCGCAGACCTCTGCGGCCAGCGGCGAGCGGCGAGAGGCGGACGGCGAAATCGATGAGTCACGCCATTCAACGGCGGCTGCCGGCCGGCCAGCGGCGACGGCGAGGTACTGTAGTCTTTCTAGTCGGGACCCCGCCGCGAAAGGACAGGGCGCAGACAGACTCTCCCGCCCACGCTGGACGAAGGGTAGCCATGCGAACAAACAGGATTTCGAAGATGATTCAGCACAGACGACCACCTACACACCATTACGAAGCTCAACGAATGTCGCGAGAGTACAAGCTGCCGCTGTGCCTTACGTTCATCGACGTGAAGAAGGCATTCGACACTGTCGAAACTGAAGCGGTCATCGACGCCCTGCTCACTCATGAGGTTCCTAATCAGTACATCAGAGTCCTCCGAGAGCTATACAGTGGATTCACGACCAATATCTCACCATTCTGCAATGAAGTCGTCATCGACGTGAAGAGAGGAGTGCGGCAGGAGGATACCATATCCCCAAAGCTTTTTACTGCCACCCTCGAAAACGTGTGCGCGAACTAGAATAGGAAGAAATGGGAGTGAGAGGCTGCGACGGCCGGCAACTGCACCATCTGCGCTTCGCTGACGACATCGTACTCATAACACCGAGCATCAGCCAGGCGGAGCGAATGCTGGCCGACTTTGATCGTGTATGTGGGAACGTTGGACTGCAGCTAGATCTTACGAAGACGATGTTCATGAGGAACGGACAAGTTTCTGATGCCCCTTTCTCGCTCAACGGAACGAACATCTCCGAATGCTCCAGCTACGTGTATCTGGGTCGCGGAGTCAATATGGCCAACGACCTAGCGCCGGAGCTGAGCAGGAGGAAACGAGCGGCTTGGGGAGCTTTCAAGAGCGTCGAAGAAGTCGCGAAGAAGACGAAGAATGTCCGACTTCGTGCCCACTTATTCGATTCTACCGTTCTTCCTGCCCTAACATACGCCTCAGAGACCTGGGCTATACGTAAGCAGGATGAACACGCGATCAGCGTCGCGCAGGGTGGAATCGAGAGGACGATGCTCGGAGTGACACGACTGACGCAAGCGAGAGAAGGCCTCCGGAGTTCCGAGCTTCGCCGACGTTCGAAGATCAGAGACGCTGTCGCGTGGGCCAAGTTGTCGAAAATTAGGTGGGCCGGCCACGTAATGCGCTTCGCAGACACCCGCTGGACGAGAGCCGTTACCTAGTGGATTCCGCGAGATGTCATGAAAACACCAGGACGCCCACCAATGCGTTGGTCGGGCTTCTTCGTGAAAGCCGTGAACGACAGCTATGACGCTCTCCGTGTCTTTCGAGCGAGGAGGATCCATTGGAGCATTCTGACACGCGACAGGAACGAACGGAGACGCTACTGGCGCCCGCTCGAGCAATTCGGTGATCAATGGGACGACAGGTCAAACAGGTGATACAGTATCCCACTCTTCCTTCTTTATAACATATTAGGGCTATTTTCATGAGTTCCTTGGATTAGAATGTTGCTATTAAAAACAAATGTTTAAAAATGGAAATGAAGGTTAATGGTAGAGATTAGTGAAAACCTGATGTGTGACAGACTTGTACTGTAAGAAGGAGAAAGGCATTACTATAAGGCAGTGCAAGTCGGAAAAGGTGCCATTTCAGGATAAGGAGAGAATGTTAGCCTGGCCAGATATACCCTCGATTCCACTCTAGGCTTGCACCACGCAGTGTTATTCAGTAGAAAGCAAAGGTCGAGTTTTAATTTTAGCCAAATTTGGCCGTTGGAAATCGGTATGCTATCGTTTATTTTATTATCCTTTATTACATTTTCACAAAAGGTATAGGACCAAGGTCCTTGTGAACGAATGCATTTATAGTCCGTTAGTTTAGATCTAAACTAGATTTGTACTAGCGGAGGTTACCTGTGATTTACAGGGGCCTTTGTGCAGCTTACATGCGAAATCTTCTGCTAGCTTGCAGCAGCTTGCGAATGACTAGCAGGGGTCTTCGTGTAACTTACTTGCGACATTTCTGTTAGCTTGCAGCAACTTACAAATGACTAGTTTGAGGCAATCTATGACCCGCATGCAGCTTGCAAGTAACTTGTTCAAAATTTTCTGAGCGGCGCCGCTGGAGTGGCGCTGTCTCGTATGATGCAAATCGTTTCCGGCGGTGCCGCTCCAACGGCGCCGCTGGACGGCGTCGTTGAGCTCGCCGCTGGCGGCGAGCTCTGCGTCCCTACCCTATGATGAAGGATAGGGCAGCGGCAACGCCGCAGAAGTTTGGGGGAGGCTTTAAGTAACCCCTGAGCGATGTTTGAGCGAAAATATTTCTTTCGACCTCTCCTCGACCTTTGGAGTCGTGAAAGGCAGCAGTGCCGGTTATTCTGCGTATACTCCCTTTACTTACACATATCCATCGTAGCCTTCTGTAATCTATCGTTTCACTTAAATTGGTTGCCAGATTGGTGATCTGCATCGCACATAACCATAGAGATGAATTTAAGACGAAAAATGTTTTTCGATCTCCGGAGTTGAGGAAGTGAGTGCAAGTGCTCCTATCTGCAATGCCTGACCCTTCTCCCGTAAGAGTGTAAGAGAATGGTGAGGAAAAAGCACACAGCAAGGCGTTCAGTCGCTCGAGTCGGATAAAATACACAGAATTTGGGAACAGTTAGCTGAATTAGTGAAAGTTGCGAGAAGAATAAAAAGCAGTCTATGAGGAAATCCGAAGAGCAATGAGCTTGTCACGATGATGGATCAAATCAATGCTTGTCGATCTTGCTCATGAATGAGGTGACAGTGAGAAACACTTCTAAAAGTAATTGAGAACATACCAAAGAGGTCATATGGGATAGCATCTAACGGAATCTTCCTCAGCGAAACAAGCACCGTTTAATGGACGCGCGATATCGCTCCACACAGCAAGTCCAGCTTCTTCCGCATCTACAACAGGTTGAAAGCGGGGTTAGGACGCGAAGAAGGCACCATACGGAAGCCAAAATATAGTCTTCATTTGCAAAAACGCCAAACGTCCGCCAAGGGAGGCAGAAACTCCACCCTCTTAATTGAACCCTAGACTCCCTCCTGTGAGTCCGCCCTGCTATCCAATCGGCAGTCGCTGCCGGTACTACTGCGAATGAATCACTTAAATGTACACTGCAGCGTCGTCTAGGAAGCGTAGGAAATTTTCATTTTACTATAAATTGAGTTTAATTTGAGCTCCAAACCTTTTGTAAGTTCTCAGCACGACAGGACCATTCCAGGTGTCACCCTTGCCTTATCAGCACGTCTTGAAGCGGTACCATTTTTTGCCATTTTCGGATCACCCAGTGGCCCATAGCAAAAACGAAACACAGTTGTGTGATCCTCGTCCGATGCTCTACGAGATCATGTAGGGCGCGTTGAGAATCTTTGGAAGAAGTTCATGGGCCTCCCTTGCAAGAGCTACGCAGTGAAGACATGCATGTTTTTTTCTCAATTAGTTCTGCTGCGCGTTTTCCACCCTATCATTATCTGAATTTGCGAACAGTCGAATGAAAGTCCTAATGAGCCGATCTTCGACCATTACAGAACTGAAGATTGTCGCCTTTTCAACTTTAAAAGAATTTTAAATTCATGGTTGTAACTCAAGGAGTGAAAATTTTGTAAAACGTCAACGCGTTGCATCTTTTGAGAAAGTGAGTATAATTTTTTAGGAATATAATAGTACGTTTTTTGAAGACTTTTTTTTTGGATTTGAAGTGTAACACTTGACGTGACAGTGGAACTGTGGAAATGCTGGAGTTCGGTTTTCGAACAATTCAATGGTGGAACTACGGGTTGCGGAGAAAATAACCGTCCCTTGGTTGGTGTTAGAAGGATACCCTTCACAATCAAAGAATTGAATAAAAGACGTTAATGAATTCATTGCGGGATGCATTCTACTGCTACGGTATGTATTGCAGGCAATCTGAATGTGTATCTGACCTATCCAAGTCAGCCGAAGTGGAGAGGCAGAAAGGGGAAGGAACTGGAAATGCCACTGCTTACTCTTCCCAAACTTCACCAAACCCGAAAGGATTCTCGCTTTGGTTGGACTGGTTACGAATAGAACCGAGAACTATAGATTACGGTGGCCGCCAAAGCTGGCCTCTCTTCCAGGGCGTTATTAGACCCGCCTTCAATTTACTTAGTGTCTTCCCTTTTCGAGTCACTGTTGGAAATGCTCATGCTTTTTGGGCGGGGTACTGTTCTTCCCCCAGCATGTGGAGGTGCGGCGCTAATTGCGCAAGGAGCGCCCGTCGCGGACGAGTTCACGCGCTCGGCGGGCTGGGGGAAGAACGGGCCCCTCCCTCATTGAGTGCCCACTCGAAGGCGAGGTACTATCTTGCTTATCATAAAGGGTAGCCAAAATCACAAGGAAACCTTCATGTAGCAAGCGAGTACAAAGCAGACGACGAAAATGGAAGAAATAGAAAGAATACAGCGCAACACGGCCTCCTGACAATCCCATCGATGGTAGCAGCTGATGGTAGGGGAGGAGAGGTGTCCCGTTGTTCCCCCAGCCCGCCGGGCGCGTGAACTCGTCCGCGATGGGCGCTCCTCGCGCAATTATCGCCGCCCCTCCGCATGCTGGGGGGAAGAACGGCCCCTTCCGCTTTTTTGGTTCGGGACGAATGTGGCATAGTTGTCTGGAGGCGCCTTTTGTCACAAACTTTTCTGCAGATAACTGACAGAATTGTCTTTGATAGAACATCAAACTATTTATGAATGCCTACAGCTAGTCACTGTATAAGCCAAAAAAAAGTTAAAAAGGTTTACGTGATATCCTGTAAAAATTATTTGGGTGCATTTGAAGTCTCGAAAAATTGTCATCAAGTTTTACTCTTGCTTTCATATTACCATTGATTCATTTAGCATGTGAGGCAAGTCCTCGAATATTTGAAGTGGCCTTTGGCTTATTACCAATTCTCTGTGCGACTCTACAGTTGGCATGATGGCAGATATGATGCTATTGGTAGTGGATTCCAGCCGATTCCATATACAAGGACTATCGATAACTACTGGTAAGTTCAACTAGGTAGATTCGAGTTGCTAAAAATCGTTCCTTTCTTAAAAATTTGAAGAGCTAGGTTTTCCACAAACACCCGCGATATCGAACTGATGCGGGACTTCGAGGGTGGAGGAGAGAGAACAAATCTAGCCAACGTAATTCGGAACGCCGCACAGGACATTGCGGTAAGAATTCATTTAATACCAAGTTATTTCTTATTTATCCATTTTTATTTATTTTTGTTTTCATTTTATCCTGTAATCTATTTAAATAAATAATAAGTAATAACAATTTATTTATCGATTAACGTGAAACATAGACACACGTGAAAATTGAAGACAAAAACGAAGCAACGAAAACGTGAATTAATCCAATCGCAACGATGTCCACTCATTTGAGTGGACGGGAGTGTTTTGGGAAGACGTTGTTTATTGATGTTTTTGTTCTATTTTCTTTTCAAATTCGTAAATCATAGTGAAAAATCAATGTTGAGTTCTCGTAAACAGAAAAATGATTGGCTTTATGATTGTCACTAATAGTGCACAGACATCAAATGAAATATGAATTGAACCTGGGCTCTGAGTGATTATGACAACAAACAAGCATTTAACAAGAAGACTTCCTGTCGTTGAAACACCTTAAACAAAAAATTTTCGCAATTGAGCAGCGCGTACGGACTCTCATGACTTCCTCCTTGGCAATATCTCTTATTTTATATCTTATCTATATATTCTTAATCTCTGTATCCCTTTATCTCTTAATATATCACAATATCTATCTTCTTAATATCTTTCTTTTTGGGACTATCGAGCGGTGATATCTACTATACTTGTGTCCTTCCAAAATTTTTTCGAATACACGAATAATCGTATATATTCGGTTTCACGGAAAACCGAATATTCGAATAATGAATATATTCGAATTTTGGACCTTGTCGAATATTCGAATAATGAATATATTCGAATTTTGGCTTTGTCGAATATTCGAATAATGAATATTTTCGAATTTTGGGCCTCACCGAATATTCGAATAATGAATATTCGAATATTCGAATTTATTCGAATTTATTCGAATATTCATTCGAAATTATTCGATTCGGTCCGAAGTATACGACAGATGTATTTGAATTGAAAGTCAAATTGAGCCCTATGCTAAATGCCTTTTCTAATTTCTTCTGTAAGATCGTGTCTTCAATTTTCAAATACAAACTCTTCTAATCTTAATGAATTCCAACCGTAACGCACAACTGACCTAGTGCCACAAAATTTATCAATAGCGAATACTTTGGTTGAAATTGTAAGCATTCTACGGCTTCTAGCCACAAAATTTATCAATAAAGAATGCTTTGGTTGAAATTGTAGATATTCTACGGCTTCTAGTGACCCTTGTAAAGCAAATACAGAAATAAACGTAATCTAAAACACGACATGTTATTTAAAGGCATTATGTTAATATGTATCTTCTTCTTCTTCTCCTGAGCGTTTAGTTCCGCGCAGTTGCAGGGTCGGCTGTTCTTGTGATCTGTCGCCACCTCATCCTATCAAGGGCGTCATCTGCCGTGGCGCCGACTTCGGCGAGATCTCTCTTGATGAGGACGTGTCCATACCACCTCAGGCGCTGCTCCCTCATCTTCAGCTGGATTGGGGCTGTTTTCGTCACTGCCCTAACATCCTCGTTTCGCACCCTGTCCCGACGGGTCCATCCACATGCCCACCTCAGCATCCTCATCTCCGCCACGTGCAGTTGCTGCTCCTGCGCCTTACCCAGGGCCCAGCACTCACTGCCGTAGAGGAGGGCAGGTCTCACAACTGTTCTATAGAGCTTGCCTTTGGGCATCCTGGAGCATCTACGGTCGCAGAGGACTCCCTCCACTTGAGCCAGGCTGCGTTTATCCGTTCCCTGACCGCCTGGTCCCCATTTCCTTCCTCGGATAGGTCACTTCCGAGGTATCGGAATTCTTCCACCTTCTCGATCGTTTCCCCTTGGCAGTCTAGGATCGATCCAGCGCACTGCTCAGAGCTGATGAACTTCGTCTTCTTCACGTTCAGCCGTAGGCCGTTCTCTGCGAGGGCTCTCTGCCACACTCTCTCCTCCAGCTCCTCCTGGTTGTCGGCTACTATGGCGATGTCGTCCGCGTAGAAGATCGTTCTGAGAGGGCCTTCCTCAAGGTGGTTCATTATAGAGTCAAGCGTCAGCAGGAAGAAGAACGGGCTCAGAACCGACCCTTGGTGTACCCCCACTGTGATGTCTACTTTCCTTGTCACCCCGTGTGGAGTTCGTACCGCCGTTTTCGAGCCCTCATACATGTCCCTTATGACCGTGATCAGACGTTCCGAGACACCCCTCCCTCGAAGGGCATTCCAGATTACGGCCCGAGCTAGCCTGTCGTAGGCCTTCTCCAGGTCCAGGAATGCCAGGTAGCAGGGTTTTCGTTTCTCCCGATATTTCTCCATCACCTGACGAGCGATGAAGATGGCGTCTGTGATGGACCTCTCAGGCATGAAGCCCCACTGCACCTGGGAGATGGGTACCATCTCCCTCAGCCTTGAATCGACCAGTCGTTCGTAGATCTTCATCGTGTTTGAGATGAGTTTGATCCCTCGGTAGTTGGAGCATTCGGAAGCGTCTCCCTTCTGCTTGAAGATGGGGACTATGGTGCTGTTCCTCCAGTCATCCGGCATCTTACCTTCTTTCGTGACTCTGTTGAGGAACTGCGTCAGCCAGTTGATTCCGAGGTCCCTGAGCACCTTCCAAGCCTCTACTGGCACAACGTCAGACCCTGCTGCCTTTCCGAGTTTCATCTTCCCTATGGCCTTGCGAACCTCTTCTTGCGTCCAGTGTGGGATGGGTCCTTCCGTTGGTTGTTCTTCCTCGGCCTCCCGAAGAGGGAACTGCTCGTTCAGGAGTTCCTTGAAGTACTCCTCCCATCTCTCTCTCTGACCTCGACCGGCTTTCGTAACACCCTACCGTCAGCGCTCTTCACCGTCTTCACTACTCGAATGTCGAGGCTAGCTCTATGACGCGCTTTGGTCAGGCTGATGGCGAACTTCTCTCTCTGTGGCTCGTCTAGCTTCTCGTATAGGGCATCCATCTCCGCGCTCTTTGCCTTTGCTACCGCCGCTTTCGCCAGCCTCTTCAGCTTCCTGTAGGCTGTGAGATGCTCGGGTGCCCTCGTCTTCTGCCACAGCTTGTAGGCCTCCTTCTTCCACTTCACCGCAGCCTGCACCTCTTCGTTCCAGAACCATGCCGATTTATCCTCTCTGGTTCCTCCCTTTGTTCTCCCAGGGTTTCCTTGTCACATCTCAGGATTGTTTGAGCTACCCTCCTCCAGGTCTCATTCACGGGACCAGCTGGATCTGGAAGGCCTGCTTCGAGCACTGCCCTTCGTAGCTCGTTCCGCTCTGAACCCCGCAGTTTCCACCATCGGATCCTGGGTTCCGTCCTCACTTTGGGTCTGGTGGGTAGAGGTATGCTAAGGTCGGCTACCAAGGGTCTATGCTGTGATGCCACGTCTTCTCCCGGAATGACCTTCACATCCCGGACTGTTTTCAGGGCAGCCCTTTGAACCAAGATGTGGTCGACTTCCGTCCTTCCTCCTCCGCTAGCATAGATCACCTTCTGGCTCTCCCTCTTCGCGAAGAAGGTGCTACAGACAGCCAGGTCGTGGGTGATAGCCAGATCCAGAATTCGTTCTTCATCCGGGTTTATCAGGCCGATCCCTTTACCTCCATGAACCCTTTCCACTCCTCTTCTGCCACTCCCCAGTGCCCGTTGATGTCCCCTGCTATGGAGAGGTAGTCGCCTTCTGGTACGGACCTCATGGCTTCCTCGAGCGAGACGTAGAAGTCATCCTTGTCGTGCTCGGAGCATCCGGTCTGCGGAGCGTAGACAGACATGATGGTCCAGTAACCCTCCTTCGTGTCCAGCCGTAGTGACATGATGCGGTTGTTAATTCTTTGGACAGCCGCTGCTGAATCCTTGAAGGACTCCGCGACTGCTATCCCTACCCCGTTTCTCTTGGTGTCCTCTCCGTTGTAGTACAGCTTCACCCCTTCTCCGATGTCCCTGGCTTTCGCCCCTTTCCATCGCGTTTCCTGCAGACACAGGACTTGTATCCTTCTGCGCTTCATCAGGTCAGTCACTTCCCTAGATCTTCCGGTCAGCGTCCCCACATTCAGAGTCCCCAGTTGAACTAGCTTCTTTAGCCGAGGTTGTTCGGCCCTCGCTAGCCCTCGCATGCTGACCACAGAACTCGGGCGGGGGTTCTGTGCGCCACTTCCGGGTGACGTCCTAGCCTTTACACTGATTCTATTGCGACTTGTGATCATGGTTTTGTGACAAGGTTTCTCCATCAGCCGGCCTGTCAACCTGGGCCTGACGCTGGAACCGTTGCCATTTTTGTAATTTTTGCAGGGAATGGCGTGCCGGTGCCGGGTGTCGAACCTGTGACCGTTTGTGCAAGAAACTACACTACTAACCACTAGGCTAACTCGGCATTATGTTAAGATGTTTATGATGTTTTATGTTACAAACCCGGACAAGAAAAAACAACAATTGAGTGAGGAAACACCTCGTCGTTAAGCTGAGAAATAAGGTCTCCTACAAGTGAATCACAGAAAAGGACTTTGTGAAGGATGAATGATGTGGCAATTTGGAGTGAGATCGCAGCCAGTCTATACCCTTCCGACTGAGAAGATGAATGTCAAATAGTCCAGCCACGCGACACTTTTCGAACGGTACGACTAGAAGATGGTCTCCCAGACACATATTACTATTAACCAAAAGATCGCTCCTATGGCACTCAGCGTGACATACTTCCGATTGGTATTGGTGGCCGGTGATTGCGGTCGAAGAAAGCCTCAACCAAAGAACCAGATTGTGTTCCTAAGCGACACCAACGGTAGACCAAACAAACCGACGACGAAGTACTTTCGACAGAGGTCAACCTTGGCCGCATCATTCATGTTTCTCAAGTTCCATCGGTCGGCCTTCAAGCTTAGGTAATTAAACATGTTTCCAATTTCGAATAATTTCATGGCTACATATGAAATATGTATGCCAAACGATAGAGCTCGAGCTGCTGAGCTCAAATATATCCTTGGTTTTTCATATACTTGACTTTAGGCGAGTTATATCCAGAAGGCGCAAAAATTCACTCCCAGTATCTATCTATCTAAGTAGCGTCGAATATATTCGAATATATTCGAATTTTGGGGCACGTCGAATAGTCGAATAACGAATATATTCGAATTTTGGACCTTGTCGAATATTCGAATAACGAATATAATCGAATTTTGGGCCTCAGCGAATATTCGAATAATGAATATTTTCGAATTTTTGGCCTCATCGAATATTCGAATAATGAATATATTCGAATTTTGGACCTCACCGAATATTTGAATAATGAATATTCGAATATTCGAATTTCTTCGAATATTCATTCGAAATCATTCGATTCGGTCCGAAGTATAATATCTACACAATTGAGTGGACACTCGCGCGCCAAAAAAAAGCAGCCTGCCATCGTGGGCATTGGGCGCGAAAACGCTCTGGTCGTGAATGTTGAACGAAGGATTTCCAGTATAAAAAGACAAAGAGAAAACATACGACATATTCAGATAACTTGGCTGTTTGAGATGACATATTGCGTGCAACCAGATTGTAAAAGTATTGGACAGACAACCTTATGATATGTTCATTATCACCTATTACTTTATAGAATTCTCGTAGGTCTCTATAAAGAAAAAAGCAGACCTAATCTGAGATTTAGCAAAAGGATTATGAAGTCTAAGTCTTCCTGTCCTAGATTTCGTCAGTGGTGCACAGGAAGCAAACGGACCTACTGAACTCTTTGTGTCATGATCGTAAACATCATTGTGAGATCTGCATTCCTACGTCTACGCTGAAGAATTTAAAGACCGAGACTCCTGGATTTGCAAGACCATTTAGCGTGGCATTATAATTTATTGCAGAACATCTCATATGAAACTTCCATGTGAAATTATATCGCAGATAGCTCTATTGTTTCTTTATTAACCGTTTTCATGCCGAATTGGGACACTTTTCAAACCAATTTGGATACATTTTTAGGCTAGCATAAGTCTTTTGAAACTCCTCCAAAAGCAACTTTTCCAATAGTCTTTAGGAAGGTTAAATTACAGACTTCCTAAAATGGATAGAATAATTTGCTGTTTTTTTTTTCGAAAAAGGCTTGTCATAATTTTCTTTGAAATTTTTTTAGTTTGCCTGTTCCAAGATGTGTAATATTAGGCTGCCCGAAAAGTCTTAGTTAACCGTAGTTTTCTAAATGCAAATTAGAATTTAAGATTATATTAACTATGGAGCAATATAACGTTCTTCCATCTGTTCGGCAAATCGCTGATTTCTTTCATCCAGAAATCAGCGGATTGCGGCTTTTAGAAGTTGTCGATTGCCATTTTGAGGTCATTAGAGCTTTCAAACTTTTCCCCCTCAAATCGTGCTCCAGCGGTTCAAACAGATGGTAGTCCGATGGCGAAAGATGCGGCGAATACGGTGTATGGGCTACCGTATGTCAGCCAAGCTCGGCTATCTCCTCTCAGATTGCCGATGCAACGTGTGGGGCGCGTTGTCGCGCAACAGGTGGACATTTGATCTTTTTCACATTTTCTCGCATTGGAGCGGCTAATTTCTAAAGCTGATTGACTTATATGGAAGTGGTGACCGTCCTGCCAGCAGTCAGCAATTCATGGTAGACTGGCTCTTTTGCATTCAACCGAACGCAAAGTAAATGTTAGCGTTGGTGTGGGTCAGGCTTCGGTTCGACTGTTGGTTCCGCGTCGCATGGGAGCCAAACGGCATGACGTGCTCTGTTATCATAGACTATCAAGCTCTCAGTCTCAGTTACTGGATCCTCCAGAAATTCCTTTGCGGTAGCGCGAGGAGTGACCGGCATATGTTGATTCGTACTTGGTTATGTGCCTCGGCCAGCCTATGAGGGATCCATCTTGTCAAGACTTTTCGACAGGCGAGGTCGTAGATATGCAACTCGATGGTGGAGTGGGTGCAGGCGAGTGGTGTTGTCAGTACTCACGTATCTGCTTCTGGATTTGATAGCGAGCTGCAATCCATCATCATCGATAGCAGAACGTCGTCCACTGCGTCTTCCTCATTCAATGGTCATATCTCCGGAATCAAATCAAGTGAACAAACGGTGCACTGTGGTGCGACTTATAGTTCCTTCGACGGACCAGAATTCTTTCCCAGTATCACCCAACGTGTATCGGGCTTCAGAAGACGCGCTACAGACATCGTGCCACGTGTTTCGGGATGCAGAAGACGTGTCATAGACGTCGTGGCAACGTCGCTGCACGTGGGGCCGGGTTCAGCAAACGTGTCACAGTGTGCAACATGCGCTTACGGATTCAGAAAACGTGACGCAGGCGCCGTACAGATCCGTGAAAACGTGCCACAGATCGGATTTTGAACAGCATCCGTGAGACTCTCAGAATACTTTTTAAAGGCTTCGTTCAACGAGTTGCGCGTACCTGACTCTCACTGCGTTTCTATACTCGTACTCGTTTCTACGTTTCTACCTCAATATACTAGGCATAGTTTTAACAAACAATACTAACATTGTTCAAGACATTAAAGTTCTTCTTCCATTCTCAACCTCCAACCACAACAATTTTTTACATCCTCATCAGAAACGTTCAACTGCAGATTAGAAAACTTTCTAAAACGTAAAGGGCATTTAACTACAAAGCATTTTTCTTTTATAAGAGCAGACAATATTTTGTTTGAATATATAGTAACCTTTGCAATGAATGAAACACTAAATCGATTTGTGAAACGAGCGCCCTACACATCTGCAAGTTTTCGAAAAGATCACTTTTGCGAATATTCAAAAAGCCAATTTTTGCTGTAAACATTTGTGCAATCTCTTTTTGTACCACTTTTGGCTCAACAAATGCTCAAATGTTCTGTTCTGTTCTTTTCATTTTTTTCATTTTATTCCGGAACAAGGGTAAATAGAGTGTTGGCGGGTGGGTGGGTGGGGGAAGGTTTGGCTGCCGCTAGGCCGCTGAACGTCTGGTCAATTAAAAAATCGGCCTGAACATTCAGGGGTTTTTTGGTGCGATCAGCGCAAATAGGGTTGGAGGGGATCACCCCCTACTCAGTGCACTTGGTTGCACGCCTTGGAAAGAAGGCACGTGTGTGTCCAGTGACATCAGAAATGGTTTACCTCAGTTCACCACAGTGGTAGAACACACCATTGCTGCAAAAACTTCGGTTGCAAAAAGCCCATAGCGCTGTCCTACAATGTGACCGGGCCCGAGTCGATGCACGCCGATGGCCGGCCACAGCCTGGGGACACGCCCATGCCACGCCTCCGCCGGAGTTCCCACGTTTGTCCGGCCAACCCAAAAGAATGCGGACCGGACGGCGATCGTCCTCAAAGTTTGGAGAGACATCACCGCACATGCTCTTTTCAGGGCCGCGACGTCGCGTTCGAGCAATGTCCTGGTTCCCCCATCAGGATGCAACGCGCTAAAGAGTTTTGCCGCGTTAGAGTCGTGCAAAAGTGTGCGAAGGCCTTAAAGAATTGAAAGTTTCGAAAAGTTTGAGCAAAGCAAATGTTCAAAACAACGAAGAACAGCAATATTCGGTTTGAGGGCTTTAAGCAATAGTTTTCCACACTGTGGAACTGATCTAGATCAGGATCAAGCTTGTTTTAACTGCGCTGCTCTGCTACCTCTTACGCCCTGTAGCGCCTTGGAATCTGCAGTTTGCACTGTTTAGCCAAAAATGCGAAATAGGAGCCATTATATTTGTTGTTGTAGGTGTGTCTGTTGAACAGTAGTTTTTAAATGCTCATCCATTTAACACCGTTCATTCTCTCAAACCTGGCATCTTTTGCTTTCCTCAACACAAGATTTGTATTGCCTAGATAATCTTGAATCACTACAGCTATGCAAGGATATGGTGATAAATATATGACACAATGGCTTCTTAACCTTAACAAATATTTTGCAGAGTCAACCGTTCGAGAGGAAAATAATTGTACTTCTAACGACAGCCCGTTCAAACGATATGGAGGAGGCAAGGCAAGAAGCAAAAAATGTAGGTGTTTTAATAATCGCCCAGATTGTAGCTTTAGACGTTTAGAAATTTTTTTAGATTTCTTAATTTTTTTCTCACGCTTTAAAATGTTCAACCAATATATTTACAACATTATTTACAAAACAAAAGCTTTAAATCGAATTTAAAATTTTGGTATTCAAAGGGCAAGTAGTATTTTAATATTCAGTGGATATAGTGAGATTGTTATTCGAAGTTTTTTTTTACATGAGTGAAGGTAAAAATACAGCTCTGTCATCGTGACTCACTTTTGTGTTGTATAAATTTACAAGCAGTTATTGACGTAGTTAAGACATCTATGATTTTCTACATAGCTTACTTAGAACCTACCTTAGTTCCTCGTTCCGCGCTGTTTAGCGCATAAGGTGGCGACAAATCCTTTCCACTGCTGTCTATCGTGAACTATTTCTTCGTGCTTCTGAACAGAAATATTCACAAGTTTCAATTCATTCATGAATGCGACGCCACATGTTTCTTGGGCGGCATCTGTCTCGCTTTCCCGGCGATATCTACTGCATGACTGATGCAGTCGGAACAGCGATCGGAGTTGCATAACAGTTTCGTAAAGGTTGCTCGAGCGGCAGCGGTGTAACACGTCTCAATTCGTCAAGCGATTCGTGTAAAGTCTCTTTGTTATTTGTCTCACACATTCGTAGTGGAGCGCATTGATTTGTCTGATGATGATAATTTTTTCTATATTTTGCTAGCGTACGTTATAATGGGGACGATCGAAGAATACAAACGCAGCTTCACGTTACTTGAAACATAACACAATGCTTACAGTGGGCTAAGCATCCCGAATACTGTTGTCGCGTTTGCAATCTAGGAGCAGACGATAGCCTCGGCATCTAACAAGGGAAGGGCCTGAAGCGTATGTCTGAACGGAAGGAGCGAGTCATATAAGGAGAATCTCCACCCCTCAATTAGCATGAAAATGTGTTTATTTTTTGCCAAGTCGCTAAATCCAAGAAGTAGGGGGTCACAATGGGATACTGCCCATCACGAGTTTGTGCTCTTGTACGCTCGCGATGCCTCTGCAGGCAGTGGCTCGGAGTGCAGGTGGGTAGAGGGTTGACTCATGCGAGGGGGATCAAGGGTTTGGTTCCTGTGCGCTGCTTCATTTTTGCCTTTCAACTGGTTGGTTGAGATTTGGGGGATTCTGACGTCCATACCATTTTCAGACGTTTTCTGCGCATTTTTCCAGCTGTACGCTGTGGTATTCAACATGGTGATGTATAAATGTGCAACACCAGTGATGAACAGGTAGAAAGTGCATGAAGCGGAAAAACCATCCTGCTCGGATTTTCAAAAGAGACCGGGATGTGACGTCGGAGGTGGTTCAAATGAGAAACGAAGTGATCCCGCAAATTAAGCTAAACGGCATCGATACACTGATGCCGTATAGAATTTTAAAGTTACGTGAAAAATACGTAACATGCGAGTTTATTGATTACACGATTTAAATGTGAGCAGGAGCTGCATTTTACAAGACGCATTTTGTGGACGAATGAAGAGGTTAATTGACATAAATGCAGCTACTGGACGACGGAAAACGTTAAAAGATGCACAGCACCGGTTAATGTGACCAATTAGCAACAAGACTGTAACAAGCATTCAGCCCGTGCACAATCAATCGAGTCTGGAATGCGAGGTTTCAGACAGGAGCTTCGCGCAATCTTGATTAGGTGCACGCCGCAGTAATCAGGTCACTCTGCGCTCTCATGGCAATCTCAAATATTACCAAATGCTTTACTAGCAGCAATGTTACGACCTTTCACATAATACCTTCATTTTTTAGAATACCCTCCATTTTTTGCAAAATGTGTAGTTGAGTTTTAAACTCTAAAATGAGCGCAAATCAATCGAAATTACTCCTTTGTAAAAAATGTAACGTGTATTCAAGCGAAACACAATCAATCGAGTGTAAAATAATGGAAATTTTCAGACGAGTGCGTGGCTCATTGCATGCTACTTATATGCCAGAAGATTTCTATTTTCTTAAGCTTTTATATGAGCCTTTAACTTTTTTAGTACCTTTACCATGAACAAAGTTATCACCTTTCAAACAGTGTATACATTTTTTGAGACACCCTGTAGTCTGTTGTAAAGCAGTGAAATCATCTTAAGAGTCTGCGAATAATCTTCCTGTCCTCATTAAATGCGCTGAACTTAGTCCCCTCAAAGCTAAGGATGTTGGCGAGGCGATATGTAGAGATACGGAAGAAAATAGGTGATAAAACTCCGCTTGTTATAGTTCGAGATTTGGAGAGATGTTCGTTGATGCGAACCGAGAACCTTCGGTTTCTTAGAAAGAGAGCAACCCAGGCAACTATACGAGGGTGGACACCAACAATCCTAAGCTTCTCTATCAACTTTTGGTGCTGGACTCCATCAAACGCCTTGGTAAAATCAAAATAAATGACGTCCACACTTTTTTCCTCTATCGAGGGAAGCTTCCACTTAGATTTTGAAGCATTGCCGTGATTGTGGAATTTTTGGAAACACGTTGGTTCGGCGAAATAATCGAACAAGCTTCAAGGTGGGATACGCTTCTTGAGATTTTTTTTGAAAAAGCGAGTAAACAAGGAGGTAATACTAAAAGGATTTGAAATTTGAAGTGGTGGTGAGGGGAGGAGCCTTTTCGGAACAAGCGTTACGAAGGAATGCCTCCACCTTGTGGGTACCACGCCGTAATGGAGCTCAATTTAAATGTATAAGTTAAGCTCCTTGCTCAATGTGTGTTGTTAATATAAATTTGATATTTATTGTTTACTAAATGGGCGCCCATGTCTACAATTATTAAAAAGAAAAGCTCAAACACAATCACATAGAGCAACAAAACAACACAAAATAGGATAATAAATAAATTCTCGTGTTCCGTTAGGAAAGGAGAAGAAAGAACCAAGCATAGCGGAAGTCAGCAGACTCTAGTGGGAGAGTTTTCCTAACGAATTTCTTAAAAGCGGAAACTGAAATAGGTAGTTGGTTGTTCTTGCTCAGGCGCACTTGCTCGGAGCCCACTCGGATTACGAAAAAGTGCTTCCTAATGGAGGAACGCGCCATTAAATAAGAAAGCTTGCTTCGACTCCTCTAGTGTTTGAGCGCTGCAGCTTGTCATGTTTCATGTTCGCTACTTTACTAACAATTTTATGCACCAATACAATGTCTTTCCTGTTCTCTATGCTTCGCTGCACATTTTAGCATCATCTGCGAAGACCATGCACTTGACGCCAGTTTTCGTTATTTGCTCAGGGAGCTCATACGAGTAGATGTTGAACAGAATGGGTGGGAGTACAGAGCCTTGCGCAACACCACTAGGCGCTTTTCGAACTGAAGAGTAAGCGTCATTCACTTGGCTCGGAAAGTAGGTCGCAGTGGAAATTATTAGCCCAACCCACTACTATCGGTTGAATTCATGCTTCTACCATTTTATTTCTGAGTAACCAATGTGCTACGTTATCCAATGCTTTTGTGAATTCGAAGCAAACGTCATCAACTGGTGCCTTGTTATCAAGTGACGAAGTACAATCGTCGAGTAATTCTAGCATATGAGTTTCAGTCGACTTTCCTTTAACAAAGCCGTGTTGATGAGGATATAGGGCTGAGTTAGAGTCCAGTGGCCGTATTCATGAACGTTCCCGGGAACGTTCAAGGCTTCCCACGGGAAGCGGTCGGGTCGGGAAGCAAAAGTTCCTATTCATGAACCTCCCGGGAACCAACGGTAAGCTCCCGCGCCGACAGCGGGAGGCTCCCGGCCTACCCGCCCTCAACCGGTCGGGAACGCCGGGAAGCCGTCAATGAAGTGCTGTGTGCAATTGCACAGAATAGGATTTCGATGGCGGTTTTGGCATCGAAAATCGTCGTAACGGGGAATCATCTTCGCCATCTATCGTATAACGTGTTCCTGGGCCATCTTGCCAAGGGGGAGGGGGATGTAGGGGGAGGGGGGTGCCTACTCTCTTGCTGTCGAGTGTGTCTACCGTGGTTTTGTAATTTATTGATGTATATTGTTTATCCTAGTCGGAGGGGATACTACACTCTGATGGTTTTACAGTGACGCCAAAATTAAATGTAGGGCATGTGCCATTTTCACATTGAATCGGACACTTTTCAAATCAAATGGTGTATCTTTCGAACCAAATTAGACACTTTTTAAATCAAATTGAACACTATTCTAAGCTAGGCTAAGACGCTTGAGATCAAAGCGAACTATTCCGAATTGAAATGGACTTTTTCCACAAAAGAACTAGGGACTCTCCAAAAAGGTTAGAATGATTTTTTTGTTCAAGGAGAATTTTTGTACAACTTACTTTGAACTTTTGGTTAATTTAGCCAATAAGTGAACACGTTGTTTGAAAGTGCTTAAAAATTCTATTTCTTAAGCAAATAATGGGTTAAGAGCAACAGCAGGAAGGCGGCCATTCTCTAGTGCCAGAAGAGAGATTGCGCCATGCTCTCCTCCAAGACGTCGCAATTTTTGTTCGACTGATAGCAGAATTTCGGAATGTATGGAGTTTGACACCTGTTAACGATATAACAAAAACGACTGTAAAGAACACCCATACCGCAATTTGATGGTTCATGTAAATGGTACTTGTAGTATCAATCAAATAAAAGGTGTTGCGAATCTTTTGAGTGCATGGCGCAATCTGATCTTTTAGTGCGCTATGTACTTGCTTCTTTGCTGTGCCTTAAAAGAATTCTAATTGCAAATATCAAGAAATAAATTGTTTTATAAAATTATTACACTTATTTGGGCAGCTAAACTAAAAAAATTTCAAAGAAGGTTATACCAAAATTTTTCTTCTACAAAAAGTCATTCTAACTATCTTATTGAGTCTGTAGTTTAGGTTATTTTGATTTGGAAGAGTTGGAATTGATTCCAAAAGTCTTGAAGCTAACATAGAAGAGTGTCCAATCTGATTTGAAAAGCGTCCAATTTGGTTTGAAAAGTGTCTAATTCGACGTTAAATGGTATAAAACGAAGGCAACACTATAAATTGGTTCATGAGTGGACGATGTGTTCCAATCTCGTAACTGGGATACTGGAAAATGAAAGGTGTTGACATGTTAATCTCCTAAGCCTATCAAGTATTCCTTCCTCGGGTCTCGTAAACGGCTAGCAGACTGTGATTTCTTCGGCGGTTGGAGTTGTAATGGTGCATACTCCCGTCTACGTTGCCTCTGAGCCTGAGTGGAGTGTGTTCGGATTTGTGGTAAACAAGTAATACTTGAATATACGGGCGAAAAACCGATAATTTGAGAAATTAATGTTTGAAATTTTGCAATTCCCGCCTCCGCTGCGAATCTAACTCGCGCGTCGCGGTCGCTCCTGCTTCCCGGTGGTTCATGAATACCGACCTGGTTTCGGGAAGCCGGGAGCGGGATGCGGCGGGAGCGGGAAGGCATTGCCTGCCTTCCCGCTCCCGCCGAGTCATGAATACGGCTACAGGTGCTGCACTATGTGCTTCTTCAGGATTTTTTCGAAAATGCGTGCAAAGGCAGATCTTGAACTAACCAGTATGAAATTCTGGGGAGATTGTGGTGGGTTCTCTTAGGCAATGGTACCACAAAAGAGTGCTTCCAACGTATAGGCACTTCAATTCTCAGAAAGCTGAGATTGAAGATGTTAGCAAGAATATATGAGGTAAGCGAAGCTGTTTTTAGAATTTCTAGAGATACACCACCGGGGTGAGCAGTTAGAGAGGTTGGCCAGTAGGCCAAGATTTTCTTAATGTCTTCTTTAAGAACCAAGTAGAGTCGGCAGTAGTCGGAAAGCGCGGAACTGATGAACTGATAGGATATGAACCCGAAGAGGAAAAATGAACTTCAGCAAACTGGCTTGCTAGCACTTTAGCCTTGTTATCAGAAACAACACAGCGACCTTCAGAAACAAGCGATCCAATACATGTCTTATCTTTAATTCTTGATTTGATAATTTTGTACAGAGCAGCCGCTTTTTAACTTCCAAGATCTTGGTTATGAGATTATTTTTTGTTTCTGAGACATTTCAAAGATGTCTATTCAGGCTCCTATACGTTTCCCAGCAACTGTTTGAACGAAAGCGACCAGAAGTGGAAGGTGTTTTCCAAGCCCTGAGACAGCGTTCGCGAAGAGAAATTAAATATCCGACAACTTGGCCTTAGATGTCATAACGTTACGAACAGGAGTAGAGATTAAGATGACATCGTTAACAATTTTTAGCAGCAGCCCGTTTATTTCATTTACGGTGTTGCATGTGCAAAGCGATCCAATACAATCTATTCCTTAAAGAAAGTGGAAGACTAAACAACATTGGGGTTTCTTAAGTTTGTGCGAAACTTTAAACTGGCGTGATCACAACTGCTTTTAATTGTGGGACCAATAGTATTGTGATGGCTAGTTCCAATATGAGGGAGGTTCTTCAGATCAGAAACGAGGCTCTTTTGATTGCACAACATCAGATCTAGAATGTTCTCATTGCGGGTGTTGGTCGTCACTAATTGTAAAAAGGCGTTACCAGAGCAGAAATCAATGAAGGAACGAGAAGATATTGAACTGCAAGAAGGACGCGGGAGCCACTTAACATCGACATCATCGAGAAATCTGAAATTACCCACGAAAATGGAGGGGTAATCGTAAACCGAGAGATCGCATAGAGCGTCAATTAATTTGCTCGTTGACGAAAACGCGCAGTCAGAAGCTCGATACACTGCAGCCAATCGGGATGCCTCGGAACATATAGGAAATATATCGGTTATTTCATAGAAGTCATCGACCGATTCGCCAAGAAGAACGTAGTAGGGGAGATGTCTTTTTAATATAATTGCCACTCCAGCGTCCCATTTACGTGGATGGTCAGAACGCAGAATATCATAAAAGCTGTAGAGGTCTTCCAGAAGAAGTGCATTGTCATTTGCTTATTTCATCAACGTTTTAGTAAGAACCGTAATATCAGTCGAAGTTTTAATAAGGAAAAATCGAGAGCCAGGTCATTTTTCAAAACTGAACGGATATTCGTAACTGCAAGATTCAGGGGTGTTTCCGCATCTCCGAAGATGATCTTGCTGTTCACCGCATGTGCTGGATCTTAAAGAGCTGAGAATTAAGCAGAATGCTTGTATGAGTTAGAGAAGGACTGCATGCTTGGGGAGACATACAAAGAAATTCACTTTAAAAAATAAGAAAAAACGAAATTAATCATCGAAGAACTTTATGCATATGTAGCTACATAGCGCAGTCCCATATTATACTAAGTGACAATGTTTTGTTGTAGATCTTGGACAAAAGAGAGATCGACATCATGGTGTACCCAGAAAACGATGTTGAACAGTTTGATACGTTTTGCACTCATGGAAAAGCGAAAAGATACCAATGGTATGGTTGGGGCTCCTGCAGTGTAAGTTTTCATTGTTTCTTCCTTTTATAGCATATTTTTTATTCTGTGGCCTTTCTAGAACACACATAACTCTTAAGGTTTGTTTCCAATACTTTGTTAAGTAACGGCAAACTCCAAGATGTGTGTAGTTTAAAGCAAACGAAGAAGCCTGGAAGGGAAAATAGGAGAGTTCGATAAATTACTACTTGAAGTGTCTGTGCATCGTCTGTTTGATTTACGAACAGGAGCCAATGACGATTACTAAATCAGAATCGTCATCTAACCATAAGGAGTTCGCAGAAGTCTTTGACTAGGGAGTTGTGTCAACTAAACAGGCACTTCTGACTCACGTCATTCGAAAGATTCTCGAATGCAGTTAGCTTTGTTAAAACCATATCGTCTACGAGAAACATAGGCAGGAATTGAAAAATTGAACAGAAAGCTTCAAGGCGTTCACCAAAATGTACATGGTGAACCATAAATCACGCAACAAAATTAGGCGACTTTATAGGGAGCTTTTCTAATTACGTGAAACCACATGCCAATTGTTATGTGGTATATACTTAATGCTACACACTTTGTAAGCATCACGGTTGTTACGTAAAATTACCGCAAACCTTCTTGCGGTTCGCGGCTGAGCATTCCCATTCCGATATGGCTAACAATAAGGTCCTGGAGATTGATGGTGGAACATTCGGTATTATGGTATCGTGCGGCCTTCTCTCCTTGACGCGAAAAGTGGAACCTTGCGCGAAGGAGGCGGTGGTCCGATCCCGTGTAGAACTTGGGGACAACGGAGACGTCGGTCAGGCAATACTTGCGGTTAAGATGATGTGGTCGATCTCGTTGTGGAACTGGCCACCGGGAGATTCCCAGGTCCATCGTAGGGAGGGAGGCTTCTGTAACTGCGAGTTTCCGTGGATGGTCTTGGTCGACATGATAAACTCAGACAGCCTTTCAGCTTGCTCGTTCCACTCCAAACGTGGGTTCCGATGTGAAGTTCTTCCGGCGACCTTCGTGATCCGATCTTGGCGTTGAAGTCACCGACGATCACCTTGTAGAAGGTGTGACCTTCCTTATATAACTTCTCCAGCTCCACGAAGAAGGCTTCGACCTCTTCGTCGTCTTATTCGGATGTTGGGGCATACGCGACGAACACAGTCAAAGCTGGCACAGAACCACATCGCTTCAGTCGCAGACGCCCGATCCGGGTTGTCAGAGACTCGTACGAATCGATGTTCATGGCCAAATGCGTGTTGACGAGAACACTAACGCCGCCTACTCCCCTGCTGTCGCATGTTCCGAGGAACAGTTCTTCTCCGGAGTCGTAGGCGGCGTGTAGGGGGTGGTGTCTTCTCGTCTCGGTTAGTCCGATGACGTCGTACTTGATCTTCCTGGCTTGCATCATCATGTCCTCGACGGATGCTTCCGATGCAAGCGTGCGGGCGTTGTAAGTACAGATCGTCATCCTATTCCTTCTCAATTTGCGCAGCCTGGTTAGGCCCTGAGATTTTAGCACCCTCTCCGTACTCGTCCTTCCCATCGCTGCAGAAATGGGGGCTCTTTCGGGGTTAGGGGAATGAGGCCCTTTAGTGCTGCTGTGTTTGACTTCCGTACAACACGAGTAGCTAGTCAGTCTCGCCCCGTCCCAGGCAGCCAGACTGCCCGAAGGGACGGGGCGAGACTTTTGAGGCGGCCTCGAATCGCCTTACGATGTACTCCCAGTCTACCGAGTGCAAGCTTTTGGCCGGGCCGAGACAGTTAAAATCCGCACAGTCACGGACACATCCACGCACACTGTGCACGAACATGCTGCTCCCACGCACAAGGAACGCGTCGACCTGACACAGCAGGAGCAAGGAGTCCATCCCCTGCATCCCACCTGCGTCTCTGGGCAGTACACGGCCGCATTTGGTTCGCGTTTAGTTCCCCTATCCACCACCCGGGGACGCGCCACGTGGCCCTGCGACAAGCGGCCCGAGATCCCTCTTAACAAGAGAGCCCGAAAGCTCCCCATCAAGGGAGATCCGTGGCCGTAGGAGAATTATTATCCTACGGCCACGGATTATCCGTAGGAAAATTATTATCCAATATCTTTTTTGGAACAAATGAGAATGAAATTCCATAAGAGGCACTGCGACACGGGTCACAAGGCTACCCGCACCATCTGAAGGTTCATATCGATCCAGGAGTAGCCTCTTAGAAGTAATACAGCTCCATCACAATTTACAAGCAATGGGCAAATAGTGATTGAAATTGTGCCAAATTAGATGCATTCTCAGTGCCTAAATTTTTGTTGCAGAACTTATATTACCACAGCTAAACATTCAACCGACATGCTTTTGCAACACCAAGACAGGTTGTTTGCATCGAATATGATTACCCTTTTCAGAGTAGAGTCTCCTTCACGAAGTCTTACGAAGGCCTTAAGCAAAACCCGTTCTATCGATTGGCATGCAACTGCCAGCATAGAATAGGAGAAGGCCTGTAAACCAGTGCCGAAATTAAATGGGAATTTAATTGCATTAACTTTGTCTAGCCCCTGTTACCTGTCTATTATTTTCCAGCTTTCTGCGCAGCTACAACTCCCGAGTTCCTCCATTTTTTCTGATTATCTAGTACTGTACCACTTTTGCTGGAGTATTGATTATTAGTCAAGTCAATTACATAACAAGTTCAGCAATCAAAATGTCAATAAATTCAGGTGATGGGCATTTGGGTCAAAGAAACAATGTTACAGTAAGCTGTCAATGTGTCAGTGAATCAAGTTTTCAGGCAGTCGCGTTTCCAAATTTTCGCCGAGAAGTCCTCGCTGTTTTTTTTCAAAGATTCATTGCGGATTCTTCCGGTGGTCTCTTGCATAGCGCTATAAAGCATTCGAAAGAGAATGATTTGCTCTATCAGAAACTATGTTGCATTTCTTTTTTCACCCTGAATTCTCTCAATTTTTAGGTCGTTAAAATGAAAAGCGAAAAAGTGAAAAAATAGCAATTTGCGCACTTGTTCTCTCCTCTTAGATTAAGTATTTTTGCGCAGTTTTTCGTAGTATTGGGAAGAAAATGCTCTCTACTACAAGAATACATGTTGCTCTTATTTGCGCATTTTCCTTTATTGATTCTTAGGCCATCAAATTGGGAATTCCGACCGTCCGAATTTTTACCAAAACTCCTGCTCTATGGTAGGGCTTTCTTGCTCAGTGTCATATGTCGTTCGAAAGAAAATGAATTGCTCTATAAGAATTTGTGTCGCGTTAATTGGTTCATGCTGATTTCTGTCGAATATCAACAAAATTCCAAAGAGAGAAAAATCATCTTCATCAACAACTCCTTCTTCTTGTTTAGTCTGTCTTGCACAACAGTTTTACATGACGAGTGGTATGACACTCGAAAGTGCATGTCTTGTGCTTTTAGAACCTATAATTTGTTTTTCGGCCATTTGAATTTTTGCGAATTTTCAGGTCATCAAAATGGAGCAGTGCCAGGTCGACAGATGGGCACTTTTGGCACCTTCTTCTCTTTGCTATCAACCAGGGTTTTAGTGCGGCTAAGGCACTAAAACCCTCGTTGACCGTACAAACACCACTTTTCACCGCCAGTTACAATTCTGTACAAGAATCGTTGAATATGTTCGTGTGATGAATGAACATCAGGAACCAGTGAGTGACGATTGCTGCCGGCCTGCTTCTCCGTCACTATTTATCAAACGGACATATTCAACGATTTTTGCACAGAATTGTAACTGGCGACGAAAAATAGTGTTTGTACGGTCAACTACGGTTCTAGTGCCTTAGCCGCAATAGAACCCTGGTTGAAAGCAGAGAGAAGAAGGTGACAAAAAAAGTGCTCATCCTCGTCGACCTGGCACTGCTCCATTTTGATGGCCTGAAAATTCGCAAAAATTTAAATGGCCGAAGAAAAAATTACAATTTTTAGTAGCTCGAGACATGCACTTTCGAGTGTCATACCACTCGTCATATGAAACTGTTGCGCAAGACAGACTAAACAAGAAGAAGGAGTTGTTGGTGAAGATGATTTTTCTCTCTTTGGAATTTTGTTGATATTCGACAGAAATCAGCGTGAGCCAATAAACGCGACATAAGTTCTTATAGAACAATACATTTTCTTTCGAACGACATATGACACCAAGCAAAAAAGTCCAACCACAGAACCGGAGTTTTGGTAAAAATTCGGACGAAAAAGTCGGAATTCCCAATTTGATGGCCTAAAAATCAATAAAGGACAAATGATCAAGTAGCACCAACACGTATTCTTGTAGCAAAGAACATTTTCTTCCAAGTGCCATAAAAAACTGAGCAAAAAATTTTAAACCTAAACTGAGAGAAGAATGGCTACTTTTTTACTTTTTCACTTTTCATTTTAACGACCTAAAAATTGACAAAATTCATGATGAAAAAAGAAACGCAATACAGGATCTGATAGAGCAAGTCATTTTCATTCGAAAGCTGTATAGCGCTACGCAAGAGACCGCCGGCAAAATCCGCAAGTAACTTTTGAAAAAAAACGGCGGGGACTTATGGGACATCCTAATAGTTCAGGTCAAGTCAGTTCAGGGTGGCTTAACTTCGCTATGGCTTTACAGGAATTCGTTGACTTTTGAATGTCTGCCGCTTGCCTAAGAGGCCATAAAAAATTTTTTGGTATGGCCTTAACTTCTAAAGAAGTCATCGCAAACGCAAATTGGTCTTCACTCTCCACCAGCAGTGCTGCATTTGATTGATTTTTGAAAAATATGACTGATTACGAGTATTAAGAATAGGGATTTTCATTGAAATTTTCTCCGTGTTTGCCGCATTTTAATATCATGTATCATATCTTTGGTGTTTCACTACATTTTTTGTTTGTTTAGGAAATGGGCACCGATCTTACACAAAGGATGCTGCGAAAGATTTGCCTGAAGTAGAGCTTTTTCGTTTTTATTGTTTTATTGTTGTTCTAGACCTGAATGCTTTTACTTGATGTCGTATACACAAATAAAGCATTGTTCGATTTTTAACAAACTGCCTTGTGTGGGATCTATGAAGACCATCTGCTATTGCACCGTTCAAGCTCGTTGCAAACTTCACAAGGTGCTCTAGTGCCAGGCTGACGTACTTCGTAGTTCGTTCGCCCCTTCCCTCTTCTGAGATCATTTGTAGGTGGGTGATTCGTGAGTACTAGGGCAAAGGTGCAAATGGCACAAGACGCAAATAAGCATCTCCCCAATGCAAAGCTAGTTGATAATTCAGATGACCAAAGACAGATCCGAAATCAGGCGAAGAGCAAATTCAGATCAGTTTCTTAAGCCTCAAGTGGCTGGTATCGAGGTTGTGAGCTGTCATAACGATGTTTTCGAAGCTCATCCCGGATACGGGTGAGTGCTGATCGGTCCCACGAGGTGTGGATGTTGCGCTTGATCAAAGGGCGCCGGTGGTGTAATGGCGTAGAACATTACCGCCCGGTTAGAGGGAGGTGCGGGTTCGAGTCCCGCCTGGCGCTAGAAGTTTTGATCGCAACAAAACATCGTTATGAAGAGCAAAATGATCTGGGAAGCGATAGGGCTTATCAAAGAGTCGGACTTGAAATGCTACATCTTAAACGTAAGTTATTGCTCCATCCATGAAACTGGTAGATACCAAACAATGTTGATATTAAGAGATATTATTGCTCAGCTGGGCTACGTTCACATTGACCTTAATGGTAAATACATTCCTCAGCATCATTCCATAGTTGTAATTGGGTTATGGAGAGACAAAGAATTTTTTTTTCAATTTGTCTCATTACTTTTGCCCCCAGGGAGTTGGAGTTAGTTAAGGAGTTAGCGTGTGTATGTATGTACGTATATATGTATGTACGTATGTATGTATATATGCATGTATGTATTTATGTGGTGTACTAAACAAGAAGATACTTTACGGAGCTTTATACCTTTTCTTAAGCCTGGATCGGCTGTTATATTATTAGGGTGTCCCACACGAAATGTCGCTTCAGACCGAAAAGTTAAATTCACAAAAAAAAAACAATAAAAACCATACTTAATTCAATACTATATTCTTCTCAATTATCAACAACCTTTGCCCAACGTACACGCAAAGAGTGCATGCCATCTTTAAAGAAATGAGATGCCCGCGAATCGAGGAAGTTGGTCACTCAAATCCGCTTCGCTGTAGTCGGCGAATTTCATTCCAGTCGCGGTGTGCTGCATCGAGCGGAATATGTGGTAGTCGGATAATGTCAGGGCTGTACAGCGGATGAGGCAAAACGGTCCAACAAAGTTTCTAGATTTTCTGCTGGAGGACTTTTGCGATATGAGGCCTCGCATTATCATGCAGCAAGTGGGTAGAGGACATGTCAACTCGATTTGGATTTAGATTCGGTGCAGGAAATGGAGAAGGATTTGGAGCAGACAAACTCTAGGCTCCCGAGTCGATCTTCTCGAATCAGCTTCAACGGCAGTCCGTAAAAGGTCGCTATGCAGGAAAAGACGCATGTCTTCCTTGCTTTTCGTCTTCGATGCTTTCGTCACCTGCGGCATAACGTTAAAACCACCGCTCGCATTGTCTTTTGAAAACGACATCTTCGCCAAATGCAGGTACCAGTGAACGATGCTATTCCGCAGCGGATTTCATCAATTTGAAATGTAGAACAGGCACGTGTGCCAAATCATTTTCTGGTCCATTGTAGTCTGAATGCTATAAGTTTAGAATCCGATGAAGGAATGAAGTATGCAAAAACGGAAATGTTGAGAAAAGATAAAAAGATAAAACGCCGTAAAAAACTAACCATAAATGAGCTCACAATCTATTAGGGGGGGGGGCAAAAGTAATGAGACACCCCACGCCGTGTCCATATATCTCGTGGCTGGAGTCTGGTTTCGTGCTTGTTGTATTTGTATGTTTGTATGCTACTTACTGAAGCCCATCTGAAAAGTTACCACTTCCGCTCTTTCCAGAAGCATGCCAAAAACCCCAGCCTGTCTCATGCCGAAACTCCAGTCTGACGACTCGACCTGTGTCGCTCAAATCTCCCCCAATTCCCAACCCTGAGCAGCCTGGGCTCAATATTCACGCAGGATGAGAAGTACGTCTTCTACCTTAACCCTGCCAAGCAGCGAGTCTGGATGAGGCCTGGTGAATTGTTACCGACCTTCGTTCGGCGAGATGTTCACGGCGAGAAGCATCTTTGGAGCTTTTGGGTCTGCGCCCATGGATCGGTTTACCGGAGGCTGTTTCCGAAGAGCACCGCGATGAACTCCAAGGCCGTGGTAAACGAAATAGAAGAGATGGGCCGGCGACTCATTCGCAGCGCTTCAAGAAGGTTCTCCTCTTCGACAACGCCGCACCCCATCAGGTACAAGCAAGCACGGATAAGCTTGGCCAGCTGGGCTACGTTCACATGCCTCACCCACCGTATTCGCTGGACATCTCTCCATGCAACTACCACTACTACTTGAGCCTACAGGACCTCCTAGTCGGAAGGGACACAAGAACCAAAGCAGTCCTTGACAACCATATCGAGCAGTTGATCAACACCAGGCTCAAGCAGTTCTGGAAGGATGGGATCAGGAAGTTGGCTGAGCGATGGCAGCAAGGTCCTTGCCCTTAATGGCAAATACACTCCTCAGCATCGTTGAGTTGTAATTGAGTTATAAGGAGATAAAGATTTTTTTCATTTTGTCTCATTACTTTTGCCCCCCCCCCCCTAATATGCGAAGAACTGTGAAAAGAAGGCCACAATCAGGGATGTGCGGAAATGCTCCTGGAAAAAAGAGGAAGACGAAAGACGGAGCGGAAATGCTCAAAAACGGCCGGACACCGGAATGCGAAACGCGGAAACGGAAATGACACATGTTCGTCTTTTTTTTAAATTCCATATGAAACGGCGTCAGAAGCGGCTTCTATTGCACTTTTTCTTGCTCAGAATTTTGCGAGCACCAGAATATTCCACAGATTAGTGCTCATCCTTATTATAACATGACATAGCGACGCATGAATTCACAATATTGCTACGAAAACCTTTTAGCTATGCCTTAGTAATTAACTAACACACATTCAGGGAATTATTTTACTATTTCTTACTATATCAGCATGCAATCTTTCCATATCTAGTACCTGCGAGGTTTTTCGTTGATTTTTTTATGCCGATATTTTTTGAACGGTAGACTTAACCGACTTAATCACTTGAGGTTCCTTACAGACCCACATTTGGAAAAACTGACTCGGGCGAAGTCTAAAATTGGAGTAGTTACCTACATCATTCTCCGACCAGGAAAATGATTCCTCTGAACGCTTTTAGAAACCATTGGCATCATGGATGACGTGATGTCTGCACAGATGTCTGCATATTCAACGTTAGCAGTTACACTGTAATCAAAACTTGTACTCAGAATTGATTCTGGGATCTAAGATGATAACTGGATGACTGATTAGTCGTGGTGAATCCACACTTCCACAGGAATATTCAATCTGCGCCAGCCTAGAAATTCTACGCCCAAAGTGACACAGCTGGACAGTTCCAAGATGGTTCTCGAAGTAATGGATTTGTTTCAGAGTTCAATAAGTCACCCTAGTCAATCAAAATAACAATTTATAGTAGATATCTGTGATACTTCATTAAAAAATGAATCGCATAACTCCATATGGATGAATATCACACCTAACGAAATTAAAAATTGAAATTTGAACTTTTGCTCAGGAACACTGATGTAATTTTAGCGCTGACAACCGCATGGCACAGCCTTAACTAAACTATTTGTTTTATGATACTGCGCTATATGCTTACAGAATTTTTGTAGCCATTTGTAACTAATGGATAAAGATTTTTATAACCATTCAAAAGTTGAGCACATTTTCTTAGCATACAGTGCATACATAGCCTTTGTAGCACATTAATTTTGCACTGCACCCAGCCGTTGTCATTTTTGAGTGCTTTTTTTTAGTAGTCTTACCAACTTCAAGAATATTAATACTAGAGCTGTCAAACAGTATGTGTCTCACAATTACATTGTGCGTAAAAAGTATTGACGCAGTAAATGACGGCTGTGGAAATAGTATTGCGTAGTAAGTTTTAAAACAGTTCCTCGAGAACTATGGAAAATGATCTTGCAAATACGATAGAATAACTCGCAGTCGACATTGGCTCCTTTACTGTGAATACAGGAGCGAAAACGACGGAAAAATTCATGAGCACGTGCCGCAAGTATTCGCTTGCATTTTGTTCCGTGCTTCGAACAGGGTAGCCTTCTGCAACTGGTCACTTCTCTTGAAAGTAGCACAGACCTCATTCTTCGAAATCGCCTAGAAAGAGTAATCCAGCGGATTCATGTTCAAGCTGTGCTCTTCTGAGAAGCTGTTCACACCTGCGCGCGTTATCTGTTTGCCGTTATGGGACAGAGGTTGACAATTTTTGATTTGAACCTTATCGTGCTTGAACATATTGTAATCATCATCTGTTATGACAGAGCCGCGGCCGACGTTTGGGTTGCTGACCTCCTTCGTCACCAACCGTTTCGAACAGCGCCAAATTCTCTTGTTAAGGAAATATTCAGCTGTTTGGGTAACAAACAAAAAAGGGCCACCGTAACCACGACGGTATCATGTTTCTTTAATTTTTACAAGACTATTTTTTGAACACAATATAGACAACAAAAATAACGCAGAAAAACTTTGAAAAATAGAAAGAGAAAGTTGGGGCTGAAACAAAATTAGGTGCGTCAATACTTTTTACTCACCCTGTATATGAAGGAGAACTTTTTTATTGATAAGAAGATTGTATTCAATAGAAAACTAGAATGGAACAGTGCCCATTTCCTCTTCCGCCTTCCGGCCCAAAAACAGGCGGAACACGGAACGGAAGAGCCCAAAATGGCCGGAAACCGGAATTCGGAACACGGAAACGGAAACTCCGACATCCCTGGCCACAATGTGCGCGACATTACGTGTGGGACAACCTAGAAGTTAGATATTATAGAAGTTCTTAGATGGATGTTTAGTTGCGATCAAAAGTCTTGCGCAAGGCGGGACTCGAACCCACACCTTCTGCTTTCCGTACAGTGATGCCATACCTTACACCACCGGCGCTGTTCGACCGAACAGAACATCCATGATATCTTCCTATTAGCAATCACCTATCAGCGCTCACCCGTGATATCGAGATGAGCCGGCCGCTGATACCAGCTTAAGACCGGTTAAGCTGAAGGTTTTCGTAGAAATCTTACCTCTATAATTCTTATTCCTTATTTTCTTTACCTCAATGAATCTAAATCTAGACCTATCTATTTAAGTGATCATAATGCAGAACGCTTGTCAGATGCTTATCACGGAACGTTGATATATCCTGGGCATTCTGGAGCAGGGATTGCTAGAAAAAAATGTGGTGGTGTAGTCGAGGCACTGTGTTTGCTGTCTGATCTGGAATGTTAGATAAAAACGGTGTTATTCAAACACTTTTAAGATGCGCCACGCATTGGATTTCTGCTTTTTTGAATTTTGTCGTGTTGGCGATTTGAATGCGTATTTGGGTGTACAATGACATGCCGTTGCCAACCGTTAGACAAGTTACCTTTCCCAGACAAGTAGATAACAAAGTCGTCGACTCCGACGGAATTATAAGACTTGGTTGGCCTGTGATGGAAATCTGAACCCAAGGACGTGCTGTTGCAAGCAGAGCCGTCACTTCCTCAGACTGCGCTCCGTTTTATGTGTTACTGAAAAACTGAAGAACTTAATCAGATTGGCCACCGCATATCTAAAAACGAGGTTTTCCTAAAGGTCACTGGTACCGGGGTCGAATAACGGGGACTGTATATTGCACTGAGGTATTGTATAGGGACGCATTACGTCACCGACCCACACAATGTCTGTAGGAAATGTTTTGTCAGGTAACCAGCCTAAATTGGATTTCCGCCATGCAAAACATCACATAATGTACATAAAGGAGCGACGGGTCTTCACCCACTAAGAACTGTTTCCTCTATCCATGGCGGCGTTCTGGATTACTCTCGGCTTGGTATGCGTTAAATATTAAGTTCTTTATTTTATCTTTTGTTTTATTCCAGTTTGGACTTCACATAGAAGCACAGATTTTTATGTATTATACTATTTTGACTAACTAGGATTATCATCTGTTTTATTTCCCACTTGTGCCGCCTCGCTCAACGGCTCTAGACATGTAAGCTGTATGCCTTGCTACCTTTAACGAAGAGAGGCAATGCCACGAGGCAAGTAGCTCTTGGAATCAAAGAACGTTGGTGACCTACAGTTTCAACGGCATCTTCTCTGTTACTGCAGAAGGACATTTTAGAAATTATGTTAATATAGAGGGCGCGTGTAGCGCAGTCGGAGGAGGCGCGACTGTCGCGTGCACCCGATACCAGGTTTCTAGTTCGGATTTCCCGCCCAGGCCAAGCAAGCCTTCCATCCCTGATGAATTGGAACCAGACCTGTCTGGGAAGGATAAAGCGCTGACTTGTTCATCGGCTGGCCACCGCAAGTCATTGTATCGCCAAATACGCATTCAAACTGCCTCCATGACATCCCGTAGAAGTAGAATGCGTAGCGCATCCCAAAAAAAGATTGAGTAACGCTGTCCTTTATCCTTTTTTATCCTTTACGGTTAAAGCTAGGATACAGAACGTTTAATGGGCATGATTTTGAATTTCACAATACCCTAACAGTTCAGACGATATCCTATCACATATCTGTTCAGATCACCATCAATCTTGGTATCACGGATGCCTTATTCATAAACACGAATGTTCCACTGAAAGTGTTACCATCATGCAAGCAGCTTGGACCATTCCAATTTGATGAACATGCCAGGGTGTATTTGACCTTCCCTATGGTGCAGGAGCCGGATTTTCCAGCCAAACATATTGTGGGTTTGCTTTCCTTAATGACATGCTCAATAGAGAGGAGCATGATTTCATCATAGAGATGCCTAAGTCAATACGTTTAAGGCAAATCAGAAAGTTGGAGGCGTGGATAAATCACTCTACTTTTAGGATTATGAGTGCGCTCTTGAATTAAAGGCTGCTGTATTTCTCGCTGACCCTGTTGAACGAAAGACCTCCTCGCCTGTGCTCAAACAACTGTACTACGATAGGTTCGTAAACTAAATATTTTCAATTTTATTTCGAAATTTCGAAACTTTGGGGTGGCTGGAAATTGGGGATGTGAGGTTTAATTACCCAAGTTTGAGATTTTTCCGTGACCGTTGCACTCTTCACCAAATCAGCAGAAATGGATAGACATCAGTCCGGATGCTTCGCCTACGTCGGCAACTTGCCTTACCAGTGCACCGAGGAGGACATTGGCCACCACCTCACTCGAGCCGGCCAAGTCACCAACGTCAAAGTCGTCCAAGACCGCGAGACCGGCCGCGCAAACTTCATCGACTTCGCAGACGCTGCAAGTGCTGACAATGTCGTCAACACACTCAATGGAGGCGACTTCAACAGTCCTTCGCTGCGTGTGAACCACGCCAGCAGGAACTAACCTCGTCTTCAACTTGTATTCGTCGCCTTATATAGATGACTTAAACTTTGATTTGAATGTCTTCTGTCTTCTGAAAATACAGAAGGTGTTTTTTCATATGAGAGGTGGCCCTACATGTCTCGATTTTTTTCCTCTAAGAACATAAGAGGGGATGTTTTGCAGTTCATGTTTATTACAGTATGAAAGTGTAATGACTGCAGAAACGTTTTTAGTCCTGTTGATCCGGAAGAAACGATCGAGGAAGTGATGAAGGGTGCTCTTGACTCATGGAAGGGACATTATTCGAAGGTGAAATGCTTTTTTCTTCAACTTTTTACAAGTAATACAAATTCTGTCAGTTTTAGTTGGGCCAAAGCCTAAAGCAATTCGGCTGCAACTACAGCAACAAGAACGGCACGAACCAAGTCATTTGCCTTTTTATCTGAGCGCCCTCACTGAAGGAGTATGAAGAGTTTGATTTATTCACGGAGATTGCACCTGTCTTACAATCCACTACTATGTATTGGACATTATGGAATAAATCTTCGCTTTACTTTTTTAAAAATGAAACATATTCGAGTGTAGTGTATTTTGCTCAGAATATGACCTAGAAGAAGCACTGTGAACCCCGATAACCCACAACTATTCAAAGCCTTCAAGGAATAGCTACATAAGTACGAACCGTGAGGTGTTCCAAAAATGACGCGTTAAATAAAACCACCACTGTTAACGAAACCCGTGCATTAAGAGCAGAGGTTTGGAGAACCACTTAATATACCATTTTCACGTCGAATTGGAGACTTTTCAAATCGAATTGGACACTATCCTGATCCAACGTTTTGTTTCTGAAATCAAAGCGAACTCTTCCCAATTGAAACTAACTTTATGCAGGTTAAACTACAGACTCAATAAAATGGTTAGAATAAGTTTTTATTCAAGGAGTATTTGCACACCTTTTTTGAATTTTTAGTTCAACTGCCCGAGCAAGAGTAATTATATTATTGAAAAAAGTTATTTTTTCAGAAAACAATAAATTGAATTTTGTTTTGAAGAGCAATAGTTCAACAATCATGCAGTGCATTAAAAGTTTGGATTGCGCCATGCATTCGAAAACTCGAAGCGAGGTTTATTTGATTGATAGGGAAAATGCTGCTTACAAAAAGCCGCAAAGGGGGAATATGTGGGTTTTTTACAATTGTTTATGTAGCATCGTTTGTAGATGTGAAACTCGATGCAAACCAAAATTTTGCTATCAATTGAATAAAATCACGACGTCTTGAGCAAGGGCATTGCGGAACCTCTTTTTTTGGCACAGAAAAGTTGCCGCTCTCCCGTTCTTTAAAACAAGCTACGATCCTTTTTACTTTTCCACAAAGGAATAAGAATTTTATAAAATTTTAAACCAAACGTTCGTTTATTGCGTGAGTGAACTAAAAATTCAAAGAAATCATATTAAAATTTTCCTTTAACGAAATATTGTTCTAGCTTTTTAAGAGCATTTAGTTTAATGAAGAAAAGCTCATTTCAATTTGGAAGGGTTCTCCTTGATTTCAAAAGTCTTAAGCTAGCACAGAAGAGTGTACAATTTGATTTGAAAAGCGTTCAATTTATGTTATGTTTATTAACGAATGCATAAGGCAAACGTTAGAGAAAGGAAGATCACAACATTTGCTCAAAGATACAACAACAAAAAAACAAGAATACGGACATCAGTAACCAAAAAGAAGTCATCTTGACGCAAGGCAATTAACATGTTCAGACAAAATCGTATCTATACAAGACGGTTTTCACACGGCTCTTCATCTGTCCCGGTGTTAGCAAGGACTGAATGTTCTTAGCAACTTTCGAGTAGAGGCTACCCGCTCTATAGGCAAATGAGATCGCTGCTCGAGATCTAGTTTAAGGATGAGGCAGGCATAATTTGGCAATACCGCCTCTGGTGTTGGAAGTTTTCATCTTAAAGAATTTGCAAGGTCCGGAATCATTTGAAAAATGCAGAAGCTTGTGAATGAGGCAGACGTCAAGAACTTTGCGGCGAGATTCCAGAGACGGAAGTCCAAGGTATTTGTTTCTAATTGACGCTCTCGGTACTCGAGTATACATATAGAAAACTAACTGTTCGAAGAAGCTTGCGGGTGAAGTTGTTTTGCACCTTTTCTATGGCAAGGATGTCTCTCCTTTTATATGGCGAGCGAACAGATACAGTAGACTCAACAAGAGGATGTATATAAGTTTTATATACCTTCAATAGAATTGATTTTTGCCTAGTTGCTAAAACCCGAAAGGTATTTGATGTCCGCAACATAGCAGAGTTACACGTTGTTCGAATGTGTTTCCCGAAATCAAGATTCTTGCCATAGAAAAAGCCCAAGTCTCTAACTGAGTCTACTGCCGATAAAGTGGATTCGTTAATGGCATAATCATGAGGCTGTCCTAATATTCCAGACTTTAGATGCAGAACAATTTCTTGAGGGGAAGGAGGTAATTGCCACGCATTCGCCCAGCCCGCTCATAAATTTATTGCCTGTTGAAGCATGAACGCATCGGAAGGGCAAGTGATTATCCTATAGATCTTTATGTCGTCCGCGTACATCTTCGTTGTGAAATTACATTGCTTCATTATCTCTGGAACCTCAGCAGTAAACACGTTGAAAAGGAGAGGAGAAAGGACCCCTCCTTGTGGGACTCCGCTGATTGCACGTCTCACGGTTGAAAACGAGGAATCACCTTAACCTGAAATGTCCTACCAGAAAGATACTGGGCTATCCATTTAATTAGTATCGGATGAAACTTGTACCTCTCCAGCTTAAAAATTAGCTTTTCATGAGACACTCTGTCAAACGCCTTTGCGAAGTCGAAGTAAACGACATCACAAGGACGTTTGCAGTCAATTGCCTCCGTCCAATCATTTAGGCACTCTAGCAGGTTAGTTTGAATAGACCTCCCTGGCATAAACCCATGCTGTTGCCGAGAGACAATATTATTAGCGCAAATGTGGCTCATCATATGATCTTTAAGTACCTTCTCAAAAACTGCAAAAAACGGAGGTAATGCTAACCGGCCGATAATTTTCGGGGTTGACTGGCTTGAAAAGTGTCCAATTCGGCGTGAAAATGGTATATACCATATGTGTCCTACACTTTTCACTTGGCGCGATGTTAAGGTATCACTTAGCTGAGTTCAATTCAAACTGGATTCCCTACTTGCAGTTTTTTCCTTCCTGGCAGTAATGTAGGCAATATCTGAAAATCTAAGTAGGTTCCAACCTTGCTCTATTCCTCAAGATCAGGGGAGCAGTTTTGCGGTACGAAGCCATCCAGACCTATCCCAGATGGAACACTGTCGTTAAGAGGTTTCGATCATTCGTCAGTTTTTCAGTCGGAATGGGTTTTTTTGAATCCCCATTCCTGCATAAAAATCGGCGTTATCTTCAGATGGTTCAGTCATGTCGTTGCCTTCCTGATGCCCCACATCCTACACATCACTACAGCGCCAATTTCACTGCAGACGCCTCCACTCCTCAACCTCAAATGATCAATCTTAGACGAAATCTACGTTAGGTATTGGGCGTCTGGCAGACGTTGGTCATACGACGAACTTCCGACGCCGTTTCGTCAGAACGGTGGTTTCCCACCGCTTTTAATTCCATGCTGAGCAGAAAAAAATTTCGCTTCACTAGCAGCGATGTTCCAATCAAATAGTCCCTGCATTTTTCGCTAGCCGTATTGTGTTTCTAAGTTTTAAACCTTAAAAAAGCACAAGTCAAGCGGAACGGCAAATTCTTAAAGAAATTATATCGAGTAATCAAGCGAAACAAAATCAATCGAGTGTAAAATGCAAAATTTCAGACGACTGCATGGAACAGTCTGCGCGCTCATATGTCAGAAAATTTCTATTCTCTTATGCTTTCATATGAACTCCTAACTTCTGTAGTACATTTCCTGTGAGCAAAGTTGTCGTATTTCAAACAGTGTTTCCATTTTTTTGAGACACCCTCTATAACACAAAGACCAGCTCACACTGCTGATGGGCGAGGTCAATTTTTGTCCTTGCTAATTATCCACATTGTGTCATTTTATTAAAAAGGTAAACCTAATCTTCTATGCTTGTTGAATACTAAAATAGCCGATTTATTCCGGATTCCCTATTTTTGCGAAATTTAGTGTGGGATAGAAAAATACAGTAGGTGTGTTTGTTTGTTAAGCTTAGTTCACAAAGAATTCTACTGGTCTCTTATCAATAGTCAAGATGTGTGGCTGCCTTGCCTTAAAATGTTTATTCAAAACAAGTTCGGTAACAATAAAACGACAAAACCACTGTCCGATTTAGTTTTGCTCCACCGACTTTCTGAAAATATTGAGCCGTTCGGTTTATCAGGGGCAGCAGAAGGTCCTGTAGAACCCTACTTGACAACGCAGGCGACTTTTAGGTTGTAATCGAAGTGGTTTTCCGTGAAGCACTGCCTTACCAAGCACGCAAAGTTTCTTTTGCCCTGCAGCTTTCTGAGCTGAAATTATATCGTTGACGGCACTCATTTATTGGAAGTTCTATGAAAAATAACGTGAAAATTTTCAAATAAATAAAACATTAATGGCGTCTGCAGTGATGCAAACGAGTCGATAGATTTTTTCGAACTTAGAACCCAGTAGAACACTTTGAAATAGGCGAGTGAAACAAGTGAAAATTAAAAAAAAAACTTTTGAAATTATGGAAAAACATCTGTTTCAGAGATCTAAGGCATCAGGAGGCATAACGCACCTTCTCCTTCGTCTTCTCAGAAACGCTTCTTAAGACCCTTCGCGTTGCAAACATTATGTGCATTGTACGACTTGGAAACAATCTGAATTGAAAACGTCATAGAAAAGAGGAATCGCTCAGAGAGTTTTCCTCGCATCGCTCAGAGAGAGAGAGAGAGTAACTAACCCTCTATTTCTGAAGAAGATATAGTCGCGTTTCGAAACAGGCTTTTGGCCTGTAGTTCCGTACTCCTTGGCTAGTTCGGTCAAAGAGACGTCGTACTCCTGGAATCCTATCATTTCATAGTGTAACCCTAGGGAAAATGCAATTCCTATACTTTCGCTGTTGTGCCCTCTTCGAGTGCTTAACGAACGCATAGCATAAGAAAAATGCGTATACTATTATTGAACTAAATGCAAGGCATGTAAGTTTTTCTAAGATCGGAGTAGTCAGGTTTTTTGAAGGTCTTCCACAATATTATTCTTGATTGCAGCCTTTAGATCGTGCGTTTAGCTTCGCAGTCCGCGTAGCAGCACCTCTTATGGAATTTTGTTCCGTACGTTTGAAGGAAGATATGGTACTCTTTTTTGCTAAGCTAAGTGAAACTGGTGTTACTCTTTAAGCTTGCACATAGACAAAAATTAAAAATCTAAAAATGAAAGAATTTTATAGCTAGGCTTTTGCCGGTATGACATTTGTTGGACGGAAGACAACCCGCCCCACGGGTCCTTTCTTTTTTGTTGTTAATATTGAACCCTACTGGAATATGCTTCTAAATAGCACGGTTATATTCAAACAATATGGGACATTGGAACCTATTTTGGACAACAGTTTTCACTACCTTCACTTTTATAACATGAAAACCTACTGTGTTTGGAGGAGACGTGTTTAGAAAACCACGGAAGACGAATAATTGTCATAGGCAGATGACCTCTGTTCACCATCAAGGAATCTATCCTAGTCGGATAAGGAGGGATAAAAGATAAAAAGGGTAAAGGACGGCGTTATCCAATCCTTTTTTGGGATGCGCCACGCTTTCTACTTCTACGGGATGTCGTGGAGGCGAATTGAATGCGTATTTGGCCATGCAACTGCCTCGACTGACTTGCGGAGGCCAGCCGATGAGCAAGTCAGCGCTTTATCCTTCACAGACAAGTCTCAAGTTCAACAACCACGGAGGGATGGAGGGTTGATCGGCCTATGCGGAAAGTCCGAACCAGGAACCTGGTATCGGCTGCAAGCGACAGGTGCCTTCTCCGACTACGCTACACACGCCCATGGGAGGGTACATAGCTAGAATTGCAAAACAAGCGTAAATAGTCTTGCCTCTTTTGGCTAAGAAATTGCGACGAAACGCTCTCTCGTAGGCCAGTTCAGGCGTCGTTCTTGTAGACTCGTCTGATTTCAGTTTTGCAGCCGTTGTCAAATCAGTCAGAGTAGAGGGTCCTTCCCCCCACTAGGTCCCCGCAAGATTTCCTGGAGACAGCACATATTTATTTCGAGCTTTCCAGACTTTCTCAGCTTTGAGATGTTTTCACAATCACAGGAAGCGGTTAATGAATACTCAGCCTGTGCGACGCGCTCTAGCTATGCTAGCATATTTTCCTTATTACTCTTCTCTTCTCTATAGCTGAGTCCTCGCCTCGCTTGCTTTCTTGTAGGACTGGTTTTTTGTTTTCTAAAAGTAACACTGTTTGTAGTACTAAATCGCGCATAAGTCTAATTTTTAGAATTGTTACAGCAATACGTTATAAGCTTTAGCTAAGCTTTCTTGAGCGGTTTCCCAAATCCATTTACCTTATGCTTTTCCCGGAAAAGGTCTTGAAATGCCTTACACGTTCCTATAATAAAGAGTGTCCCACCAACAATCCTCAGAAATTTAACAACTACGGAATGGTATTGCTCATCGTCGACCAGAGGAAGATTGGAGGCAGTTTTTCATGAGAGCTCACAACTTTCTAATAAGAACAGCAACAGTCATGTTAACTGCATAGACTATTGCACTAATCACATGCTACATACCAGTCAGTATGTTGTTCTATGCAATTGAAAAAGGTCCTTTAATAGGGTCGCCTAATTTTGTTGCAAAACTTATGGGCCAACCTGTCTAGTCATACTTCACTATTAAATGATGGCATCCTGCTAAATCTACAAATGCACACTAACCAGGTCAAATTTTTCCTCCTCAAAAACATCAAGAATGTCCTCCATGACATACTTCGTGACATCGTAACATAATTTGGAATCTGAAAATTTCATTCAGTAACATAATGTAGGTGAATTGAAAGAATTGAAAAATTCTGTACTAAAGCAAAAAAAATTCGAAAATTACTCACTTTCAGCCAATATAACAGAGCTACACAGAGCAATGCCCAGTACCTATAAAACAGTTTTTTAGAACAGAACTGATGTCTGGTGAAGTGCAATGACCTACCGTAGCGTAGTGGAAAACCATTTTGTAAAGTATCTGATGTCTTGCTGAAGACACCTCAATTTATAGGGCTTTAAATCGTAATATTTGATGCGCTGGTTTAATAATGCGGCTGCTGTGTTTGTTGCTCTAACCGTTTCAAAACCGCGAGACATTGATTATATCACTCACCCTGTACTATGTGAATTACGTTTTCCAACAACATGTGTAGGTGGCTGCCATACAAAAAGTGCCCAGTAAAATGAGTTTGTCGGCTCATTTGGAACACACAAAGCAATGGTGTTTCTAGTGTAAGTTGTACGAAATCATAACATTAAGGTCGCTTTGTCCAAAATACAATTTCACAACCATAACCGTGGATAAGAGGTACTCACATGACCTCACCATCGTGAACACCAGATTTCGAAGACCGTGACTCCCACCTCATCTCGTTTTATAGTGGGGACGGATGCGGATTGACTATGTCCTTCTTGGGCGTCGCGACCTAGGCCTTGTCACAGACGCGACGACCGTGCCGTATAAGACGGTTGCCACGCAACACCGTCCACTGATCTGCTCGCTGAAGATCACACCTTCCAGGTGTAAACATGTCGAGCGATGCGGGTCGGCTAGAATCAAATGGTGGCGACTGAAATAGAAGGAAGCAGCTGTTATTTCTCGCATTCGGTTGCCTACGGTGGCAGCTGTCGACGACACCTGGAAGGATGCTACCGATGCGGTAACTCAGGCTGCACGATTCGAACTCGTCACAACGAATCCTGGACGACACTACACGACGGGTCTACAAGCAGACACGGCTGTGGAATTACGATGTCAGAGAGAAAGTCCGAGAGAAGAAACGGCTCTCTCACATATTTATCGGTGACAAAACAGTCTATAATTGGCGGAATTATCGAGAAGCGAAAAAAGCGGCAAAGTAGGCTTCTAAAGCCACAGTACGCTGATGTAAGCGAAAACTGGAAACTTTACATCTTTGTACTTTATGTTATTAATTGTATTATTTATTATATTATTATATATTTAACATTATATTATTATATTACTATATTATTATTATGCTATACATTTGTATATTATATCATTATACTATTATATTAATATTATGTTGCTATATTACTTTGTATTGTATTATTATGTTGTTTATTCATTGTATTATTAAGTTACTAAATATTATATTTTTTATTCATTTATACTCTATATCTTTACCGACTCGCCAAAGCTCGCTGTCCCAAGCAGAAGACCTCGAAAAGTTCTTTTGTATTAATGACGAGAACGGTCACCCTCTAATGGATCGTAAGAAGGTTGTGAAGCGATGGCGCGACTACTTCGAGGAAATCTCGAATGTTGAGTTTGACCATCCTGCATCCTTCTTTTTGCAGTTCCTGTATACGGACCTGTTCAGAAGATCACAGTGAGCGAAACCAAGCAGCCATGAGGAAGATGAAGTCAGGGAAAGCCAATGGTCCTGATGACCTGCTGGCCGACCTATGGAAGTCAAACTGCTGGTGCCCTGCTAACTGGCTGACAGATTTTTTCAATCAGGTTGTTGCCGAGAAGAAAGTGCCTGAGAGTTGGCACAAAACATGACTATTCCGATTTGGAAGAAGAAGGGCAGCCCTGCGAACTGCGCTAGCTAACGTTTGATTCGCCTACTACACCATGAGAATCTTTGAGCGAATTGTCGATGAACGTATACGGGATGTCGTCCATCTTTCCAATAATCAGTGTGGTATCGTTGCCGGCTGTGGAACGGTTGATGCCATACACGCCGCTCGTCTTCTGCTAGAGAAGTGTCGCGAGAAACAGAAACCAGTGCATTTTGCTTTCCTGGACTTGGAGAAGGCCTTCGACAGCGTGCCGCGTGAAGTTATATGGCATGCGTTGCGACGACACGGCGCTCCTGAAGAACTTAGTGAGTGGGTGTGTATTTGTACTCTTGCACAAGGAGTCGAGCGCCAGCGGGCACTTCGAAGGAATTTCCCATCTCTGTAGGGGTGCAGGATCTGAGCGAGCTATTTGCTTATTATTATTCCATTATTTATTTATTTGCATCCATTATTTATTTATTTATTTATTTATTTCTATGCGCGAATAGACAAAATAAGTTCAAATAATAGTCAAACACAAGACAACAGATGACTAAACAAGTGACTTGAGGCTTGCACAATAACGCAATACCTCAAAAACAACAGCAACCTACAAAGCTTTTTAGAGATACCCTTCAACCAGCCTTCTAAATTGCCTTGGGTGTTTTGTATATTGTTTTCCTTTGAAAAATTCAAAAATTCAACCGAGCGCCATTGGTGAAAAATTATAATTTAACCTTGCTTTCTGCTCTGGGAGTTTGAATTTTCCATGGAGCACCTCTTGTAGGAGAAGAAAAGGCCGAATAAACTAGAGAGGCACCATACCATTCATCAACTTGTAAATCATGACTAGACCATATTTTCTTCTACTATACGATACGTTAGAGTACGTCAGTTGAAGATCATCTTCCCTGACAATGCCAAGTGTGCCGTGGTATGATCTCGTAATTATATCCATGAACTCCTATCCAGAAATTCCTAGTGAAACTGTTTCGCAGCAATGCAAGTCTAACTACTTCTCTTTTGCATTAAGACTAAGCATAGTGGTACCTATTCTATATAGTACAAGAGCTCAGTCACGCACTTGCGCGCGATGTTGCAGCATCACTCAGCTAAGAACAACCACTTCAAGCTGGTCGCTCTACTAACGCAGCCTTCTCCCTAGCAGTACAGATCGCAAACTTTGAGAACCTTATTATGTTCCAACCTTGCTCTGTCTTCTTCAGGACCACGTGAGTAGTTTTGCAGTATGAAGTCATCCAGCCCCCCCCCCCCCCTCCACCACCACTACGCTCAACACCGGCATCTCTAGGCTGCTCAGGATGTTGATGCTTGTGCCGATCAGTGCTTTCGTCCTCAAGGTCTTTCTACAACCCAAATGATGCCCCACACCTGGTCCTCCACTTCACTCTGGCCCCAAATTTACGGTTTTTGGCTGATTGAGTTTTCGTGCGCTTCTGTTGTAACTGTTTTGTTGTTGTGTATATGTGACTAACGGCTGCGCTAACTGCATACGTTTGAATAAATAAATAAATAGTCATGCACTTGTAACGCATATTGCACGAAATTCTTTAGCAACGAACAGTGGACCAGCGATAAAGCTGACATACGACGACGACTATATCACTTTGTATCCGATCAGTAAGACCAATCCGATATGATCAACGCGTAGCAGGACAGTCAGTGTTAAGCGCTGCTGCTCTTATCCATCAATCGGGTTAACCTACATTGTAAGAGATGGAGAATTTGCCAGAGTACTAAACATGCCAGAATTTGATGCTTCGTTGTCAGTTGTGTCCTAGCCTCAAAAAAGGGTTCTTGGAATAGTACGCAATGGTACAAGAACAAATTGGCTCAAGTTGTTTTCTTTCTAAAATTTTCTGAACACAGAATGTCTCTTATGATGCTAGTACGATTGCTGCGCCGATAGTGTTTGAGATCTAAAGAAAGCATCAGATGATTAGATGCTAGAACAGTGAAGAGACTACTCGTGAAACATGCTCATTTTCTCGTTTTATTTATTTATTCAGTCATTCAATACGGTGTATAAGGTAGACATTAAATAAGACAACCTCACAGCACAATCTGCTGAATTCGACCTCTAGGTCTCCGACGAAAGGGAGAAAAACAAGTGCGAGTTAACTCTACTTAGCTTCTATAAAGTACAAGTATAGATCCTGCTCTACAAGTGAACGACCTTCGGCTCGTTTTGGAGTGTCATGGCTTTTACTGTGTGTTAGCGCTGTAGTAGAATTTGTTTGTGAAAATTTATTCAGAGAAAATCGCTCCATACCAGAACAGAAAATACCATTCGCTTTCATTCACTTAGGGTCAGCCGGCTTCCTAAAATTTTGTGCATTTCGTGAACCATTTTAAACACCATCTTAAGAAGAAAACCTACTTTGCAACACAAGCGATATTCAGATCGAATGTGCTGAAATCCTGGTCTCTGAAGCATTGAGTTACCACGCATCCGTACCTCTTGACGTCAATCGCCATTCTGTGCTAAATTAGATCACTGGAAGTAGAAATAAAATTATATATGATCTACTGAAAGTCGAGAAAATTTAATTGTTTTTGCAACAAATAAATTCATTTTCCATAATAAGAAACAAGGCTTAGTTCTCTTATAACAATTATGCAGAGATCAGTTATTTGGTAGATGGATCAATTTTGAAAATGAAATCCGTGAAAGTATGAACTAAGAAAACGGGAAGGAAGCGTACTAGAAAAAAATCACCATCCGAAACAGAGCTGTGAGATTTCATAGAAAAGTGCTTTCCTACCTCATAAGCTGTTCTCGTAGCATCATTTACGCTCGCGAGCAAGACTTGTCTTGTTGCTTCTACTATATTATCTTCGCGGGTTATAAACGTTCTAAAAAGTAAGAACGTTCTAAATGAAAATCTGACCATAACGGCAATATCAGTAAAAGGTTGTTGAGGTGTAAATACTAACCCAGTCTTCTTAACATGTATGTAGTCGCTTCTCTCATCAGGCACCATGTCATACTTATTGAAGCGCTCCGCTACCCGATACAAGGCCTCGTCGAACTCCTATAACATCATCAAGCATATCTATTGTATAAAGGATAAAAAAGGATAAAGGACGGCGTTACTCAATCCCTTCTGGGATGCGCCAGCACATTCTACTTCTACGGGATGTCGTGGAGGCGACATGAATGCGTATTTGGCCATACAATGACTTGCGGTGGCCAGCCGATGAACAAGTCAGCGCTCTATCCTTCCCAGACAAGTCTGGTACCAATTCACCGACCCCGGAGGGATGGAAGGCTTGGTTGGCCTGGGCGGGGAATCCGAACCAGGAACCTGGTATCGGGTGCACGCGACAGTCGCGCCTCCTCCAACTGCGCTACACGCGCCCTCATATCTATTGTATACAGCGCATAATATCTGATAATAATAATCTCAAACTTCTCTCTTCTTGAAACCTTAGTATTGTTGTGAGTTGTCAGTTAGCGTGTACTGTGCCACACGAGGTTTTTTAGGTGGATCTTTATCTCGCAGGGCCTGACGCGTTTCGACTTTAAGTACTGTACATTCAGAGGCCTGAAAGTGCTGCATGAGTTAGAACTGCACTCTACCCCACCAAGCGCCTTAACTGCCCTAGCATTTTTGACCTACACTTACGACCACAACTAGAGTCCAAATGGGAGAAACGAACCCACCAATTGGATCCACCGCAGGGCCGATGCCTCCACGTAAGTTGACTAGTAGAGGCGAATGAGGCACACTGTGCATCACTGTCACGAACGGTCGTCTACACTTCACGATGAGCACAATGGTAAGAAATCGCCGTCTCAGAAAGGCAATCATTTTGGTTGTTCGTCAGTGGATTTCTTACGAAAATCCAGAATGCCTCTAACGCTCTTCTTGCGGAAATATTTCCCTCAATGATAGTAACGGTAGTTTGAGGGATTGCTCAAAGATAGGAGCAATTTATCAGATTGAGTGTCTGGCATGTAGCGCAAAATATATCGGGGAGACGTTAAGGGCACTAGGAATACGCCTAAAGGAACATCTATCTGGGAAACGACGTGGATTGCTCACCAACCCACTTGAAAAACATTGGATTGACGCTCATAACGGTAATGATTAAAGGATAAAAAGATAAAGGACGGCGTTATTCAATCAATCCTCTTTGGGATGCGCCACGCATTCTCCTTCTACGGGATGTCGTGGAGGCGAGTTGAATGCGTATTTGGCCATACAATGACTTGCGGTGGCCAACCGATGAACAAGTCAGCGCTTTATCCTTTCCAGACAAGTATGGTACCAATCCACCGACCTCGGAGGGATGGAAGGCTTGGTGGACCTGGGCGGGAAATCCGAACCAGGAAGCTGGCATCGGGTGCAAGCGGCAACCGGCGACCCTTCCCACTGCGCTCCACGCGCCCTTGTTCATTCCTGAACAAGTGCTGACGGTAATGATTACGAGGTGAATTGCGCAATTTTGGCCATTGAGGGAGATATTTCAGCTACAAAGCGTTAGAGGCATTCTGGATTTTCGTAATAAAACCCAGTGACGAACAACCGAAATGAGTGCCTTTCTGTGACGAGCGACTTCTTACCATTTGTGTCTCATTGTGAACTGTAGACGACCGGTCGTGACAGTGGTGCACAGTGTGCCTCATTCGTCTCTATTGGTCAAATTACGTGGGCAAAACGGCCCTGCGGTGGATCCAGTTGACGGGTTCGTTTCTTCCATTTGGACGCTAGTTGTGGTCGTAGGTGTAGGTCGAAAATGCTAGGGCAGTTAAGGTGCTTGGTGGGGTAGAGTGCAATTCTAACTTATACACTACGTTCAGGCCTCTGAAGACGACGTGAAGTCGAAACCTGTCAGCCCCTGTGAAATAAAGATCCACCTAAAAAACCTCTTGTGACACAGTATCTGATATTAATATTTTAAAGGAAGGTAGAATAGCCTACTTTCCTATACGCTCCTGTTCTAGTGTTCGTAAGGGCTACTACCGCTATTATTTACTAAACTAACCGTTGATTACCCTTCTCGCAATTCTCCTTTACATAACATAATCAGCACATTTATAGTTCAAGGTTTGTTAACTATGCTATACCCAATGATAGATGAAAGCACCTTGAGCACTGATCAGTTTTATCCGTTTGCTGTAGTGTTTTATGTTTATTAAATCATCAAAAGGACGTGTGTAGCGCAGTCGGAGCAAGTGCCTGCTGTCGCTTGCACCCGATACCAGTTTTCTGGTTCGAATTTCCCTCCCAGGCCAACCAAGCCTTTCATCCCTCCATGGTCGATGAATTGGTACCAGACTTGTCTGGGAAGGATAAAGTGCTTACATGTTCATCGGCTGACCACCGCAAGTCATTGTATGGCCAAATACACATTCACATTGCCTACGATATCCGGTACAAGTAAAATGTGTGGCGCTTCCAAAAGGGATTGATTAACGCCGTCCTTTATCCTTTTTTATTTTAAATTGTTTTGTTCATTGTTGTTTTACATGATTATAGTTAACCGGTTATTTGCGTGACTCTCCACGTACAAAGACAAACAAATAAATAAATAATCGTCACTCAGACCTATTGTAAAGACGTTTTGGGGTTTGTTTTTTATAAATAGGCTTACTTTCTCTACATAACATATGTTGTAGAGTCCCTGTTAACTGAAGAGAATACTCACCAGCATGGGAGCAAGTACAGTAGGTCTTGTTTCACAAAATCTGTCACATCGTTACAAATTGTGAGACCTGAAATGCTCGTTGTGACTAAATAGGAACGAAAAACGTTTACCTGTAGAACGTCTAATAACTTAAGCTGTGCCTTATGTTACTCACCATTGGCCAAGCTAAAGAATGAAGTTGCTAGGAGAATGCTAACTACCTGGAAAAGCTGTGCTGAAAAAACCAAGCTCTTCAAAACGGAGAAACTGTGATGTAAAGACTAAGCTCTTAAAAGGCGGAGAAACTGAGAGTAAGTAGCTTACTTTACAGCACAAAGAGACCATCACGCTATGACACTGAGCAGGGTGCTTCCAGCATCCTATCTTATAGAACGTTTGGTCGTAGCGTATCAAAGACTTCGTATTTTTCACCACTCTTTCGATTTTCCCTTTAATTTAACCGTTATGAAAAGAGCCACGAATCAAAGCGGAGAACATTACATTCTGGATAGTAGTGCCTTACTTGAAGTGTACTTTCCCGTTACTGAAAAGGCACCACCCCTAATTACTTCCCTATCGTACATGCGGCATTTGCGATAGAGCGTGCACTTGCACTTCATGAAATGGGAGCCTTCATTTTATGTTTCAATGATAGCACAACATTTTGTGTTCATATCGAAAGGAGTACGATTATAAGTCTTTCCCGAGCATATGAGCACGGAATATCCTCTTAATTAAGTCTGTGTTGCAGGTAGAGTACGATATCTCAAAGCTTCATCCCCTCTGCGTTTGACGTTAAATCTTAGTACGCACTTCTTGACTTGTTCTTTTTATTCATGTAAGACCGACTCAAATCAAACGTGGCGGAACCACAAACGCCCAATTCTTTATATTAGTAAGATAGACGTGATATGATTTTTTGAAGAATTCTGCATGATTTACAACATGGCGCTTGTAGACAGTTCTGGGTACTTTTTCCTGATGGGCAAAAAGAAGAAAAAAGTAGTTTCAAGTGACATGCTTTGTCAAATGCTTCGAAAAATCGAAATAAATGACGACAATAGGGATTCCTTTTTTAGGGCAGTGGCCAGTCATGAACGCAATCAAACGTTTGTATAGTAGTTGATGCTCCAATAATAAAGTCACGTTGCTCCAAAGCTATCAGTTTATTATTATTAGTCCACGAGACTAACTTATCCCTTATGATTTTTTTCTGAAACTTTGGTCGGATGGAAATTAGTTGAAAGAGAAGTGTTCTTTTTTTTCGGAATTGCAGTTATAAAGGTTTCTTTCCATATAAACACTAAAGTTGCATTTAGGATGATTGCAAGAGGTGTATAGTATAGTACCTCTGCATATTTCCTATATTCAATTTGAGGTATACCATCGTAATTGAACAAGAGCACTTTAGCTTTTTCGGTACTCTTAACACTTCCTCAGGAGAAATCCTAATTTTATCAGAATTTCTGGAAGGTTGGGATGAAAAAGAGGAACTTACGCTTAGCACGATGTTGTTGCATATTATCATGTCATCTTTACTATCTACTAACACCAGATTCTTCAAAATCTATTAAGAATTGATGGTAGATCGGACGTATAAGCTGGAAATAGAATAGAGAAAGTACTGCTCTTCGAGAAAAAGCATGTTTCACAAAATTCTTACAGAAGTTGTTGGAATTTTAGCTTAAGAGCTCTTCATACTTGATGCGCTCACTAGTACTGCCCTACCAGCAAATGAAATTTCGACACTTCGCCCTTGTCATATGGAGCGGTGGTGTGGTCCTCCTTGTTGATACTTTCCTCGATAAATTGAAACAAACTACACCGCAACATACTTTTTATCAACGATAAATTTAGATATGGTTGGCACAATTGAGGCTCTTTCGATCTTCTTTATTATCAAGCTTCCGCTGCTTAGCAGCTCCCTCAGGCCATTACTAAGGCCTATGTTATACTCCCGCGGGAGCATCCTCGGAAGGGCGGGAATCGCGCCGAGATCCCTCATCTGGCCAATTGCCGCGCCCCGCCACGCCCGCCATCCGCGGTGCACCCATAATCCGCGGACGTTCCGCGAAAGCTCCCGCGGGAGTATAACAGAGGCCTAACATTACATATAGTGAACACCACCATCAAACATACAATAATAACGGTAAGCAGTAACCATGCGGACCTCGCTAACAGAGCCTCACCATAGCGATTTTCCTTAAAATAAAGTTACTGTAAAGAACATTGTCGCTGATCTTCTTAATCACTGCATGATAAACCTCAGCTCATCGGCCTGCTCACCCCTACTGCTAATTTCGGGGTTTTCTTTATTGCAAGGGCTTCGAGCAGTTTCATTTCAAGCGGGGTTATCAGTGAGTGGTGTAATACGTTAACTTTAATTGCAGGAGGGTCTTCATAAGTGTGGTGGAGGGAGCGGTATCGCGAAAAGCTGTTTGTAGGTCAACGGTAACAACTACATCCTTGTATGAGTGTGCATTGATGTGTAAATTAATAAGGAATTAGAAAATAAGGAATAGAATTAATAATTTGTGAAACGAATAGCAGGGTGATAAGGCACGATGGGAATGGGAAGGTGCTGGAGAAATGTGAGTTAGGAGCGTTGCATTACTGAGCTATAACGTATTTGATTGCCAGTAAGCAAGACAAATTAGTGTAAAAAGAAAGCATAATATTAGGTCGTTACCTAAGTTCTGTCGATTTTTGACCTTTAACCTCAAATGTAAATATCTGGGCCCAGGTGGCGATGTCCGTTCCTCCACGTGGTGCTACTGGAAACTGCCCGCTTTTGCAAGCCGAGCCGAACACGGACACTCGAGTGCAGGCGACAGGCCCTTGTGACAGGCCGGCCTATGGAGATCCCATGTCACATCACATGGTTGATGATGCTTCATGTATCGCGAGATAATGCTACGGCGTCCGCGGGAGCCGACGCGCACTCGCAAAGCCCGGCGAGTGTGAGAAGTATGCGAGGGTCCCTGATGCGAGGACGGCATCGGGGGGCAACTGTGTTAGTCCAAAAGTCCCGCAACGTAGGAAAGACTCGCTTGGCAACGCTGAATGTGGGTACGTTGTCGGGCCGCCCCTTTGAGTTGGCAGAGGCACTGGAGCGAAGAAAGGTTGACTTCTGTGCGGTGCAGGAGACGAGGTGGTCCTGCAGCAAGTCAAGGGACATAGGCGAGGCTTTAAGGCCATTTTGTGTGGCAGTCCTAGGACCACCAGCGGTGTTGGTATAATTGTCTCCGAACGCTTCCGAGACGCGAATGCAAGCGTGGAGCGTTTTAGCGACCGCGTGATGAAGGTCGTTGTCGCTGCTGAACGGCGAATGTATGACCTCTTCTCTGCGTATGCTCCGCAGACTGGTTGCTCCGAAAGAGATAAGGATGAGTTTTGGAGCCTGCTTGATGAAAAGACAGCAGAAGTTCCGTCACTGGACGTAATTATTGTTGCAGGTGATGTTAATGGTCACGTGGAGCAACAAAAGACGGTTACTGCTGTCATGGTGGTTTCGGATACGGCTCACATAACGTCGATGGTGAGCACATACTTGAGTATGCAGAGTCGCACAATCTCACCATCGTGAACACGAAGTTTCGAAAACGTGCCTCCCACCTCATCTCGTTTTATAGCGGGAACACTAAGACGCAAATCGACTTTGTCCTTGTGAGGAATCGAGACCAAGCGCTAGTCACTGATGCGAAGATCGTGCCGTATGAGACGATCGCCACGCAACATCGACCGCTGATCTGCACTATGAAGATCGCTCCTCTGAGCACTAGGCAGATCGAGCATTGCGGACCACCAAGAATTAAGTGGTGGCGATTGAAGGAGAATGAAGCAGCTGTGACATCTCGCATTCGGTTGGCGACGGTCACGACCGTCGAAGAAACCAGGCGGGGTGCTACCGAAGCCATGCTAGATGTTGCACGCTCCGAACTTGGCACTACGAAACCGGAACGACGTAAGGTTGACAGGCAGTCATGATGGCTGTGGGCTATTGAGGTTAAGGAAAAAGTCCGTGAGAAGAAGAGCTTATACCATGCATTCCTCAGCGACAAGACAGCCGAGAAATGGCGCTTGTATCAGGAAGCGAAGAAATCGGCCAAGAGGGTAGTGGCCGTTGCAAGAGCCAATCATTATGATGATGTCAACGAGAGACTTGAGTCGCGCGATGGTGAGCGATTTCTTTATCGACTCGTCAAGTTCCGTCATTGCCAGACCGAGGATGATGAAAAGTTCTTTGGCATCAACGATGAGAACGGCCATCTCCTAATGGACCGCAAAATGGCCTTGAATCGATGGCGAAACTACTTCGAGGAAATCTCGACGGTAGAGTTTGCCCATCCAGCCACTCCCTCTGCTCCTCCCGTGTACGGTCCCGTTCAGAACATCACTGTTGAGGAGACAGAAGCGGCTTTAAGGAAGATGAAGCCAGGCAAGGCAACGGGCCATGATGACCTGGCGGCCGATTTGTGGAAGTCCAAATCCTGGTACCCAGCTGAGTGGCTGACGATGTTCTTCAACCAGGTGGTTGCGGAGAAGAAAGTACCTGATAGTTGGCAGATAAGCACGACGATTCTGATCTGGAAGAAGAAGGGCAGTCCAGCAGACTGCACAAGCTACAGTCCAATTCGTTTGCTTTCGCATACCATGAAGATCTTTGAGTGAATTGTTGATGGACGCATTCGTAACGTCGTCCAGCTTTCTACCAACCAGTGTGGCTTTGTACCTGGGTGTGGCACCATCGATGCCATACACGCCGTTCGTCTACTTATAGAAAAGCATCTCGAGAAGCACAACCCGGTGCATCTTGCCTTCCTCGACTTGGAGAAGGCCTTCGATCGCGTTCCGCGTGAAGTGATATGGTATGCTATAAGACAGCATAATGTCCCCGAAGAGCTTATTGAGTGGGTGCGGCTACTCTACTCTTGTCCGAGGAGTAGAGTCCAAGCGCCAGCAGGTACGTCGATGGAGTTTCCCATCCCTGTCGGAGTACATCAAGGTTCTGCGCTCTCCCCACTGCTCTTTATCGTCGTTATGGATGCCATATCACGTGATCTTCAGCGGCCAGCCCCTTGGACGCTGCTTTATGCTGACGATGTAATGCTTGCTTGCGAAGATAAGGTTGAACTCCAGCGGCAGGTACAAGCTTGGTGCGATCGCTTGGGGAGATTTGGACTCAAACTTAATGTCAAGAAGACCGAGTATATGATGACTGACGAAAATGAGTCCACCTCCATTAAGGTAAATGGCATTGAGCTGCCACGTAAAAGAAGAAGAAGAAGAAGAAGAAGTAAATATCTGGGCCCAAACATAACTTTACTAGTCGAAATAAGAACCATTACAATCTACACGTCTTTGCCAATGAGATATTAGTTTACTTACTCCTGTAGCACAGAACTCCGGAGATCTAGAAGCCATGAATTCTTCGAGAGCATATTCTGCATCATGTCGGTTCCTGAAGTATTTTCCGCAAAGGAAGCCGTCGGGACGTTGGAAAAAGTGTTAGTCTGTAGACGATAGTTTGGTCGAATGCGGTGGATGGTCGAGTGTTTCGTATCACAAAGAATGGAGCTTCTGCCTGGTGATCATCGATAGTGCAGCCTAGCGTTGTCGCGCAAAAGCATCGGTCCCCTTCTGTAGATTAGCGCTGGGTAGAGTTGCTGGAGCTTCTTGTGCACCTCGTCCAGCTTCTAACAATACTTTTCCGCCGTGATTGTTTTACCAGGTTTGAGAACGCTATAGTGGATTAGACCGGTGGCACACCACCAAACGGTCACTGTCACCTTTTCCTGGTGCATACTCGGTCTTGAACAGTGTTTAGGTGCTTCGTCAATATCCAACCATTGAGCACTTCATCGTCGATTGCCGTAGATAATTCGTTTTTTGTCACAAGTCACATTTCGCTCCAGAAACGGGTCGTTTTTGTTGCGTAGAAGGAGCGCTGACGATACTTGCAAACGGCGAGCTCGAAGGGCGAATCTGCTCTCGAAGAATTCATGGCTTCTAGATCTCCGGAGTTCAATGCTACTGAAATAAATAATTAAGTGTTTTGTTGGCAACGATGTGTAGATTGTAATGGTTCTCATTTCACCTAATAACGTTATGATTGAGCCGAGATACTTACATTTGAAGTTAGAGGTCAAAACTTGGAGGTTATCGCAGAGCAGTTAAGAAAAAACCTACAGAAGAATTGACTAGTGAATGAAGACGTCCTTCAGTTGGGTGGTTTCTGACGACCATTGGTCGAGAAATCTATCTTCATTTTCCAAGTATGCATTCAAATCGCCTCCACGATATCCCGTAGATGTAGAATGCGTAGCTCATCCCAAAACGGCTTGACTACCGCCGTCCTTTATTCTTTGTCCTTTCATTGCAAATTATTATATCTAATTATTTGAGCGCCTGTCGCGCAGCTCAATTCGGATTTTCCGCCCAGGCCAACCAAACCTTCCATCCCTCCGAGGTCGGTGATTTTGAAACAGACTTTCCCGGAAAGGTTAGAGTACGGACTTGTTCATCGGCTAGCCACCGCAAGTTCTATGGCTGGAAACGACGCATTCAGGTCAGCCCTACAGCATCTCTTTGAAGTAGAATGCGAAGCGCATCCCAAAACTGATTGAGTGACACTGTCCCTTGTCCTTTTACTCTTTATCTCCCTCCTTATTGTTCCACAAAGTGTGGCAGTTTCAAATGAATGCATCGCCGGATGACCGTAACCTCGACACAATATTGCGTTTGTAATCGGTGTGATCCCAGCGGGAGATATGCAGCGTATAGACGACAACAGCGGGAAAGTATTAAAAACTGCATCGAAACCATAAGTGCAATGAAATGCCACTCATCCGCTATATGAAAGGTGTGTTGAGCATAGCTAGCACTCCCGAACCGCTGATGACAACGTCCTGTAGCGCGGTGATCCTGGTTCGTTTGTAGTCTTTAGCATCTTGGATTCCATATCGCTTGTGCGTATAAATAAAGTAAAAGTTAAAGTCGATGGCAACTAAATATTAGGTTCGTTTCGCCACCTTTTAGACGAGCCATTTTGTTGTATCACCTCCCCCGTGGCTTATTAGTGAAGTGTAGAGTGCTATCACTTCTTTTGAATTTGTACAGTCTCCAAAATAATCAAACAAATGTTCAAATCAATTTTTTTAAAGTTTTTAGTGAAAAAAGTTTTCAGTCATTAAGCTTCATTATTATTATTGTTTTTATTACTATATTCATTAATTTTTATTACCATAATTTTAAAAAATTTTATCCATTTATATTTCTGATATTATATACAATACTTTTCTATTTATTATTTAATTTGTAATTTACCATAATTACTGCTAAAGTATTCAACTTTCATACAGCATGGTGATCAGCTGGCTCCTTCCTTCGCTTTCCTTCAAATAACCCAACTGTAGTATACTGTTCGTCAAACTGAAAACCACTTCCGTTGCTAATGTGCCATTGAAAATTTGCCGACAAGCTTTCTCCCTCTGAATTCTTTTTCTCATAGTTACCACAATAGCCTATTCCAATATACAGAGCAGAACCAGCGTCGACTGTTTTTCATGTATCGACTGACGGGACTCATGCACCCTTTCACTGTGATTTGGATACACGCACAGCTACATACCGAAAGTGGGATGATTGAAGAGACTTTCTTTAGGCCTGAAATGGCTGCTAGTGGGGTTTTAAGCTGTTACTACGACTAATGTTACATAATAATACTATATATGCTAATGTTACAACAAGACCCTCGAGGCGTTGTGGATTGCGTTCAAGAACTCAGCAATGAACAGAAAAGAGGAGCGGGTGGCCGTTATTCAGGGGCTGACGGACCACTGTGGGCTTCACCCAGGAGGACGCCAGATGTGGTCCGAAGGGAGAGTCTCATTCATCCACGTCTTTCTCCATCCGAGGGGGACTTAACAGTCTATCGGCTGTCTCATGAGGTCAGTTGGTTTGCCTTAGGCCTATGGTATATCCCGCGTCGCTACAGCGACGGGCGTGGGGTAAGTGTCAGTGACGCGCCTTCGCTGCTGTGGCAGACGGCGCAGTTGAGCACGGTAGTCAGTTCACGTGCCATCGCTCCTGCGACGCGTCGCAGAGGGGTGTTATACCTCCGAGTGGAAGGAGCGGAACGTACTCCCTGCGACCAGCGATGGGCAGCGATAGTCGCGGAGGAGGGAGTGCTTGCCGTGCCCTATCCTGTACACTTCCGCTCACTTATTTCGACACATCCTTGGTTCGTGACCGTACCACAGTGATTTCAACACACGTCTGGTGATGTTTTGGTGGTCATGTGGTGTCTCTTTTGTCCTCCTCGTATGGTTTCCGTCGTGGCTAGGCTCACTTCGGAGACCTTCTTGCAAACTCCCTAGCAGAACATGATATTGACGAAATACCTTTGAAAACAACAGTCCTACAACGGCATATGGATCAGAAGGCGATAAAACGTGAAAAAAACGCGAAATTACGAACGAAACGGCGGACAAAACAAGGAATCCAAGAAAAAGGGCACTGAATCACCTGATTCGCTAAAATTCTGCAAAAGACTCCGTCTGCAGAACTGCTTGAACTATGTCAGCCTCAACGATGGAGACGGCTCGCGACGCGCATCGCGAGCCGTCGCGTCGCTGTGCACTCCCCCGTCGCTGCAGCGGATGGGAGTATACCATAGGCCTTACTCCCCTTTTCGTCTCATTCTACTACTTGCTCCTGGAGCTTCTGTAACTTGAAATGATCCTTGGGCGGGTAACTTCCCCAACTCATTTTGTCTTAACTAGACTCTGAAGAAGACGGTTACGTCAAGACGTAGGCCGAATAAATAAGTACACCAATCTTGGCTCAACAATTTTGCACGAGATCCTACAGCACAAATAAAAAAAATGCTAAGATTCAACGACAGCCGAACACTGAGCATGTTACAACAATGATTTGTTGAAATCAAAACTCTAACGCCAAGCGTTACTCGAACCCACGTTCCTTCCTAACAGAACAGGATGCTGAGCAAAACTTACGCCATTACACCACCGGCGCTGTCTAAGTAAACACAACATCCGCGCGTCCCGATCACTGAGCTCGTAGTAACCTGGTACAGAGCTGAGCTTTTTGACTTTATTCTTAGAAAAGCGATCGAATGAGCACAAATAGATAAACACTAAAAATTACTAATTATTAAACAAATAAATAATTACTAAAATTCGAAGTAATCAAGCCGAAGAAATCCATCTATTTTCTGAAGTTCAACAAAAGGATATACGTGATCGAGAAATTATCGACGAGCGGTTTTTGGCTATCGACCTTGATCGTAATTCGATTTCGATTTATGACATGGTTTGGTAGTGCCTAGTTCACGCATTGCAGCGAATGTCGAACATTCTTCGAACAACTTTTAATACCACATAATCGAATTCGAAGAATTTAGAAATGCTTTATCGCGATGTTCAATTTAAAAGAATGTTGGAGCTGTGTTTTTTCCGACATGTTCGAATTCGAGCAATTTTTTTACATAAGTTTCCTCAAAGTTGAACAATGCTCAGATTGCAGCAATTTACGATTTTTGCTATAATCCATTAGAAAATGGAGGTAAACTATTAAGGCTCCTATGGTGTCTACTACATCCCACTTAGACGGCTCGAAACATGTGGCCACATTGAAACCTGCGTATGATATATTAGGCTGTGACGAAATAAATGGCACTGAACCACTGTAAATTTAAACAGTTAATATCTCGCCTTGTAGGCAAGTTTATTAATCGAAATAAAAACCTTCTGACTCTACACATATTTGCCAACGAGACACAAGCTTTTTTATCCCAGTAGCATAAAAATCAGAAGTTCTGGAATTGACGAAATCTTCGAAGGCACTTTCGGCATCCTGTTGGTATTTGAATACATTCCCTACCAAGAAGTCGCCAAGATGCTTGAAGAAATGGTAGTCTGTTGGGGAGAGGTCGGGGGAAAACGGAGGATGTGGTAGAGTTTCAATGCTCAGCTCATTCAATTTCTGCAACGTCATTCGTGCTACATGGGGGCGAGCATTGTCGTGCAGAAGGAGAACTCGCCTTCGGTTTACCAAGGCCGGCCGGATATCCTTCAACTTTTTCATCATTTCTTCAATTTCAATGCAGTACTTCTCTGCCGCGATGGATTCACCGGGAGGGAGGAAGCTGTGGTGAATAATTCCCAGCGAACACCACCATACTGTCACCATTACTTTCTTTTGGTGCAATTCCGGCTTCGCAAAAACCTTGGGGCTCTCATCGCTGTCCACCCACTGTGCCGATCGTCGCCTGTTGTCGTACATTATCCATTTCTCGTCACAGGTTACGATGCGATCAAGGAATGGGTCCGTTTCGTTCCGTAGAAGCAGTGCGGACGAGATCTCATATCGTCGGTTTCTTTGCTCCTCAGACAGCTCGTGAGGCACCCATCTTTCCAGCTTTTTGGTCTTTCCAATTTCCTTCAGATGCCGGGCAGCTGTGTTGTGACTGACGCCAAGAACCTTCGCTATCTCCCTGGTACCTTTGTGTGGATCCTCCTCTACCACATCTCTCAGCTTGTCCTCATCAACATCACTAAGCCTCCCACGACCTTCATGTTCTTCCAAGCTCTCATCTCCATTCCGGAACTTCTTATACCAACGATACGCCATCCGAAGTGTGGAACATCCTTGACCGAATGCGGCGTTGATCTTCTCGTCCGCCTCCTTAGCTGTAGTGCCCAGCTTGAATTCATACAAGTAAATGCCTCGGATTACCCTTTTTGTCCATCTGCAAAAAAGTCAATAAAACTCTAAAGTTTTCCCACTTTTACATAGAAAATTTGGTACTTTCTGGTAGAGCAAAGTTTGCGCTACTAAACGATATGCCACATGTTGAGGTTTGTTCTTGATGAAACGCGTAAAGACGCGCCAAATAATGACGCGAGCCAGTGCCATTTAATTCGTTACAACCTGATAATTTCGTCAGCTGTTTATGTTTATGCTTTAATGCTTAGATTCAGGAAATTGCTGAAAAAGGTTCTATGTTTGCAATTTTGTGTGAAAAGGAGGAGAAGACGCTTTGATGAAGGGAGATTCGGTGAAGTCGTGCTGCTCATTTTGGCACTGATTTAAAAATCTACATGCACAGAACTGCATAATAGAGAAAAGGAGTAGGAAAAAAAGAGAGGAAAAAGAAAAAATAAGATAAAAACTGGATAGAGAACCAGTTGTGAAAATGCAGATTTTTCAGATAGTTGGGGCACTCACGATCGGTGCCAACGCATTTCTTTCGCCTCCCGAGTGCCCACTTCTCGGAAAGCAACATAGTCTTGACGATGCGGACAGAGTTCTCTTTTTCCTGGGAGTGACGTTACAGCCCGCCTTCCACCGCATTAGGCACAACATCGTATGTTGGCTTATTTCAAACAATGAACCTATCTTGATAGTAGTAGCGGCCAGAGAATACAAAAGGCACTGATCTTTGACTAGTATACTATAAAGAAATAACAGTCTTAACAGTTTTAATTAAAACAATCCTTTGACGCACAGATAAAACAAATCCGTTATTAGTTTTGAAGTGATATAGTTTTCACCAAGTCTTTTCCTTTCAGCGTTACCAGTGTGATTATGAGGAATTGGCTTGGCAAGATCTTGCAGATGGGAAAAGCGCGAGCTCTGCAAACTCCTCTCTTATCCGTCTGCACTACGAAAGGTTTGTTTAATAATAAACGTCTACAGATAGGCCAGTTTATAGTGAGACTCCTAGACTCCTATGCAGCAGTGGTTTATGACATAAAAACAGCACCCTGCAGTTTTTTAACTCAGTCTCGAGGCACACCCTTTCTTCTTAAAAAGTTATTTTTTGCCTTTTACTACTAAATTTGCTACCAAAAACTGCCTTAGAAAGCTTTGAGGCTCAACTTGGTCATTATACAAAATAAAATTCCTAAGGAGAAGGGAAATGTCGGAGAAGTTAATTAAATTTAAATTTACACTTTTTAATCAAAAATTGCAATCTTTTCTAGTCAGAGCTAACTTCATACACGTGATTCAAACTTATCAAAAAGCATCTAAAATTTGTGTATAAAGGGTAATATATTTCTGCCACTGCCTTCTCCTTCTGTTTTGCTTGTTCACGGTTTGCCGTCTTCTCTCCGATTCATGAATACGGTTCAAACGAAAAGGAAACCAGATTCACACAGCATAGCCAATCTAACATCTGCGTGTTCTGTCTGACGTGGTACGATCACATGTTTAGCAATTGATACTGGAGGAGCAGAGAGTGAGCTGGGTTACGTAACTTTTCAGGTTGTCCTCAAAGTTCTGAGCGTTTTGAGTGCTTCAATTTGAACTACCATAACTTTCTCAAATCTTTTCGGGTTTAGTCGAAATAAGAACCGTTCGAATCAGCACCAGCACACTTTTGCCAACGGGAAAATATCCGAGCTGTTCCATAAGCGAAAAAATTAGATGGTCGAGATTCTATAAAATCCACGAAAGCTGTATTATTCCTGATCGTTGAAGGTTTTGCCAGCGAGAATGTTCTGAAAGTGTTTGAAAAGGTGGTAGACGCTTGGTGAGAGGTCTGGAGAACATGGCGGGTGAGGCAGAACTTCAATCCTCAATTCGTTCAATTTTCGAATAGTGATTTGTGGAACGTATGGGCGGGCGTTATCGTGCAGAAGGATCGGGCATCTCCTGTTGACCAATGCTGGCTGAAGTTGACGCAATTTCCGGTGCATTTCGTCGATTTCCTTACAGTAGGACTCTGCTGTGATCGTTTGGTCTGGTGCCAAAAAGTGGTAATGGATCACACAAGCCGTCGACCATTGCACAGTAAGCATTACCTTTTTTGGTGCAGGTCCGTCTTTGGAAAACGCCTAGGGGGTTCTTCGGCATCCAACCACTGCCCGGTCGTTTCCTGCTGTGACACAGAACCCAGTTTTCATCAAAAGTGATGATCAAAAAACGGGTCGGTTTTGTTGCGTAGAAGTAGAGAAGAACAAATCTCGGAACGTGACGGTTTTTGCCGCTCACACAGCTCGTGGGCACCCACTTTTCGAGCTTCTTCACCTTCCCAAGGCGTTTCGAAGAATTGGCAACAGCAGCTTTACTGATGACCAGCTTTTACGCTATCCCGCGAACTGTTTGGGATGGTTCAGTTTCCACCGGTTCCTTCACCTCGTCCAGGATTGCTCCACCGGTTCCTTCACCTCGTCCAGGATTGCTCCAAGACGACCGCTACGGAGGTAATCTTTGAGGCTGAAATCTCCGGACCGAAATTCGCTGAACCACTGGCGCACAGCGCTTTCTCAAACACTATTAGGCCCCCACACTTAATTGACCTGTCAGCTGCGGATTGTTCTAATTTTGAAGTCAAGATAAAATATCGTCCGGAATTGCCCCTTCGACATACTTCAAAAACCCCTTCAAGAACAGAGTTGAAAAAATAAATTATTTACTCAGATAGAGCCAAAAATTCTGTATAAAAATACCATTAATGCGCAATGCAAATCAGATTTTTACTTAATAATAGACGAATGAAAAATTATAACACAAAATGATGAGAACTTTCCGAAAAACTTAATAGATTCCGGAATATTTGACGGAATCTCCTCCCAAGTTTTTAAAACAATTAATTCTCTTTTTTGGCAGATGCCTTCAGTGATTTGAAGCTCATGTATACGACAATCAAAGCACCCATTATCTCCGATACAAATCTAAAGCAATTTTAGGCAATTCGTGTGCCTTGACATACAAGCCTGATGTGTGACTTATAGCTTGTTCTAAAGTTCATTAGAAAACGTCTTGTTCTGGCATGATAATGGATGAAGGACGGCGTTATTCAATCCTCTTTGGGATGCGCCACGCATTCTACTTCTACGGGATGTCGTGGAGGCGTGTTGAATGGATATTTGGCCATACAATGACTTGCAGTGGCAAGCCGATGTACAAATCAATGCTTTATCCTTCCCAGACAAGTCTGGTGCCAATTCACCTACTCCGGAGGGATGGAAGGCTTGGTTGGCCTGGGCGGGAAATCCGAACCAGGGACCTGGTATCGGGTGCAGGCGATAGCCGGCGCCTCCTCCGTCTGCGCTCCACGCTCTGGCATTTGTATATGGAACCAAAAATGATGAAGGTCGGCATCAGCCAATTGTTTCGCTGGATGGGCTAAGCATTCTACTTCTACTCACTTTTTAAACGTATTTAGCCTCTATAGTGAATTGTTGAATCGTGATAAGCTGCCAAGGAACACGTCATTTTTGTTCTTCCGATGCAAGTCTGCCACTACATAATGCATAGACTTCAAGGGAATCTAACGTTGCTCAGCTTAGCGCTTACCCTGGATTTAATTCCTTGATTCTGGCAAGCGGAAGTCGATGTTTCTAAAACAGTATTCATGTTGAATTCTGAATATAATGGTGTAAATGTGTATTAGTTTTGAAATACGGCCTACCCAGTCAGTAAGACGTAAGATAACTTGTGTTACAAAACCTTCGCAACTTTATCGTGCCGGGTGGAAACAACCTAATCCTCGTCTTCTAAATTTGACCAACTGCGCTTTCTGCAACACAACACGAGTCGTTTGCTCTTAGCACTACTTTGCAGCCCTGTAGAAGCACAAGGAAGCTTGATCGAAGTCATCGGAGAGGCGATGAAGTCATGGGAGAAAGAGTTCTCCAAGGTACGAACAAGCCAACAAACCTCTACCTAGGTTGTGTGCATTATTTATCCACTTATGCTAATCTTGTATGTATTTGTGTGTGCTTCCAGATGAAGGATCTGGTTCAGTTCGGCTGCAACCACAGAAAGGACGAACAACGTGACAAAGTGGTCTGCTTCTTCAAGGCCACTTATGCAGCACCACAAGCTGATTCAGGAAAAAAACGAAAAGGCTTCTTCGAATATATTCGCTCTCTCTTCCGTGGTTGAATGGCAGATGCTACGTGGTTTGACAGCACATGAAATCAAGAATGAAAAGCGCAAAGCGAACACGATTGCCCATAATAAATTGTGATCTGTAATATTGTTGTGGCGAGTAGACGGCGTTGTCTATGTTTCTTACTTTTTCATGCTCCGAAGAAGGAAAAGTGAGCCGAATCGTTAGCTGGAATAAACCCGTCAATAATCTTGTTGAACAGCTTATCAAAAATACATCCTATTGGCTGGGGTTTTTAATTCTAAGCGTTACCCTCGCTTAGCTTCATGAAGCTTTCTAAATCTTATTTTAAAATTTTTCGCGAATTTTTTAAATTTAAGCTCATATTCTGGGCGCGTGTAGCGCAGTCGGAGGAGGCGCCGACGGCCGCTTGCACCCGATACCAGGTTTCTGGTTCGGATTTCCCTACCAGGCCAACCAAGCCTTCCATCCCTCCGGGGTCGGTGAAATGATATCAGACGTGTCTGGGAAGGGTGAAGCGCTGACTTGTTCATCGGCTGGCCACCGCAAGTCATTGTATGGCCAAATACACATTCAAAAGCCAGCCTTCACGACATCCTGTAGAAGTAGAAGGCGTGGCACATCCCAAGAGGGATTGAGTAACGCAATCCTTTATCCTTTGTCTTTAAGATCATATTCGATACAGTTTGTTTATTTTGTAAAATATAGTGCAAAACTTAGGAAAAAAATAGATTTGAGGCAAAAAATTAAAGTTGATCAAAGTCATTTCGAACTCCCACTAGCTGTGAAAGGCAAGCTGTGAGCTCAGGAACACGAACAACTGCAAAAATGACTTTCATAACAAAAATGTAAAAGCAAAGGCAGTGCAGCACGTTCCTACAAACCTTCTTGTTGTCACACACAGGTTCACTAGCTAGGGGAGTCCTCCTAGGTATTCCAGCCTCCATAGAAGCCTCCATAGCCTCTAAAGCCGTTTTTGCTGCGTGTTTAAAGGTAAAGTTACGCTCGCACTTGTGATTGATGTTCATGGAGTCAATTTCTTAGTTTTTTGTTGATTGATTAAATTTTATCAAATTTACCCAGATATTCTAGCAAATCAAAGATCAGAGCACTGTCGCATAGGCCAAGTCGTCGAAAATTAGGTGGGCCGTACGTGTAATGCGCTTCGCAGACACCTGCTGGACGAGAGCCGTCAGTGGATTTCGCCGGATGTGAAGAGAACACCAGGAAGCCAAACAACGCGTTGGTGGGACTTTTTCCTAAAAGCCCTGAGCGAACGACATGACGTTCTTCGTGGCTCGAGCAAGGGGAATCCATTGGAGCACTCTGGCACGCGACAAGGGCGAATCGAGAGGCTGCTGGTGGCAGCTTGAGCAAATCCACGATCAGTGGGAAACCGTCGTCATCATGGTATCAAGCAGACCTAATACTTCCTCAAACAGTGGCTAAACCTTTATCAATCTCTTCACGAAAGGCATTATTATTCGACGATAGCCAAGCAAGTTCTCATGAAAATGAGTTCGAATAATGTCCGATTATGACGTTAGGCACAGTACCTTCAAAATAAAAAAGGATAAGGACGTCGTTGCACTATTCCTTGTGGATTGAGCCGCGCATTCTACTTCTACAGGATGTCGTGTTACCTATTTGGATGCGTATTTAGCCATACAATGACTTGCGGTTGCCATTCAATGAACAAATGAGCACTTTATCCTTCCCAGACAAGTCTGGTAACAATTCAACGACCCCGGAGGGATGGAAGGTTTGGTTGGCCTGGGCGAAATCCGAACCACGAACCTGGTATCGGGTTCACGCGACAGCCAGCAATTCCTCCGACTACGCTACACGCGCCCAAAGTACATTTTCCACAGCGTAACGCCAGACCCAGACACAACGCAAAGCCCACGAGGATTGAGAAGGTGGAGCGTGAGTGAACCGTCAGTCAGTGTCCATCGTAAATTACCGACCTTTCTTCAGAATTTAACGCTAGAAGTTTGGGTGGACTATCCTTTGAACTCTACACGACATGGAAGCCTTTCAATAGCAATAATAATAATAATAATAATAATAATAATAAAATTATTATTACTATTGATAATACTGACACTGATATTAATATTGATAATACGTTTGCTTAATTAAATAACAGACAAAAGATGACGTTAGTCAGTCCCTCTTCACGCATTTTCCTTCTACGGGATGTCGTGGAGGCAATTTGAATGCGTATTTCCACGGAGCGTATTCGTACTCATCATCCTGTAGAAGTAGAATTCGTGGCGTATCCCAAAGACGGGTTGGCTAACGTCGTCTTTTGGCTTGGTTTGATTAACCAAACCTTGAACGGCGGCTTCATCCGACTCCGCTGCTTAAGTTTTTACTCCAGTATTATTTTTATTATCGTTTGTGATATCGGGAGTTATGGCATCCGACGAATTCAGATCCTATTGTGGAAGTGCGCTAAACAACGTAGCTAAACGTCAACTATAAATTAGCGCGGCGTTCCGTCGAGGAAATGGGTCATGCCTGTGGAACTCTGAGACAGCGAAGCGGCCGCAATCAACTGTCGCTTTCCCTGGGAATAAAGCGAATTTCCCCTACAGTAGACCAGGAAAGGGACAAAGGAAGGGCATAATTTACCTACAATATGTATTGCAGCTGGCATGTACATCGTCCTTTAAGGTTCGGTTGTTCTATTAGAAAGTACAGGCGAATTCGGTGAAAGCGTCTGTCTCGAAAATATTTGTGTTCAACAGCCAATAGCGTGAAGATCACCAACAATGGCCGCCTCCGCAATGGTACCCGCAGTACAGGAGGATAGGACAATCCATTATTCAGGTAATCGTCATGTTCTATAGTTCGCATGTCCATAGGCTCATATATAAAATAGGCTCATATATAAAGGGGATCTAACTCACGCGGGTGTCACTGATGGCAGCCTTCTTGAGCGCGCTTATTCTGGTGAGTTCAGATACTGCGTCCTCGTTGCAACTAGAACCACTGTAGCTGAGCTTCGAAATAAATTGAAAAATTCAAACATTGTTGTAACAACTTGAAGTCTCTATACCAGCCATCTGAATCTCAAACAATCTAGATTGAATTGAAAAATTGTTATCTATTACACATAACAACGCTAACTCGCTCTACGCTCCTGTCATTGATACAGTCATATTTCATGTAGCATTTCGCTTTCAATAGCAAAATTGGTAGTCCACCAGTTTTACTTATTCATTGAAATACTCTGTATAAGACAGGACTAGGGTAAAAGTGCAATACAACACTCACCAAAACTAACACAAAGCAGCTCCTAAATATCCACCTACAGAGAATTTGCTTACCAAGTTGTAGGTAGGCTAAACCTGCTCTAACTGTGAAAAATTTAGCGTTTGCCGTGGTCTCACAAGGCTTGTAAGGCTTAGAGAAGTACATTTTATATTGATGGTGGTTGATGAGGGACGCAGAGTATAAAACTGTGAAAATTTGACAGCGGAGTGCTCCTCAAAATGTTTGCGAGCCATACACATATCGAACAATTTTCTTCTAGGTACTAGACTCGACAGTTCAAAATAATTGTTCCTGATAACCGCACTTGGAATCTTGCCGTAAAGAAAGGCACCACGCCTTATTAGAGGTTTCCTAGTAAAGTTGTTCAGGATTTTTCTTCTTTATGTGATTAAAAAACAACCGTTCCGCACTCCCGAATAAGACGATTATAGGTTCGGAAAGCCGTGATAAGCACCGTACCATCCTTCGTTGCGAGGGCTTTGAATACCTGATACGTTTGTGTACAAGCAGACCTGAACAACTCTTTGTAGTGTGGGCGAAAGTCGAAAAGTCGAAAGCGAACTTTATACAAGTTACTTGCAGCTTAAGGCCGGGGCATACTTCCATCGCCGCGATGTCATCGCGATGCTCAGTGCATGGCCACTCCGCCGCACGCGGACGAATAGTTAAAGGAAACTTCGCCGCGGCCGCCGCAACAGTTGCGGTCTGCATGCGCGATGGCTTCCCGCGCCCATCGGAGCATGGCATACTTTTTCGCGCCGCGCGCGGTGTTTAGCGTTGGTCCTGGACGGATCGCCGTCGCGCTTCCTCGCAGAGCGATGGGCGATGCGACACGCGCTGAGAAGTTCAAATTCTTTCGCGTCGCTCTGCAAAACTCATCGCCGCGATTCCATCGCGTCGTCGGGAAGTATGCACGAGGCCTAAAGCATCAATGTATCGGAATCTCAGGTCCTTAATTTCATTGACTGTTGTTATTGATGAACCATTGATATGATAATTTATGGGTGTAGGAGACTGTCCTACGAAAGGTTTCACTCTCTGACAGGGCAGTTGTCTTCGGACCACTTAACCGGACCGCCAATTACTTCTTGCAGTTTAACTGCATCGTGAGACCCCTCAATTTCCATATAAATTTTGAGATCATCAAAGGCAAAAAAAAACATGATAGCTTTATGATTGGCTATATCACGCGGAAGAAAGGCATGCTATTCCCGAAATAAGTCTGCTGATTTCTGAGAAAGTAAAAGTATTATCTTTCGGCACATGTTGTGTAGGTAAGGAACATTGGTAGGTGGGAAGGCACCTGCCAGTAGTAACCAAACAGAGCACAGCCCGAACACATGCAGCTCACCAGAGCACCGACTGGATACGTTCTCTCTGAACGGCGTGCCCATCCAATTGTTGCACAAAATATGTAGAGTGGTTTTGCAATTAAAAACTAGGCGAGATATAGTGTGGTTTGTATGAAATTAATGAATTTCGCACCACTCTCGAGCAACATTCGTGGCAGGTCACACCTAAGCGTAAGGAAGTAGCCTTTCGAACTTAGCCGAGGTATTCCTTCTTTCAGTGGCCGCCTTTGTTACTTCTATAACTACAGATAGCCGCATAAATGTTAAAGAATATATATACAGAATTCCACCCTATGGGATTCCGCTTCATATTTCATACACATCGGAAAAAGACGAGTTGACTCTCGCTTGAAAAGCTCTACTCGAAAGAAAACATTCGAGCCATTCAAAGACCTTCTCATGGAAACCTATCCTTCCTAGTTTATATAAAAGCCTTGTATTGCTGATCCTATCATATCAAATTTTGCTATTGAAAGCTGTGTGGTGGTGAACAATTCGGCAATACTCTCTATCCAACGAATTAACGGCATTTTTCGTTAAAGTCTGGCTTAACGACTTAACCGAAATCTTTAGAAATTTAACGGCATTTTTAACGGACTTTTTTCTTGGTGAGTTCGTCACATTTACCCAGGTATTCTCTAATGTTGCAGGTCTCATCCTCCTGATTAGAACTGTTCCTGAAAAACGTATTGAAATCAGCAAGAATATTTTAATGTTTTCATGGATTAGTTTCGAATTTTTGAAAATGATGCACTTTGGGGGCGCGTGTAGCGCAGTCGGACAGGGTGCTGGGTGCCGCGTGCCCCCGATACCAGCTTCGTGGTTCGAATTTCCCGCCCAGGCCAAGCAAGCCCTTTATCCCTCCGGAGTCGGTGAATTTGTACCAGACTTGTTTGGGAAGGGTACAGCGCTGACTTCTTCATCGGCTGGCCGCCGAAGTCATTGATTGGCATTCAAATCGCCTGCATGATATCCCGTAGAAGTAGAATGCGAGGCGCATCCCAAAAAGGATATCCCAACACCGTTCTTTGTCCCTATCGTTTAATGCATTTTGGAGCTAGAAATTTCTTCGCCGATCTTCCAAGTACATCAACGAATCCACAAAGATACTGGTCTAACCTCCTCGTAAGATATCCTTATCCTCACCTGGCGCTGCTTATCCCAGAATACTTTTGCTCGCCACCTGGAAAAGTCGAGACAGAGAGAGTGTTTTCAGTCACTGGACGTACTTTGTACGATTTTAGAAAAGCGCTAATAACAAAAATTAGGAAAGCTACTTATCCCGAACGTTAACACGTTGAGGACCTGTCACACCTTTTCGGCAGTGTGGGACCGTGTGACACGTTGTCGTGTCACGGTCCCGACAAGAAACAAAAAAGGTTTAAGGTATTTCTTTCTCGTAGAGCAGTCACACAAAACGGTTTCGCATAGAACTGGCAAAGGGGGAACTCCAGGTTTTACCTGATCGCACATTTTAAGATGCCTTCTCGGTGATCATCTTGAATGAAATCTGTTCAATACTTAGTAGATAACTTATTGCTGAAGGCTTGTTCATTTTTCTGCGGTTGATGTCCAATTGTTCGTTTTACATTGCAGTGCTACACTCCATTCCTTGCAGTTTTGCTCTTGACCTCTTGAACTTGAAGCGCATTAGATTCCCTTGATTTTTTCACTTAAAATAAAGATTTGCAGCTAATTGTATTGACGAATCTTAAAGTGAAATGGGCGTTTTTATTCACCATCATATGCAAGTCTCTTCAAGGAAAGCAAATCTTTCTTTACAGAACGCCGAAGAAACTCTGACCTGAAATCTTCACAGAACACCGAAGAAACTCTGACCACGCTTTACTTTTTCAGGCACTCGGAGTGCTTAGCGCAAGTGCTCTGTATCAGTTGCCGAAATGTTCGCAACTCGGAAAGTATCAGCTCAATAGGGCACAGAGGGAAGCGATTTTTACAGGAATCGCCACACAACCGATTTTTGCTATGGTTTTGCCATATACCGTGAGTTCACTGCTTCGGTAAATATAACAGATCCTATTCAAGAATATATCAATGCAACAAAATAAACTGCTAGTAACTATTTTTACAAAAAAAACCCTGCACATATAACACTTCAACAGCGATAACTTTAGGTAGAATCTTAAGTTTTTGCTGTTGAAGTGTTTCAAGTTTTTTAACCAGTTTCCTCCACATCAGGATAGGTTGTAAGGATGGCGATGACAGATCAGTTATCGAAGTCGGTGTCAGTCAGTCACTGTGAGGGATACGCCATGCATTCTTCTTGCGGAGAATCGTGGTATGGTGTCGTGTGGGTACGGCATATAGCATGACTTGTTGAAAAGAACCAATAGGCACGCCAGTTTTTCACCCATTTAGATATATTTGTTGTCAATCCCCGAAATCGGTGTGATAGAAGCCTGGTCTCACACAGACTAGACACGAACCTGAAGCTTTCAGGGCTCGCACTACATAGAGCTACCCGGCGCGTTTTCCAGCTGCACGAATCACGCTCAGAATATGAACGTGTAGATTTCAAAACCTATGCTCATACAACTTTATGAATGTGTGGGTAATTAATAGGTGATTTGTAGGAACTCACACACACAAAGAGAAGGAATAGCGATACCTCTCCAGATGTCTTAAGCGCCTTTTTATTATGGCTATAACTAATAAATTTGCCCATATCCTATATGGTAGTTGAGAAGAATGAACATGCCTCTGGTACACTGCCTTCGGTAGAGAGTAATGCAGTCTACCTTGCTTTACAGTTCGCCGAAATTTGCTGAGGTTATCATATAGCGCAGATTTTAGAATCATGAAGAATGACCTTGTTGATGTCAACACGGGCGCCAACGGTAGCTGTACGATAAGCGACATAAGGAGGTATATTCTAACACAGTAATTTCAGCGCACATTGTAGGATAGGATAGTTGCCGCATACCTCGCACTTGGTAGAATATCCTCTTCACCGCTTACCCAGAGTAAACTTACCTTCGCCTGTATCACCTGTCGTCTCGTTGATCATCGACTCGAATCCAGTCGATGACGGCTCTCGTCCAGTGTCTGCGAAGCGCATTACATTCCGGCCCACCAAATTTTCGACGACTTGGCCCATGCGACAGCGTCTCTGATCTTCGAAGGCCCACGAAGCTCGGAACTCCGGAGGCCTTCTCTCACTTGCGTGAGTCGTGTCACTCCGAGCAGCTGCGAGCGCTGCGCGACGCTGATCGCGTGTTCATCCTGCTTTCGTATAGCCCAGGTCTCTGAGGCGTATGTTAGGGCAGGAAGAACAGTGGAGACGAATAGGTGGGCACGGAGTCGGACGTTCTTCGTCTTCTTCGCGACTTCTTCGACGCTCTTGAAAGCTCCCCAAGCCGCTCGCCTTCCTCCTGCTCATCTCTGGCCCTAGGTCTTTGGGCATATTGACTTCGCGACCCAGTTACACGTAGCTGGAGCACTCGGAGGTGCTCATTCCGTTGAGCGAGAATGATGCATCAGAAACCAAATCGTTCCTCATGGACCTCCTCTTCGTAAGATTCGGTTGCAGTCCAACGTTCCCACACACGCGATCGAAGTCGGCCAGCATTCGCTCCGCCTGACTGATGCTCGGTGTTATGAGCCCGATGTCGTCATCGTAGCGAAGATGGTGCAGTTGCCCGCCGTCGACCTTCACTCCCATGTCTTCCCATTCTAGTTCGCGCATGACGTTTTCGAGGGTGGCGCTGAAGAGCTTCGGGGAAATCGCGTTCCCTCGCCGTACCCCTATCTTCACGTCGATGACGACGTCGTTGTAGAAGGGTGAGATCTTGGTCCTGAATCCACCACGCAGCTCTCGAAGGACTCTGATGTACTGAGTAGGAACGCCCTGAGTGAGCAGGGCTTCGAGGACCGCTTCGGTCTCGACGGAGTCGAGTGCCTGCTTCAGGTCGATGAACGTAAGGGACAGCGGCACCTTGTACTCTCTCGACACTTCGAGAGACTTACCTCAACTTAAACTATTCGAATTTGGCCTTTGATCATTCCAGCAGACACTAAAACTTCACACGAGGGAGAGGCAAGATTTGTCGTTATTATTAGTTCATGACATTTTTTATTTTCAAAGTGCATATCATTTAGAGCTACCAGTGCGCCTTTGAAGGAATGGCCGGTGTAGACCTCGCTCTTGGACGAGCTATTTGCCCTACATCACCGCCTCTCATCCGTTTGCACTACAAGAGGTGAGCTTTTTATATGGATGTTGTATGTCCTTTGATACAGATTTTAGCAAATGCTGCCAATAACTGTTTTCTATATTTCTCTATTCTGTACACGGATGACAGTACAAAAACAAAGCAAAGCAAGGGAACATAAGCTAAAGAAAAAGACAAAACCTTAAGGTAGTTAAGCTCGTTTCGACCCTAACCTGGACGAGCAAACTCAAGGTATATAAAGCCTTCTCCGGGTCTCATCAGCAGGTAGAGAAGGCTTTATGAGGGAATAAACAAACTAACAAAATAAACTAACCTGCAATCGGTATAAAATCCACCACAGTTGATCTCTAAAAAATATAAACCCAATAGATTCAAACTAGATAGAGAAATTCTCAAACTTGGGTAATTAAACCATCATCGTAAGCAGGAAAAAAGAGATAATCAACAAGAATCAACTAGAGGAAAACTTCTAAGCCATACCAATCAAATTCAAAAAGTATCTTATATTGACTTATAAAATTTAGTAAGACGTACTTCTTAAATCATATAAAAATTTAGAGCTAGCACGGTAAGTGAAAAACAGAGGGTTTATACTGCGTTTTGGTCTAGGAAACTCGATTTTATACTGACCACCCCTTGTGTTCGATGAAGTCGAGGTGTGGAACTGCTGTAGAAAACGCGAGTAAAACTGTTTATCTTGTTTATCTTTAGTCTTGTTCATCGTAGTTAAATCGTATCCTCTTCTTCGACATTCAAGCGTGTGTAGATTGGAGAATCTCTTTCGTGAAGTCGGTGAAGGGATGGTGCTGTGATCATATCCATGTACTCGTATCGAGAGTTTTCTTGTGAAACTGTTCTACACAGATTTCAGCCTGGCGATTTCTCTCTTATATTTCGCTTTGGAGATTGTGTCATATTCTTTAATTGGTCTAACAATTCTAGATTATGGCACCACAATTTTTTGCTTGTACTTTTTCCAACACATTCACATGCGTGCGCTAGGATTCCTACATAATTATTAGCAGAGAATTAACTATTATTAACAGAGAGTACATAGCTACTTTTCTATTGCTATGGCTAAGGCTATTCTTACTTGCAATCAGCTTCTTGAAATAAAAATGCTTGTTTTAAAGAAGTAAGTTTGGTGGCGGTCTATTTTTGTTCATAAACTGCTCTACGGTCAGAGCCAACATCTATCTTGTGGCTCACCTATTCTCAAAAATGTGGGTATTAATCTTTCAGTAGAACAATGTATCGTAAGGATAAAGGATAAAGAACGGCGTTACTCAATCGCTTTTGGGATGCGCCACGCATTCTACCACTACGGGATGTCGTGGAGGCGACTTGAATGCTATTTGGCCATACAATGGCTTGCGGTGGCCAGCCGATGAACAATTCAGCGCTTCATCCTTCCCAGACAAGTCTGGTACCAACTCACCGACCCCGGAGGGATGGAAGGCTTGGTTGGGCCTGGGCGGGAAATCCGAACCAGGAACCTGGTATCGAGTGCAGGCAGCAGTCGGTGCCTACTCCTACTGCGCTACACGCGCCCAATGCATCATAGAAGATTAATACCCAGATTCTTGAGAGGAAGTGAATCACAAGATGGATGTTGGCTCTGGTATCGTAGAGTTTTAGTAGAACAGCGTATCATATAAGAGCTACAAAACCTTTACTGAAATCTCTAAAAAAGAAAAAAAGCAATAGTTATTTTTCGACGTAATTTAGGCGCTAAAATAGGGGATATCACTATATTTTTGATTTTTTATATTCCTAGTATTTCCAATCCTACTATGCGCAGGAGGTTGTAAATAGTCACAGCCCTTCACTACGGCTGAATAGTCGAGCTAGTTGCTTCAATTCATATTTAGAAGATAATTGGTTTTTTGAACAAGGTATCCAGCTTAAGAGATGGAAATTGGTCGGTTTAATCCGTCAAAATTTTCTTAGCTTTGCAAAAGACTGCTTTCTATTCAAAATTATTTTTACTGGATTATTTTTCTTATTTTTATTTTTGCTCAGAAATGTAGGTTTACTGCAAGGAGTTTGAAAATTAAAACTTTTTCCGAAATAAGATAATAGGATTTCACGTGTTTGCTCCAATGAACATGTTACAGTTCTGTGTCTGAAGAGAAAAAGGTTAGTGATGTCGTAAAAGGAGCGATGAATGCATGGCAAGCGGACTTCTCCAGGGTAAGTATTAAACCGTGAACGACTTCTATAGTGCTTTGTTTCCTAAAAACCTAAATTGTAACATTTTAGATGTCGAGCTTCACCAATTATGGTTGCAGCTATAAAAAAGGAGAATACCATAACGAGGTGGTATGCTATTTCGAGGCAATTCAACCGGTGCCATGATTAAGACAAACCAATATCTTTTGGATACTGTTGAAGAGAACCTTCTACTTCAAGCTCCAACGTCTTTGCCTATGATTGTATGCAACGCAAAATAAAGCCGATTAATGGTCTCGTTGATGTGCTTATTGCAAAACGATGTTTTGTGAATGCTCTTGTTGCACAAGGCTGAAGTCATGTCGGACTAGTATTTCTCGCAAGGACTAGTATATCGAGCCACAGGCACAAGGTGACCACATCACCCGGGCCACTCAGCGCTAGAAATTTGGCAAGGGCAATCGTACACTTCACCGATGAGCAATGTGAACAGCTTTCGCACCAGTGGCTCGACTGGCCACACCCCAGAGTTCCTTCCCTAGCCTGCTTCTGCTGAACCCTCCTACATCACCTTTGCATTGTATGGCCTCACTGTACGTCAGGGGGGACGGTCGGGAGGTAAACCCGCCCCTGCTGGAGGGCGTGCGATCTTGATCTTATCTCTATTGCCCACCCACCTTAAACCCACTCGGTTTCACCGAGAGTCTAACTGCTTGACACGCAAAACAAAAGTTTCTGGTGCAGAGAACAGCGGCTTTACCTCCTGATGCCACGCCCCAGCAGGGGGTGGTTGTACCTCCTGTCGTGCTGCCTAGATCAGGTCATGTTGTTACTACAAGAAGGCCTAAGCCGCAACATCTTCAGGTGGTCGGAAAATTATTTTTCACAGATAAGAAGTTTAGCTATAGGCCCCTAGCTCTCACTTTGGCCATCGCAGTCATGTCCGAAATTGAAGCTCCTGTGTTAGGTAGGCTCCCTGCTTTATACTGTCGATGTATCGATGACTGATTTATCATCTGTTCTACCCAAAAGGAGATGGACATGTGCTTCGATATCATAAACAAGCAGTGTGAGTGTATCAGGCTTACACAGGAGACTCCAAAGAATGTCTGGCCCCTGCCTCTGAACGTCCAAATACGAGAGAACGGAGGATACAAAATAACCAAGTGGTATCGAAAACCAACTAACAACAATATCCTGCTCCACAGCAAGTCAGCGCATCCGACACAGACCAAAGCGGCTGTCGTGCGTAATATGTTCCCCTGAGAATCTATTGAGGAAAGCAAGCGTAAGGAATCGGAGGCGCTTGCTTATCAAATCGCCGCCAAAAATGAGTATACATTCTTTGCTATCAGCGCAGTGGCACCAACAATTGCTTACGTAATTTCTCACTTGACGACAATATCCCGTCTATCACCCCTATTCAAACAGTGTTAGCACTTCTATTAGCAAGTGCATGAGAAGGGCGGGATCGGAAAACGATGTCAAAGTGGTAAATAAACCTCCTGTGATCTTGAAAAGTCGCCTAATGCGCAATCGGCTGTACGGCCGAATTTGTGCAACCTAAAATTGCACAAACTGTCCTGCAGGTAACGAAGCAGACTGCATAATTTTGGTGGTTCTCTACCTAATAACGTGCAGCAGCTGCGGAGGTGAATACATCGGTGAAACAGCCTACCCTTTCTACGTTCGCGTTAAGAAACACCTGAAAGGCAAGAGCAGAACACGCCAATCAACTGCTTTGGGGTGCTACAGGGCAAACAGCCACAACGGCGTCGACTTTGGGGTCACATTGAAAATTCTAGCGAGAGTGACCAATATCCCCGCACGTAAAAGCCTGGAGGGGTTCTGGATACAGGCCAAGATCCCAGAGTTAAATCGAGTTGGGAATGCGTCTATATAACCCGCGAGCTCACCACCTATATCAGTCTCGCCTTTTAGATAGTTTAACCTTGTGGAGCCTCTAAATGTTGGACTTTTGTGGTCTCTTTCTGCTGGAAGAGTTGCGGTTTGGCAGATATTTGAATTTTTGCAAGGTCTGTGGCGTTGTTTGAGACAGCAGCCTCAACATATGTTTGGACTTTTTCAGATTCTGAAGAAGGCGACATCACCGAAACATTAGTCGTCAATGAAGTGTGTAGTATCTCGGTTTCGAGTTCAACGCCACGAGAAACAATTCGTCCAAATGGATACTCTTCTAAACTGGTCTAAAACTTTTGCAATGAAAGCGAACTTTTCCAAGTCGAAATAAGCCTTTTCTACAATACCGCTCAAATTCTTTGCAAAAAAGACGCTTTGCGACGGATTAATCCGTAACAAAGCGTCGCACTGCCATAACTCTTTTCAAAGTTATTTGTTTAAAACCTAATTAACACCTTTAGAAGCCTCGTATCATTTTTTATCCAGAGATCTAAACATCATCTAAAACGACTGCACAGTTACCTAGTTATGAAGCTTTTGCTTCCTTGGCTCCGTTAATTGATTTACGACCCCTCCGAGATCCCCAGTGGCGTGTCCTTAAGGCTTTTCGTTGACGAGGTTCATCGAAACTCAGAAATCCCCAATGGTTTTAGCATATCTGTATTTGTTACGCGTCAAGTGTCATTGTGGTACTAAATAGTGCCAAGTTTGAATTACATAGGGCCGATTTGAGATAAGCGCAAACGCGCGGAAACCTAAGATTCAGTTAAGAATTACCCAACTAGTAGCTTGTTACAGAAGAGAGTATTCTACTACTTTATTGTGTGAACGATGGTCTTTATAAAACGCGTAAAATGCTTTTGAAAAATGGACAGAATCAACTAGATTTTCTTTTTTCCAACAAGGGATTGGTCCAGTCTCAATATGTGGCGTAGGATTTCTCCTATCTTTGAACTTTGGTTGTTCCTGTACAGGATAAGTACGAAAGCCGTGTTTTTTGTGGTCTACAGTATACCACAAGCACATTCGAATCTGAAAAGAATGAAAAGATTTTGGCCGCTCAAAGTAGATTTCTATGCAGCCAAATTTTGACGAAAACAACAGAAAATTTCGTTTCAGTCGCTTACCTCTTTATGGATGAGTTTAGTCGAAAAATCAATTGGACAGCATTTCTCAGCTCGTTGCGAGCTTTCCACAAATGTAATATTGTCCGTATTCAAACTGAAAACCATTTTCACCTTTTCAGCCGCCGAAACAAGTTTGGAGCTGCGCTTCGACCCGAGTGCGGACACGGCGGCGGGCCGCTTGCTGCCCCTGCGACCTCCCGCGGCACTCCAAAGGAAGTGTGAATACTGTACATAGGCGATATACGACATGTGGAGTGCTGCGGGAGGTCGCAAGGGCAGCGAGCGGCCGGCCGCCGTGCCCGCACTCGGGCCGAAGCGCAGCCCCAAACTTGTTTCGGCGGCCGAAGAGGTGAAAATGGTTTTCAGTTTGAATACGGACAATATTACATTTGTGGAAAGCTCGCAACGAGCTGAGAAATGCTGTCCAATTGATTTTTCGACTAAACTCATCCATAAAGAGGTAAGCGACTGAAAAGAAATTTTCTGTTGTTTTCGTCAAACCTTGGCCGCATAGATATCTACTTTGAGCGGCCAAAATCTTTTTATTCTTTTCAGATTTGAATGTGCTTGTGGTATACTGTAGACCACAAAAAACACGGCTTTCGTACTTATCCTGTACAGGAGCAACCAAAGTTCAAAGATAGGAGAAATCCTACGCCACATATTGAGACTGGACCAATCCCTTGTTGGAAAAAAGAAAATCTAGTTGATTCTGTCCATTTCTCAAAAGCATTATACGCGTTTTATAAAGACCATCGTTTACACAATAAAGTAGTAGAATACTCTCTTCTGTAGCAGGTTTCTAGTTGAGTAATTCTTAACTGAATCTTAGGTTTCCACGTGTTTGCGCTTATCTGAAATTGGGCCTATGTCATTCAAACTTGGCGCTATTTAGTACCACAATGAGAATTGATGCGTAACAAATACAGATCTGCTGAAACAATAGTAGAATTCTGAGTTTCGATGAACCTCGTCAACGAAAAGCCTTAAGGACATGCCACTGGGGATCTCGGAGGGGTCGTAAATCAATTTACGGAGCCGAGGAAGCAAAAGCTTCATAACTAAGTCAGTGCGCAATCGTTTTAGGTGATGTTTAGATCTCTGGATAAAAAATGATACGAGGCTTCTAAAGGTGTTAATTAGGTTTTAAACAAATAACTTTGAAAAGAGTTATGGCAATGCAACGCTTTGCGACGGATTAATCCGTCCCAAAGCGTCTTTTTTGCAAAGAATTTGAGCGGTAATGTACTTTGATCGAACACACAAACACTTTCCAGGGCAACAAAAATACTACTTTTTACAATATTTAATAATAAATGAAAAATTATATGTACGATTATTTCTCTAGTAGATGTGCCACCCATTTTGCTTCTACAGCATAGGGTGCAGTCATTGAACAGGAATGTTAGAATGTAGGCTAGAGCAGCGATTTGTGAAGGGAGGCAAAGGAGCAAAGGTTAGTGTTTTATCCTTCCCAGGCACGTTCGTTGCCAATTCTCCAGCCCGAAGGGACGTCAGAATGGCTCGGCTCGGGCGGTAGTCGAACATGGAATTTTGATTTTCGATGCATGTTGAAGTCATCGCCCACTCCAACTGCGGCACGCGAAGCCGCTCACTAGTAATAGGATTAAAGATATCATTATTATAATTAACATTTAACATATAAAGTTATTAACCGTATCTCAAACAGCTATCTATTATATCCTGTTTCACCCATAAGCCCTATACAGGCTATAACAGATTAGAAGAAGAATTTAAAGTGCCAACAGCAATTTCCCGGAAGATCGTCAGCGGGGCAGGGAGAACGGTACAGCCTATACTACCGGACGGGTTTGTATAGAGGATCCCTAGGTAGTTTGAAGTTGTTTAAACTACTTAACAGAAGTACTTTTAAAGAACTACATTAAGGTCATGACCGGAATGACAGTGATATGTGCGGTCCAATGACGAGGTGTGATGATCAGGCTTGCTAATACTGCACTGATGTCGATGTGAACTTTTCGGCGAGCACATAGTGCACAACTGCAACCCGGATTTTTGACAGAACGCGACATAGAGATGGTTGTTTGTTCAGAATTGTAGTATATTCGATGAAATTTTTATTTCAATTGTTTTGGCTTCAAACATGCCAGATAGTCGTGATTCTTCTTTACTGCTGGCAGACCGTTAGAACATTTTGTCCATTCTATTCACAGAATTTCCTGCTCTTCTATATGACTTTCATCGTTATCCGCACATGGTGGAGTCGCTAAATTTTGACAGATGTGTAGTTCCTTTTTTCCTAGTTTGTGGTAAGTTGATTTGGTGGAAGGAAATAGCTCTACAGTACATAGTTCGATCGTTCATTGAATTTGTTCTTTAAATTGAGAAACTTCTGTAAAGGATTATAAGGCAAGATAATGGCACAACCGAAGATTTTTTAAAGCGAATTTCTCTCGACATAATTCGGAACAAGATGAGTAGTCCAGTCAATAGAGGCCTAATCGAAACCATAGTGCATTTCTGCAGACCGTTTTTCAAACACAAACGGCGGATTTAGCGTTTCGTTATCACAGGTCGTCGAAGTATGCAGTCACACTAAGCTCCTGCTTCTCAGAGTACTTAAGCCAGCATTAGATTTTGACCACACATTCTCGACAGAATGACCTTGCTCCTCCTTTTGCTTGCCTTCTTTACCGTAGGATCGTAAGTTACTGACTCTGTTGACCCTTTCTGTACCTTTACTTTATTTTTACCTATTGTGGCTATTGTTTCTTCGGAGAAGGAGATCAGTCAAGTGCCGATGTCCGTTCCTTCAAGTGGTGCCACTGGAAACTGTTCGCTTTGTCTAGCCGAGCTGAACACCGACACTCGAATGCAGGAGACATGCCCTTGTGACAGGCCGGCCTATGGAGATCCCATTTCACATCACATGGTTGATTGTGCTTCATGTATCGCGAGATAATGCAACGGCGTCCGCGGGAGCCGACGCACACTCGCAAAGTCCGGCGAGTATGGAAAGTATGCAAGGTTCCTTATAGTGAGGGCGGCATCGGGGGAGAATGTGTTAGTCCAGAAGTCCCGCAACGTAAACAAGACCCTCGTTGCAACGCTGAATATGGATACGTTGTCGGGCCGCTCATTTGAGTTACCAGAGGCACTGGAGCGAAGGAAGATTGACTTGTGTGTGGTGCAGGAGACAAGGTGGTCCTGTATTAAGTCAAAGGACACAGGCTGAGGCTATAAGGCCATTCTGTATGACAGTCCCACGACCACCAGCGGGGTCGGCATAATCGTCTCCGAACGGTTCCAAGACGCGATTGCAAGCGTGGAAGGTTTCAATGACCGCCTGATGAAGGTCGTTATCGCTGCAGAACGGCGGCGGTATCATCTTTTCTTTGCATATGCTTTACGCGGAGCCGCACGACCTCACCATCGTGAACACCAGATTTCGAAAACGTTAATCCCAGCTTATCCCATTCTACAGCGGCTATTCTAAAATCCAGATCGACTTTGTCCTTGTGCGAAATCGTGACCAGGGGATTGTCAAGGCCGCGAAGGTCGTGCCGTATGAAGCGGTCGCAACACAACACCGTCCACTGATCTGCACTATGAAGACCACACTACCGGTGTTTAGGTAGGTCGAACGGAGCGGTTCGTCAAGTATCAAGTAGTGGCGACTGAAAGCGAATGAAGCAGGTGTAACTTTGCTCATTCGGCCGCCGACGTTCACGACCGTCGACGAGCATGGCAAAGTTCCACCGACGCGATACTCAGTGCTGCGCGTTCCGAACTCGGCTCGACGAAGCCGGGACGGTGCAAGGTCGATAAGCAGACATGGCTGTGGACTAACAAAGTTGAGGAAAAAGTGCGAGAGAAGAAGCGATTTTTCCACGTATTCCTCGGCGATAAGACAGTCGACAAATGGCGTCTTATCAGGATGCTAAGAAAGCCGCTAAGGTAAGAAGGCGGTAACCATCGCTAGAGCCACTCTTAACGATGATGTCAGTGGGAAGCTTGAGTCGCGCGATGGACTCGCCAACGGCCGCCATCGTCAGACTGAGAACGTTGAGAAGTTTTTTGGCATCTACGATGACAACGGTCATCCACTCATGGAGATGGTTTTGAATCGATGGCGCACCTACTTCGAGAAAGTCTTAACAGTAGAGGGATGAATATGAATGTTGGCTGGACACTACACACTGACAGACAAACTTATGTTGCCCAAAGAGGCTTTCAAAATGCCTCCTATAAGAGTACAATACGTCGAGCATCCAATAAAGAATTGATTCATCTCAATCCGTTCTTCTTTTCTTCCTACGTGTAGAGTTTTTCGCTTTTCTAGGACGCAGGACATTAGCACCATCAATGTGCATGAACCAGTAACGCTGACCATCTCGCCGAAGATATGGAACCTTTTGGAGACGAAAGCGGCTCTCATTACGAACACCGTCAAATCTATCCAGTTTCCAGAGAAGGAGGAAAAGGTATTCAACTTGTTCGTAAAGTATGTATGTGGTGTTGACACCTCGACTGGTTAGCTAAGCAACAGTGTCTAAGTCGGGTTAGCCTTAACATCATGAACTGCCTAAGTGACGACACAGAGACCTAGTTTTTCGGGTTTTTTTTTGTTTTCTGCACGGAGATATGCTAGTTTACAGAAAGTTGAGCATTCTGCCCAAATCTAGCCTGTGGGGGTTATTTGCGGTGCTGATAACGAATCCGACATTCGTTTTGGTATTACGGTAGACTAGGGTAGGTCATGATCCCCGTTTTCACCCAATCGTTACCCAGGGGTCATTTGGGGTGCTGACCACGAATCTGACATCCGTTTTAGGCATCACGGTGAAGTACAGTAGGTGACGGTAGCTATGAGTAATCGCCGACAGCCTTAGCCACCCGTACCTACCGTAACCTATCGTAATCGACCGTAATGTCATAAACGGATATCAGATTCGTGATCAGCACCCTAAATAACCCCTACGGTCGAAGTTTGACAGGAAGAAAGCACGCAAAATCAAAAGGCGGACATTATGAGCCACCGGTGGCTCATAGCGCGGGCGCGTAGAAACGCGCGCGTGTCCCAGGCGGCTTTCTGCCGCAAAACGCGATTGTCGTCCATGTGTTAAAACTTCTGGATGGTTCATTATTGTTGTGCAGAAAGCAAGCATTTCGACGTTGTCAAATTCGAGGCAGTCAGATACCGAAAGACGAGCTTTGGATGGTATTTCGAACATTTCATTTGAGTTGTGAATTTCTCCAGAATTTCCAACATATTTCACTTAATGCTTTCCTTCTAGGAAAATCGACTACTAAAGCTAACTCTTAAGTTTTTTTTCTCAGTTAAGTGGGAAACTGAACGCGCGTGAAAAGCAGTGAACGACAGGATCCTTAAGACTAGCGTAAGCTTCACAGTTGATGAAACCAGCAGACTAAACAAAGCTAAGTGGTGATATTGTCGCTCAATATAAAAAATCTAAGTGGTTGTGCTAAACCATTAGTCTGCACCTATGTCTTCTGCTTGCTTTGTTTGTTGCTAGTAGGGCTTTGCATCATGAAAAACAATATCCCGCTCCTTGTCAAACTTTTGCGGAGTTTAACCATAAAGGATAAAGGTCGGTGTCAGTCAATCATCCCTTTTGGGGTGCGCCGCACACTCCACATCTACGTCTAATATCGTGGATGGAGGTAACTTGAATTGACCCATTCAATGACCTGAGATTGCCAGCCGATGGAGCAGTCAGCAGTGCTTAGTCCTTTCCATACAACTCTGGCACCAACTCTCCGATTTCTAAGCGATGGAACGCTTGAGGAATCCGAATCAGAACTTTGAATCGGTGACCTCGCAACAGCCATCACCGAGTAGGAAAGGTCGACCATTCAGCTTTAGTTGACTTTGTCCGTAGATGACTGCTAAATGTGAAAATGGGCAAACACACAAAACTGAATTCACAAGAAGCGAAAGATGTCGAGTAGCCAATTAATATCGATTGATGATGTGGAATTAAACGGATATATGTACCCATGCCGTTACCAGACTGATCGCTGGTTCTGCTTCAGAAACACTGTGATCCTTCAAATAATTTTCATGAACCTACACATCCTTTTTGTGGTTCATAAAAAACATGGGATAGAAAAATAATGGCAAAGAACGGCGTTACTGCTCTTGGGATGCGCCACGCATTCTAGTTCTATGATATGCCGTGAAGGCGAGATTTTTATTTGGCCATACAATGACCTGTGATGGCCAGCCGATGAACAAATCAGCGCTTTGTTCTTCCCAGACAAGCGTGGTACCAATTCACCGACCCCAAAGAAATGGAAGATCTAGTTGGTCTGGGCGAGAAATCCGAACCAAGAACCTGGTATCGTGCACACACGACAGTCAGCATCTCTACCCACTGCTCTACACGCCATATACGGTAGTATAACAAAGAGATAGAGGATAAATCTTTCAAAAAGGAAGAAAAAGCAGCTGTACAGCTCAATAACAAGCTGTTCTCATTTAAATTGATTCCATTGGGTTGTTTGATTAGTCAATAAGTTTCAATAGTGGTAAGATGAAGGCTGGGAAGGCGTAAAGAAAAGGTAAGCCAGGAGCAGAAAACCGTATCTATCTAATAGAGCTATTTAGCCATAATTACCAATAAGATAGGACCTGGAGGAAATACGCTAAAAAAACTGTTTTTATTAAACCAATTTTGTATCTTAGGTCTCGAAACTACTAAAATACAAAGTATGGGATGGCCACTTTGAACAGTTCACTGTGCCGAAAAGCGGTGTCTCTTTCGAGGACATGAACAATGGAGTTCATCTTCGCGTAAGTCACCCCTTTTGCAAAACGAAAAGTGCCATGCAATGAATTTCATCACACACACAGATGAAGAACGTGCAATTTCGCGGCTCGACTCAAGCCAGGCTCTACAGTACCGCGCATGTCTTTTGGTCAATTCCCGAAAAAGCCGCTTTGGGGCGTTCCAAAGCGGCTTTTTTATATAACTTTCTTTAAAATTAAGCACTTGTAAAAAGAAACATATATTTGAGCTCAGCAGGCCAAGCTCTATCTTTTGACATGTAAATCAATAGAGTTGAACAATGCATATAGGCCGGACATAATCAATCGAGTTGGCGCGAGAATCTGTAGAGTGACCGTTTCGGGAGTTTTATCGGAAATTCCCAGCCGCCCTACTCAGAAATTGCCTTACGACTGTGAAGCTTGCCTCTGGAGTGCGCCGTGAACAATGCATATGGAATCTAACCTATCAATCGAGTGGGCGCGAGAGCCTGTAGAGTGACAGTTTGGAGAATTTTATTGAAATTCCCAGCCGCCCTACTCAGAAATTGCTTTAAGACCGTCCAGCTTGCCTTTGGAGTGCGCCGTGAACAATGCATATAGAATCGAACCTACCAATCGAGTGGACCCGACCATTCGTAGAGTGAGGACGAGTGGTCCCGAGAGCCTGTAGAGTGATCGTTTCGGGAGTTTTATCGAAATTCCTAGTTGCTCTACTTAGGAAATGCTCTCAGCCTGTCCAGCTTGCCTTTGGAGTACGCCGTAAACAATGCATATAGAATCGAACCTATCAATCGAGTGGGTGCGGGAGCCTGTAGAGTGACCGTTTCGGGAGTTTTATCAGAAATTCCCAGCAGCCCTACTCAGAAATTGCATTAGAACTGTGAAGCTTGCCTTTAGAGTGCGCCGTGAACAATGCATATGGAATCTAACCTATCAATCGAGTGGGCGCGACCACACGCAAATTGCACGCGCGAGTGTGTTCGGAGCGCAATAACTCTGTTGAGATCGAATCGTTCCGGCCTGCGGCTTGTGGATTTTGTATGTAGTAGAAAGCTTTAGTAGTCCGCGAACGTGCAGCTTTATAGCTTCTTAACAAGTGAAATTATTGCGGCGCGAAAATGCAGGTTAGCCATGTGTGACACGATTTTTTCCGAATTCAGTCGACCCCTGCAGGAAGACTCGGCGTGCTAACGGCATGCAAAGGCGTGCGTTAGCAGAGCACTGAACGCACTTTACGATGACATGCTCACCACTCCTCAGCTGCCTGAACTGCCTTGGCCTCATCTGTCAGTTTAGAGCGGCGTAAAATAGCGGTTAGAGTTTCTTGCGCTCTTACTCACCCATATTTGAATTTTCGACACTCGCAATAACACCGTTAGCTTCAGCATGAAAAGCTCTATCGAATGGTGGCACTCTCGACCAATTCTGGAGAGAGCGATTTTTTGACAATGTCCCATCGAGGACGTGAGCGCCCGAGTCGAGCCTGCGCGGACGATGACGTCATAGAATATCGATATTTTCGAAATTGGCCCAATTTTCTCGTTCAAAATCATCTATTGGTTATTTTGTGCGCTGATCACGAATCCGACGTCCTTTTTGAAAAATTGGTCGATTTCGGTAGGTGACCTGCCGTTTGAAGGTGGTCGGGTCAGGATCACCGACCACCCTCAATCATCAGTATAGGTGTCTTCTGCCATAATCAGCCAAATGGACTTCTTCATCGTGTTAGTCATTCCTAATAACCCCTGCCCTTAGATGAAGTTTGAGCAAAATTGGTGACCCTGACACGACCATCCTCAGTTATCCAGAAGAAAATCCAAAACTTACCGAAATCGGCGAATTTTTGAAAAAACGGACGTCGGATTCGTAATCAGCGCACAAAATAACCACTAGATGATTTTGAACGAGAAAGTTTGGCCAATTTCGAAAATATCGATTTTCTATGACGTCATCGTTCGCGCAGGCTCGGCTCGGGCGCCCCCACGTCCTCGGTGGGAAATC